>JAGUQR010000019.1:0-38334 GCA_018905775.1 Meloidogyne exigua
GAAGTCACGAAACAATTCTTACTGTCATTATTTCGCTTAGTTTGGATATGTTTTTAGGAATTGCGCTTCCGGAAAAAGCAATGCTGAGTCAATGAATCCACTTCCTCGCATATTCCACCCTGATTTGAATTATGAGAGCCTTAAATAAGAATTATATGAGGGTGCATTATTAATTAAACTTCATTTGTAGTTTATTTGTTTGTAGAATAGAATGAGCGTTAATATACATAACTTACTTTTTGTCTTAATAAAATGCCCATCAACATTATTAAGAATTATTTTTCCATCATTGGTACCAAGAAATGTTCCGAACACCTAATTCATTGCGACATTTTCCAGCTTAGCGAGTAAATGGCCTCTTTAAATAATTCTGCAAAAGAATTATATTTTATTTAAGTTTTATTTAGTATAAATATTGCCTTGACAGCAATTGGACAATTTTTTTCTGCAAAATGAATGCACTTCTCTCTCATGAATTGGCATTGTTTGCAGCATTTCTGGTTTTCCGATTTTTAACTAACTGCATTGCCTACCCTTAATTCAGCAATCTGTTTCGGTCGGTTTGATAGGAATCGTTCAAGCATACATGGTTTCGAAAGCAACTGTTGAACTTTTTTTGTTCCGCTCAGCTGGCTTCGAATGTTAGGTGAAATGATTGCAGTGGATCGCTCCATATCCAGCTGACAGTTCCATTCTTTTTCCTTAAAGTTTAAATATATTACTAGGAAATATTTTTTATATGTAGTTATTAGGAGGATATCTAATCGGCCAAAATCTTTATTAACAATTCTTGTTGGCGTTCCAATTCCAAAACAGCTATATCCAGTTACGACTCAACTTTATTTAAAGTATTACGCTTATGTAATGCTCTGTTGAGATATCCATATGCCATATAGACCACCGCAACACGTTTATCGTCTTCAACCATCAGTGAATAGTCTGATTTTTCCAGATACATTCTTTAAAAATACAATTTATCTAATATATAAAGATTTTTAAAAAATTCAGTTAATCTTAATTTTAAAGATTACTTGTCAGCACACTCTTCAAGTGTCATTTTTGATGTTATTAAATTAACGCCGTCATGTTTTGCCAATTTTTCAGGTCAAATTGAACAAATTGAATTTGTTCATGATGCTGGATTGGGAATAAACTCTGAAGTTCGATAGTTAATATAAGAGTAAATTAAATCGAAGTAAAATTAAAAACATCTACCGAATCAAAAACCAGAACAACAACTGCTCGGATCACCAAACAGTTTCCACGCTTGGAAAAGAGCTTCGGTAATTTTCTGACTTTGTGGAATTGCCGCTTCTCTCATTAATAGTGGTGAACAACCGTGTAAATTCTCAACTTTATCGAGTATCTTTTGTGTAATTTAGAGATTTTCGGTACAAACCCAACCCCTCCAGGACCGAAATTGACTTCAATCTAAATTTTTGCTTACAAATAATTTTAAAAAGCATTATAACTTGTTTTAATTCAATATTTTGATCATCTTCACAATGCGTCATGTAATCAGAACGCTGAATTTGCAACACATATTTTGCAGTTCCATCAGCATGCACACGCTTCAACATTTCAACTTGACGTGCAACCCATTTATCTGCTTTCACAAACATCGCGGTATGCTTCGATCAAAAACTCATGATCTAACGAAATACGAAAATAAAGTTCGTTTAATGTAGTTTGAATAGAGATGGCATTTTGGAAAAGTTCCATTGGAAACGGAGGGGGAAGCAGTGTCATTGGCGGTACTGAAATCCGTAAACTGTTTGCAATCTGAAAACAGTCCGACGAATCCTATGAAAAGAAAAATTTTTTTATCTTCAATATTAAGACCAACCGATAGAGTGAGCATAATTAATTGAATAACTAAAATTAAATTCATAAACAATGGAAAATATGTATAAATTTAAAATATGCTTTATACTCTGTCAATTCCCTAAGCATTTTCATCGTTTTCAATTACATCCATAATGTAATTATTGGCAATAGTTTTTGTTATAATGGAAGTGATTGTTGTTAAAATGAGTTTTTTTCGATGTATTTTTTCCATTATTAATTTCAGACAATATTAAGTTTTCCATTAAACTATTTATTATATAAATATTCTAAAAGCGTAAAGATGTATCAATAAAAAAGAGTGATGCTGTCCAGGGTAACTTATATAATAATGTCAATTTTTTGGCTATTTTGCACAACCGCTCGTTCGTCGGTCATTACATTTTCATGCAGCAACGCAATCCTTATTATATTATGACCGAAAATTTTCATAAATCACTAAAATTTTGATAAATATTTTCGTAATTTTACTGCTCTCTCTCTCAAGTGCTTATCATTTTTGTTGTAGTATACAAATGATAATAATGGTTTTATGATATTATTTGCCGTTGTTTTTCTAGAGACAAAGTGAAAGGAAATCCCTGACATTTATACTTGTATGGGCAATCATAAAATACATTAATAAAACAGTCTGAAGAGTAGATAAATGTAAGACTGTGTAAAGTTTATTAATACATATGTACATGCTAAAATTTAATGAAAATTTTTTAAAATAAATCGATAGTGTTTATTGAACCCCAAATGGAGGAATAAATCATAGTATTTTTAGCTCATGTAAGAAGATTTCAAAATTCAAAACGCTAATTTTAAAATATTCAACGTCCAATTCTTTGAAATTTTGAAAAATTTCAAGAATGTCCAATTCTTTGAAATTTTGAAAATTTCAAAGAATTTTAACTCAACAATTTGTCATTAAATTTTTCGAATTTTTTGTTTACAGACAATAAACATCCAGCTCTTCAATTTTAATTGTCAGTCAGAAAATATTGGGTATTAGTAAACTTAAATTGAGTGAATGGATAGTTTGAATCTAATCCATCAACATTGAAACAGTTTTTGGAAATAAATTTAGAGTCTTTCTATTCTTGATTATAAACACTTCAATATACGTAATAAGCATTTGGTATGTATAGTTGAATTTATTTGCTTTATTAACCAATTGCATCATTTGTACATAACGCTTAGGTGCATTACAACCAACATTTGCTTGTAGCATTTGGAAAAGTAATTTAGTATATTGCGAAGAAAGATTATATATCAATTCACGAGATCCAATCGAGAACTCATCCATTGCTAGATAGAAATATACAGTTTATTTTATTATATCTTTAAAAACTTTCCTATTTGGTTGATATAAATAATAAAAAGATTATTAATGTGTTAACTATAAGTACTTAAGTAGCTATATAACTAATTACTCTTCTTTAAACTCAGGAATTAACTAAAAAATTATACCAGAGGTTAAGATAAGAATAGAAAGCAGTAAGAGGAATTCTTCTTGTTTGAGATCAAGTTCCGTAAATGCTTGAACAGATGTAAAACCATTTCATGTTGAATGAATTGTAGCCTATTTAATAAAACAAGAAAACCGATTAACCGAACAGTGAAAGTTTTTGTTTTTATTATATTTGTATTAGATTCAGAATTGCTTACTTTTCATCGTTAATGAATTGTTTTGTCTTAAAAACAGTTCCTGGAGTTATTCCATCATTAGTCGTCCACTGGCATGCATTCATACTTTTCCTGATCCCAAAATGAGATAATCAAATCCTGAAAGGCTTATGAATCTAAAGATTTAAAGTAAATTACAGAAAATTCTTGGGCTCTCGTAAAAATAAGATTGGAATTTTTTAAATAATCTCGAATGTTTGATGTTGAATGCAATTTATCAAATTCTAATGGAGTATTAGATGCCCATATTCGGTAATGGGATTTGCCAATAAAGTGAAGGGTATTTAAAATAGAATTAGTACCTTCGACATTTAATTCTCTCTAAATAAAAGTTTAATAAAAGAAATTTAAGGCGATTTTCGAGTTTATGGGACCAGGTCCTAAAGAACAAAATCAGACTTGTCAGAATTACTTTCAAAAAACCATTCCACTTAGGGTAAAATGCATAAGAAATCCCTATTGGCTGAAATATGAGTATAAAAAACTTAAAAAACTTTTAACAATTATAACTTAATTATTGTTTTATAGTAAAACTAGATTATTATTGTTCAACCCAAATTTTTTATTTTCACCTTTGCAATTGGGAAATTGTTCATATCCATTAATCTGAGACGGTGATCTTTTAATTTATTGATAAAAACTTCTAGTGATGGCGTATTTTCTACTCTAATTAATGATGGATCCATACCAACAATGAGACATTTATTAAGACGACATCCTCGGCAGCGAGTATCTTATAGATGTAAAAAATTAAAATTAAGGCACAAAGGGCAATATTAATTAAAAATATTTTGGGATTACAACACGAAATAATGAACAAAATTAGCCAAAAGCAAAACCAACTTTTAGTTAAGTCGCATTTCCGTTCTCTCCAACAGTAAAAAATTTTTTGTTTCAAAATAGATCTACGAAAGAACTGTTTGCATCCTTATTAGGATATTATTCAGAGAGGAATAAAAAAAACCTTCGCAACATTGTACGCCATAATAATGATATGAACACTCAATTTCACAAATCAAACATTTTCTACTTGGCTTTATGGGTTTAGATAGATCATCAATTCTAACCGTTGAATTGTTAGGATAATATTGAGGTCGGTCATTTATGTTTTCAATACTCTCCTGCTCCATTTTCTTTATATGATTAGAAAAAATTAAATTATATATAGGTAATAGGCTGAGTAAAAATATGTTGTTCTAGCCTGTCACAGTTAAAGTTTTCTAAAAATTTCGCAAATAAAATTTAATTATATGTACATAATAAACCTTAATAATTTTAATAAAATTATTAACATGTTTTTTGAAAAATTTAATTGTTTTATGTAATAGATACATAGGTATGTATATCTAATGTTGGATTGTATCAATTAGCTCTTAAAACTAGAGACCGGAACGGGAACGGGAATTCCCGGGTTTCCCGGTTCCGGGTCCCGCCCGGTCATGTTTCAAATCCCGTTCCCGGTTCCCGGACCCGGTTTTTTTCAAAATTCCGGTCTCTACTTAAAACAACCTATTTAGTCGCAAATCTTATTTCAGCATTAAATAGCCTTCAATTTCCTTTATTTTAGGAATAATTTTATACTAATACAATACGTAGTACATATGTAAATACATAGTTAATTTATACATATACTATGTATTAAATGCAAAATTTATGTTTAAGTGAGTAATAATAACACAAGTTAAAATCTGCAAGAATCAATATCGATCAAATCCACGTTTAATTTCCCAGTCTGTAACATATTTTGAAAATTCGGTAATTTCAACATTTGCAGCGTTTGCATAATGGCGGATTACATTTTCACCTTTTTTTAATTAATATTTTTTACCTACGTGAAGTATAAATAATTTCGTTACCAAATGTTTTATTAAGCATCTTTGACTTTCGTAAAAGATCCATTGCCTTTTGTAAGGAATTGGGAAATTCAGGTATTTCTTTCTCATTATATATGTTTCCATATGCTGGAGGTTTAAGTTCAAGCTCTGATAAAGTTATTAATAAAATTGCCCTATTTTATAACACTCACTCTCTTCAATACCACTAATTCCTGCAGCTATGATCGCAGCAAAAGCCAAATAAGGATTTAAATCAGCACCACCAATGCGTAATTCTATATTTATTTCCTCCGATTTTGAATTGCATAAACGAAAACCGCTTGTCCTGTTGTCGACTGCCCAACAACACTTTGTTGGTGCAAACCTACGTAATAGTTTTTATTAATTTGTGTGGTATCTTTAAAATTATATTATAAAATCAATATACGTGTTAGGCTGAAGTCGTTTATAAGAGTTTATATATGGAGCAAAGAAATATACAGCCTCAGGAGCATACTCTAATAACCCAGCAATCCAATTACGTGCTAAAGTTGACATTCCAAATTCGTCATTTTTTTCATAAAATTTATTTTTTCCTGCTTTAGTATCCTGAAGGGACACTTAAATTTTTACGAAATTTAATGTGTCATATATGATTAACTATGAATATGGCAGGCATTACCAAGACCAATAGAATTAAATTTAGCCATAAACGATGCAGTCATTCCCGATTGTTTTGCCATATCACGAATTCCGTGTTTTGCAATAATATGCCGATCTGCCATTGTCATTGGATCTGCAGGTTTAAAGTTAAGTTCATGTTGACTAGGCATAAGTTCAGGGTGTATTGCTTCCAATAATATACCTGCAATTAAATATTCACAATATTTTAATGTTCCCGCCTGCTTCTTCAAGTCTGTTTCGTACCGACCGCATAAATGGTTCTATACCACTACTCACACTTATATTCATCCATTGATTGTGTGGCTGGTAAGTTTGTAAATCCTCCCAATGCTTTTTTTGGCACTAGAAGAAGTTTCATTGAACAAATTGAATTCTAGTTCTGATGCAAATAATCCTTTTAGTCCAAGCTTATCTAATCGCTCAATTTGTTGAGAGAGGATTACACGTGGTGAACAGAATAAAGGATCACAGGTGAGACGATTCTAAGTTTGATAAGGGTTTAGATTAAACTTTTACATCCCTCTCTAGAACCGTTCAGTTAAAAATTGATAAAGTAAAGAATAATAGATAATTGATTAAATATAATTACCAAGAATCCTAAGAGTATTTTAAATGTTTATTGTAATTTTACACGGGGAACGGCAATTGCTAATGCACTGCCTCCTGCCCATGGGAGAATATGAAGGGAATGCAAGTCAGCATAGAGATGGCAGTCGTTATATCCCGTGTCAGGATTCGAGAGTTCATAACCTGTACCAAGTATTCCTATAAAAATTAAATAATAACAGAATTAAGCACATAATTAAAACTTTAATTTTATTGAAATATTTTCATTTTAAAAGTTTATTCCTTTATACAGAATTGCAAAAAGTTAAAAAATTGCTTCACCTTCTATAGTTGTAACATGTGAAAAAGACTTATATTAATCATCTTTTGATCCATTTCAAAGAAATGGCGACCAGTTAATCTCTTGCCAATCAAACGACCTTGCATGTCGACACATGCTAAAAACATAGATGTTGCTGAATTTAACCTTAAAAACATACCAAACACAACTGTGTCAATTATTCCATCATTAATTAAATCATTCAATTTTTCAAGATTAATAACCATATTAGAAACTATAAAAACTATACAATAAATATATTTATTAAAGAAATATTGTTATGGTTTTACTGTCTTATAATTATTAACAACAATAATTAGTGACGAGGCAACTAATAGTAAAAGGGAATTGCGAATGAACACTTTTTATCTCTTATCAATCAAAACGAGTAAAAAATTAACAATATTTTGTTATCAATAAAAATCTATAAATTCGTAATAATTAAATAATTTTCAATAAATTTGAAATGAAATGTTTAATTTTTTTATTTTTTGCTTTATTTTTGAAAATTTATTATAGATACATAATTATATTGAATCAAGTATAGGCCATAAAAACAATAATCGAATTTTTGTATGCATTAAATACAAGTTTCTGATCTTCAGGAAGTTTATCTATCATTTCGTCAGCTTTCTTACATTTGAAGGCCAGTTTCTCATTCCTTCGAAAGATCTGTTTGAAGCACTCAATCAACTCCTAATAAAATAACAACTATTAAATAAAATACATAATTCCACCTGAGATATTTTATTAAATTCAGGAGGATCAGGGATCATATCAATAACTTTGTTCGGCAAACGGTCAATTAATTCTTCAATTTTTTCTTGCTTTTGCAATGGTAAAAGTGTAGCGTCTAATTTTATTACTTTTATTTTATTTAACGTTTCAGTTGGCAATGCATTCCAACCCTCTAATTGATTGGAGAACTCCTAAATTTTAAAACTTGTTTACAAAAACTATAAAGCCTTTAATACCACATTATCTAACGGCATTTTATTCGTAGATATTAAAATAATAATTTTTACAATTAAAATTATAAGATGTATATACATATGTATATATGACAGGATTATTATTATTTAAGAATAATAAGGGGAAAATAAAATGCAGGTCTTCATAGTTATTAAACAAACGGATTTAAAGAAAAATTAATGCGTCATTTAAAAGGGAAAGAATTTCCTATGTCAAAAAACCTTTTAAGGAACTCAAGCTGGATCTGATTATGTGAGAGTTATATCATTTCAAAAATGTGTACAATATCAGAAAAACTACATATATTATTTTTAGGTTTTAAATATTTAAATAAATGATTTTATAATCTTCACGAGCGCATTGTCGCACCCTCGTGGCCCCAAACCGCTCTATGGATAGTATTTAAATTTACAAATTTCTTAAAATTGAAGAATAGGATGTTTATGAATCATAAACAAAAAATTAGAGAAATTCATTCATGGAGTATTGAGTTAAAATTTTTTGAAATTCCAGAAATTTCAAGGAATTGAACTTTGAATATTATAAAAATTAGCGTTTGGAATTTTGAAATTTCTTCTTAAAATTGAAGAATGGGATGTTTATGAATCGTACACAAAAAATTAGAGAAATTCATTCATGGAGTATTGAGTTAAAATTTTTTGAAATTCCAGAAATTTCAAGGAATTGAACTTTGAATAATTCAAAAATTAGCGTTTGGAATTTTGAAATTTTTCTTAAAATTGAAGAATGGGATGTTTATGAATCATAAACAAAAAATTAGAGAAATTCAATGATGGATTATTGAGTTAAAATTTTTTGAAATTCCAGAAATTTCAAGGAATTGAACTTTGAATATTATAAAAATTAGCGTTTGGAATTTTGAAATTTCTTCTTAAAATTGAAGAATGGGATGTTTATGAATCATAAACAAAAATTAGAGAAATTCATTCATGGAGTATTGAGTTAAAATTTTTTGAAATTCCAGAAATTTCAAGGAATTGAACTTTGAATATTATAAAAATTAGCGTTTGGAATTTTGAAATTTCTTCTTAAAATTGAAGAATGGGATGTTTATGAATCATAAACAAAAAATTAGAGAAATTCATTCATGGAGTATTGAGTTAAAATTTTTTGAAATTCCAGAAATTTCAAGGAATTGAACTTTGAATAATTCAAAAATTAGCGTTTGGAATTTTGAAATTTTTCTTAAAATTGAAGAATGGGATGTTTATGAATCATACACAAAAAATTAGAGAAATTCATTCATGGAGTATTGAGTTAAAATTTTTTGAAATTCCAGAAATTTCAAGGAATTGAACTTTGAATATTATAAAAATTAGCGTTTGGAATTTTGAAATTTCTTCTTAAAATTGAAGAATGGGATGTTTATGAATCATAAACAAAAAAATTAGAGAAATTCAATGATGGATTATTGAGTTAAAATTTTTTGAAATTCCAGAAATTTCAAGGAATTAAACTTTGAATAATTCAAAAATTAGCGTTTGGAATTTTGAAATTTCTTCTTAAAATTGAAGAATGGGATGTTTATGAATCATAAACAAAAAATTAGAGAAATTCAATGATGGATTATTGAGTTAAAATTTTTGAAATTCCAGAAATTTCAAGGAATTAAACTTTGAATAATTCAAAAATTAGCGTTTGGAATTTTGAAATTTTTCTTAAAATTGAAGAATGGGATGTTTATGAATCATAAACAAAAAATTAGAGAAATTCAATGATGGATTATTGAGTTAAAATTTTTGAAATTCCAGAAATTTCAAGGAATTGAACTTTGAATATTATAAAAATTAGCGTTTGGAATTTTGAAATTTCTTCTTAAAATTGAAGAATGGGATGTTTATGAATCATAAACAAAAAATTAGAGAAATTCAATGATGGATTATTGAGTTAAAATTTTTTGAAATTCCAGAAATTTCAAGGAATTGAACTTTGAATATTATAAAAATTAGCGTTTGAATTTTGAAATTTCTTCTTAAAATTGAAGAATGGGATGTTTATGAATCATAAACAAAAAATTAGAGAAATTCATTCATGGAGTATTGAGTTAAAATTTTTGAAATTCCAGAAATTTCAAGGAATTGAACTTTGAATATTATAAAAATTAGCGTTTGGAATTTTGAAATTTCTTCTTAAAATTGAAGAATGGGATGTTTATGAATCATAAACAAAAAATTAGAGAAATTCAATGATGGATTATTGAGTTAAAATTTTTGAAATTCCAGAAATTTCAAGGAATTGAACTTTGAATATTATAAAAATTAGCGTTTGGAATTTTGAAATTTCTTCTTAAAATTGAAGAATGGGATGTTTATGAATCATAAACAAAAAATTAGAGAAATTCAATGATGGATTATTGAGTTAAAATTTTTGAAATTCCAGAAATTTCAAGGAATTAAACTTTGAATAATTCAAAAATTAGCGTTTGGAATTTTGAAATTTTTCTTAAAATTGAAGAATGGGATGTTTATGAATCATAAACAAAAAATTAGAGAAATTCAATGATGGATTATTGAGTTAAAATTTTTGAAATTCCAGAAATTTCAAGGAATTGAACTTTGAATATTATAAAAATTAGCGTTTGGAATTTTGAAATTTCTTCTTAAAATTGAAGAATGGGATGTTTATGAATCATAAACAAAAATTAGAGAAATTCATTCATGGAGTATTGAGTTAAAATTTTTTGAAATTCCAGAAATTTCAAGGAATTGAACTTTGAATAATTCAAAAATTAGCGTTTGGAATTTTGAAATTTTTCTTAAAATTGAAGAATGGGATGTTTATGAATCATACACAAAAAATTAGAGAAATTCAATGATGGATTATTGAGTTAAAATTTTTGAAATTCCAGAAATTTCAAGGAATTAAACTTTGAATAATTCAAAAATTAGCGTTTGGAATTTTGAAATTTTTCTTAAAATTGAAGAATGGGATGTTTATGAATCATAAACAAAAATTAGAGAAATTCAATGATGGATTATTGAGTTAAAATTTTTTTGAAATTCCAGAAATTTCAAGGAATTGAACTTTGAATATTATAAAAATTAGCGTTTGGAATTTTGAAATTTCTTCTTAAAATTGAAGAATGGGATGTTTATGAATCATAAACAAAAAATTAGAGAAATTCAATGATGGATTATTGAGTTAAAATTTTTTGAAATTCCAGAAATTTCAAGGAATTGAACTTTGAATATTATAAAAATTAGCGTTTGGAATTTTGAAATTTCTTCTTAAAATTGAAGAATGGGATGTTTATGAATCATAAACAAAAATTAGAGAAATTCAATGATGGATTATTGAGTTAAAATTTTTTGAAATTCCAGAAATTTCAAGGAATTGAACTTTGAATATTATAAAAATTAGCGTTTGGAATTTTGAAATTTCTTCTTAAAATTGAAGAATGGGATGTTTATGAATCATAAACAAAAAATTAGAGAAATTCATTCATGGAGTATTGAGTTAAAATTTTTTTGAAATTCCAGAAATTTCAAGGAATTGAACTTTGAATAATTCAAAAATTAGCGTTTGGAATTTTGAAATTTTTCTTAAAATTGAAGAATGGGATGTTTATGAATCATACAAAAAATTAGAGAAATTCATTCATGGAGTATTGAGTTAAAATTTTTTGAAATTCCAGAAATTTCAAGGAATTGAACTTTGAATATTATAAAAATTAGCGTTTGGAATTTTGAAATTTCTTCTTAAAATTGAAGAATGGGATGTTTATGAATCATAAACAAAAAATTAGAGAAATTCAATGATGGATTATTGAGTTAAAATTTTTTGAAATTCCAGAAATTTCAAGGAATTAAACTTTGAATAATTCAAAAATTAGCGTTTGGAATTTTGAAATTTCTTCTTAAAATTGAAGAATGGGATGTTTATGAATCATAAACAAAAAATTAGAGAAATTCAATGATGGATTATTGAGTTAAAATTTTTTGAAATTCCAGAAATTTCAAGGAATTAAACTTTGAATAATTCAAAAATTAGCGTTTGGAATTTTGAAATTTTTCTTAAAATTGAAGAATGGGATGTTTATGAATCATAAACAAAAAATTAGAGAAATTCAATGATGGATTATTGAGTTAAAATTTTTGAAATTCCAGAAATTTCAAGGAATTGAACTTTGAATATTATAAAAATTAGCGTTTGGAATTTTGAAATTTCTTCTTAAAATTGAAGAATGGGATGTTTATGAATCATAAACAAAAAATTAGAGAAATTCAATGATGGATTATTGAGTTAAAATTTTTTGAAATTCCAGAAATTTCAAGGAATTGAACTTTGAATATTATAAAAATTAGCGTTTGGAATTTTGAAATTTCTTCTTAAAATTGAAGAATGGGATGTTTATGAATCATAAACAAAAAATTAGAGAAATTCAATGATGGATTATTGAGTTAAAATTTTTGAAATTCCAGAAATTTCAAGGAATTAAACTTTGAATAATTCAAAAATTAGCGTTTGGAATTTTGAAATTTTTCTTAAAATTGAAGAATGGGATGTTTATGAATCATAAACAAAAAATTAGAGAAATTCAATGATGGATTATTGAGTTAAAATTTTTTGAAATTCCAGAAATTTCAAGGAATTGAACTTTGAATATTATAAAAATTAGCGTTTGGAATTTTGAAATTTCTTCTTAAAATTGAAGAATGGGATGTTTATGAATCATAAACAAAAAATTAGAGAAATTCAATGATGGATTATTGAGTTAAAATTTTTGAAATTCCAGAAATTTCAAGGAATTGAACTTTGAATATTATAAAAATTAGCGTTTGGAATTTTGAAATTTCTTCTTAAAATTGAAGAATGGGATGTTTATGAATCATAAACAAAAAATTAGAGAAATTCATTCATGGAGTATTGAGTTAAAATTTTTTGAAATTCCAGAAATTTCAAGGAATTGAACTTTGAATAATTCAAAAATTAGCGTTTGGAATTTTGAAATTTTTCTTAAAATTGAAGAATGGGATGTTTATGAATCATACACAAAAAATTAGAGAAATTCAATGATGGATTATTGAGTTAAAAATTTTTGAAATTCCAGAAATTTCAAGGAATTAAACTTTGAATAATTCAAAAATTAGCGTTTGGAATTTTGAAATTTTTCTTAAAATTGAAGAATGGGATGTTTATGAATCATAAACAAAAAATTAGAGAAATTCAATGATGGATTATTGAGTTAAAATTTTTTTGAAATTCCAGAAATTTCAAGGAATTGAACTTTGAATATTATAAAAATTAGCGTTTGGAATTTTGAAATTTCTTCTTAAAATTGAAGAATGGGATGTTTATGAATCATAAACAAAAAATTAGAGAAATTCATTCATGGAGTATTGAGTTAAAATTTTTTGAAATTCCAGAAATTTCAAGGAATTGAACTTTGAATAATTCAAAAATTAGCGTTTGGAATTTTGAAATTTTTCTTAAAATTGAAGAATGGGATGTTTATGAATCATAAACAAAAAATTAGAGAAATTCAATGATGGATTATTGAGTTAAAATTTTTGAAATTCCAGAAATTTCAAGGAATTAAACTTTGAATAATTCAAAAATTAGCGTTTGGAATTTTGAAATTTTTCTTAAAATTGAAGAATGGGATGTTTATGAATCATAAACAAAAAATTAGAGAAATTCAATGATGGATTATTGAGTTAAAATTTTTTGAAATTCCAGAAATTTCAAGGAATTGAACTTTGAATATTATAAAAATTAGCGTTTGGAATTTTGAAATTTCTTCTTAAAATTGAAGAATGGGATGTTTATGAATCATAAACAAAAAATTAGAGAAATTCAATGATGGATTATTGAGTTAAAATTTTTTGAAATTCCAGAAATTTCAAGGAATTGAACTTTGAATATTATAAAAATTAGCGTTTGGAATTTTGAAATTTCTTCTTAAAATTGAAGAATGGGATGTTTATGAATCATAAACAAAAAATTAGAGAAATTCAATGATGGATTATTGAGTTAAAATTTTTTGAAATTCCAGAAATTTCAAGGAATTGAACTTTGAATATTATAAAAATTAGCGTTTGGAATTTTGAAATTTCTTCTTAAAATTGAAGAATGGGATGTTTATGAATCATAAACAAAAAATTAGAGAAATTCAATGATGGATTATTGAGTTAAAATTTTTTGAAATTCCAGAAATTTCAAGGAATTGAACTTTGAATATTATAAAAATTAGCGTTTGGAATTTTGAAATTTCTTCTTAAAATTGAAGAATGGGATGTTTATGAATCATAAACAAAAAATTAGAGAAATTCATTCATGGAGTATTGAGTTAAAATTTTTTTGAAATTCCAGAAATTTCAAGGAATTGAACTTTGAATATTATAAAAATTAGCGTTTGGAATTTTGAAATTTCTTCTTAAAATTGAAGAATGGGATGTTTATGAATCATAAACAAAAAATTAGAGAAATTCAATGATGGATTATTGAGTTAAAATTTTTTGAAATTCCAGAAATTTCAAGGAATTGAACTTTGAATATTATAAAAATTAGCGTTTGGAATTTTGAAATTTCTTCTTAAAATTGAAGAATGGGATGTTTATGAATCATAAACAAAAAATTAGAGAAATTCAATGATGGATTATTGAGTTAAAATTTTTGAAATTCCAGAAATTTCAAGGAATTGAACTTTGAATATTATAAAAATTAGCGTTTGGAATTTTGAAATTTCTTCTTAAAATTGAAGAATGGGATGTTTATGAATCATAAACAAAAAATTAGAGAAATTCATTCATGGAGTATTGAGTTAAAATTTTTGAAATTCCAGAAATTTCAAGGAATTGAACTTTGAATATTATAAAAATTAGCGTTTGGAATTTTGAAATTTCTTCTTAAAATTGAAGAATGGGATGTTTATGAATCATAAACAAAAAATTAGAGAAATTCATTCATGGAGTATTGAGTTAAAATTTTTTGAAATTCCAGAAATTTCAAGGAATTGAACTTTGAATATTATAAAAATTAGCGTTTGGAATTTTGAAATTTCTTCTTAAAATTGAAGAATGGGATGTTTATGAATCATAAACAAAAAATTAGAGAAATTCATTCATGGAGTATTGAGTTAAAATTTTTGAAATTCCAGAAATTTCAAGGAATTGAACTTTGAATAATTCAAAAATTAGCGTTTGGAATTTTGAAATTTTTCTTAAAATTGAAGAATGGGATGTTTATGAATCATACACAAAAAATTAGAGAAATTCATTCATGGAGTATTGAGTTAAAATTTTTTGAAATTCCAGAAATTTCAAGGAATTGAACTTTGAATATTATAAAAATTAGCGTTTGGAATTTTGAAATTTCTTCTTAAAATTGAAGAATGGGATGTTTATGAATCATAAACAAAAATTAGAGAAATTCAATGATGGATTATTGAGTTAAAATTTTTGAAATTCCAGAAATTTCAAGGAATTAAACTTTGAATAATTCAAAAATTAGCGTTTGGAATTTTGAAATTTTTCTTAAAATTGAAGAATGGGATGTTTATGAATCATAAACAAAAAATTAGAGAAATTCAATGATGGATTATTGAGTTAAAATTTTTTTGAAATTCCAGAAATTTCAAGGAATTGAACTTTGAATATTATAAAAATTAGCGTTTGGAATTTTGAAATTTCTTCTTAAAATTGAAGAATGGGATGTTTATGAATCATAAACAAAAAATTAGAGAAATTCAATGATGGATTATTGAGTTAAAATTTTTGAAATTCCAGAAATTTCAAGGAATTGAACTTTGAATATTATAAAAATTAGCGTTTGGAATTTTGAAATTTCTTCTTAAAATTGAAGAATGGGATGTTTATGAATCATAAACAAAAAATTAGAGAAATTCAATGATGGATTATTGAGTTAAAATTTTTTGAAATTCCAGAAATTTCAAGGAATTGAACTTTGAATATTATAAAAATTAGCGTTTGGAATTTTGAAATTTCTTCTTAAAATTGAAGAATGGGATGTTTATGAATCATAAACAAAAAATTAGAGAAATTCAATGATGGATTATTGAGTTAAAATTTTTGAAATTCCAGAAATTTCAAGGAATTAAACTTTGAATAATTCAAAAATTAGCGTTTGGAATTTTGAAATTTTTCTTAAAATTGAAGAATGGGATGTTTATGAATCATAAACAAAAAATTAGAGAAATTCAATGATGGATTATTGAGTTAAAATTTTTTGAAATTCCAGAAATTTCAAGGAATTGAACTTTGAATATTATAAAAATTAGCGTTTGGAATTTTGAAATTTCTTCTTAAAATTGAAGAATGGGATGTTTATGAATCATAAACAAAAAATTAGAGAAATTCAATGATGGATTATTGAGTTAAAATTTTTGAAATTCCAGAAATTTCAAGGAATTAAACTTTGAATAATTCAAAAATTAGCGTTTGGAATTTTGAAATTTTTCTTAAAATTGAAGAATGGGATGTTTATGAATCATAAACAAAAAATTAGAGAAATTCAATGATGGATTATTGAGTTAAAATTTTTGAAATTCCAGAAATTTCAAGGAATTGAACTTTGAATATTATAAAAATTAGCGTTTGGAATTTTGAAATTTCTTCTTAAAATTGAAGAATGGGATGTTTATGAATCATAAACAAAAAATTAGAGAAATTCAATGATGGATTATTGAGTTAAAATTTTTTGAAATTCCAGAAATTTCAAGGAATTAAACTTTGAATAATTCAAAAATTAGCGTTTGGAATTTTGAAATTTTTCTTAAAATTGAAGAATGGGATGTTTATGAATCATAAACAAAAAATTAGAGAAATTCAATGATGGATTATTGAGTTAAAAATTTTTGAAATTCCAGAAATTTCAAGGAATTGAACTTTGAATATTATAAAAATTAGCGTTTGGAATTTTGAAATTTCTTCTTAAAATTGAAGAATGGGATGTTTATGAATCATAAACAAAAAATTAGAGAAATTCAATGATGGATTATTGAGTTAAAATTTTTTGAAATTCCAGAAATTTCAAGGAATTGAACTTTGAATATTATAAAAATTAGCGTTTGGAATTTTGAAATTTCTTCTTAAAATTGAAGAATGGGATGTTTATGAATCATAAACAAAAAATTAGAGAAATTCATTCATGGAGTATTGAGTTAAAATTTTTGAAATTCCAAAAATTTCAAGGAATTGAACTTTGAATATTATAAAAATTAGCGTTTGGAATTTTGAAATTTCTTCTTAAAATTGAAGAATGGGATGTTTATGAATCATAAACAAAAAATTAGAGAAATTCAATGATGGATTATTGAGTTAAAATTTTTTGAAATTCCAGAAATTTCAAGGAATTAAACTTTGAATAATTCAAAAATTAGCGTTTGGAATTTTGAAATTTTTCTTAAAATTGAAGAATGGGATGTTTATGAATCATAAACAAAAAATTAGAGAAATTCAATGATGGATTATTGAGTTAAAATTTTTGAAATTCCAGAAATTTCAAGGAATTGAACTTTGAATATTATAAAAATTAGCGTTTGGAATTTTGAAATTTCTTCTTAAAATTGAAGAATGGGATGTTTATGAATCATAAACAAAAAATTAGAGAAATTCAATGATGGATTATTGAGTTAAAATTTTTTGAAATTCCAGAAATTTCAAGGAATTGAACTTTGAATATTATAAAAATTAGCGTTTGGAATTTTGAAATTTCTTCTTAAAATTGAAGAATGGGATGTTTATGAATCATAAACAAAAAATTAGAGAAATTCAATGATGGATTATTGAGTTAAAATTTTTTGAAATTCCAGAAATTTCAAGGAATTAAACTTTGAATAATTCAAAAATTAGCGTTTGGAATTTTGAAATTTTTCTTAAAATTGAAGAATGGGATGTTTATGAATCATAAACAAAAAATTAGAGAAATTCAATGATGGATTATTGAGTTAAAATTTTTGAAATTCCAGAAATTTCAAGGAATTGAACTTTGAATATTAAAAATTAGCGTTTGGAATTTTGAAATTTCTTCTTAAAATTGAAGAATGGGATGTTTATGAATCATAAACAAAAAATTAGAGAAATTCAATGATGGATTATTGAGTTAAAATTTTTGAAATTCCAGAAATTTCAAGGAATTAAACTTTGAATAATTCAAAAATTAGCGTTTGGAATTTTGAAATTTTTCTTAAAATTGAAGAATGGGATGTTTATGAATCATAAACAAAAAATTAGAGAAATTCAATGATGGATTATTGAGTTAAAATTTTTTGAAATTCCAGAAATTTCAAGGAATTGAACTTTGAATATTATAAAAATTAGCGTTTGGAATTTTGAAATTTCTTCTTAAAATTGAAGAATGGGATGTTTATGAATCATAAACAAAAATTAGAGAAATTCAATGATGGATTATTGAGTTAAAATTTTTGAAATTCCAGAAATTTCAAGGAATTAAACTTTGAATAATTCAAAAATTAGCGTTTGGAATTTTGAAATTTTTCTTAAAATTGAAGAATGGGATGTTTATGAATCATAAACAAAAAATTAGAGAAATTCAATGATGGATTATTGAGTTAAAATTTTTTGAAATTCCAGAAATTTCAAGGAATTGAACTTTGAATATTATAAAAATTAGCGTTTGGAATTTTGAAATTTCTTCTTAAAATTGAAGAATGGGATGTTTATGAATCATAAACAAAAAATTAGAGAAATTCAATGATGGATTATTGAGTTAAAATTTTTTTGAAATTCCAGAAATTTCAAGGAATTAAACTTTGAATAATTCAAAAATTAGCGTTTGGAATTTTGAAATTTTTCTTAAAATTGAAGAATGGGATGTTTATGAATCATAAACAAAAAATTAGAGAAATTCAATGATGGATTATTGAGTTAAAATTTTTGAAATTCCAGAAATTTCAAGGAATTGAACTTTGAATATTATAAAAATTAGCGTTTGGAATTTTGAAATTTCTTCTTAAAATTGAAGAATGGGATGTTTATGAATCATAAACAAAAAATTAGAGAAATTCAATGATGGATTATTGAGTTAAAATTTTTTGAAATTCCAGAAATTTCAAGGAATTGAACTTTGAATATTATAAAAATTAGCGTTTGGAATTTTGAAATTTCTTCTTAAAATTGAAGAATGGGATGTTTATGAATCATAAACAAAAAATTAGAGAAATTCATTCATGGAGTATTGAGTTAAAATTTTTTGAAATTCCAGAAATTTCAAGGAATTGAACTTTGAATATTATAAAAATTAGCGTTTGGAATTTTGAAATTTCTTCTTAAAATTGAAGAATGGGATGTTTATGAATCATAAACAAAAAATTAGAGAAATTCAATGATGGATTATTGAGTTAAAATTTTTGAAATTCCAGAAATTTCAAGGAATTAAACTTTGAATAATTCAAAAATTAGCGTTTGGAATTTTGAAATTTTTCTTAAAATTGAAGAATGGGATGTTTATGAATCATAAACAAAAAATTAGAGAAATTCAATGATGGATTATTGAGTTAAAATTTTTGAAATTCCAGAAATTTCAAGGAATTGAACTTTGAATATTATAAAAATTAGCGTTTGGAATTTTGAAATTTCTTCTTAAAATTGAAGAATGGGATGTTTATGAATCATAAACAAAAAATTAGAGAAATTCAATGATGGATTATTGAGTTAAAATTTTTTGAAATTCCAGAAATTTCAAGGAATTAAACTTTGAATAATTCAAAAATTAGCGTTTGGAATTTTGAAATTTTTCTTAAAATTGAAGAATGGGATGTTTATGAATCATAAACAAAAAATTAGAGAAATTCAATGATGGATTATTGAGTTAAAATTTTTGAAATTCCAGAAATTTCAAGGAATTGAACTTTGAATATTATAAAAATTAGCGTTTGGAATTTTGAAATTTCTTCTTAAAATTGAAGAATGGGATGTTTATGAATCATAAACAAAAAATTAGAGAAATTCAATGATGGATTATTGAGTTAAAATTTTTGAAATTCCAGAAATTTCAAGGAATTGAACTTTGAATATTATAAAAATTAGCGTTTGGAATTTTGAAATTTCTTCTTAAAATTGAAGAATGGGATGTTTATGAATCATAAACAAAAAATTAGAGAAATTCAATGATGGATTATTGAGTTAAAAATTTTTGAAATTCCAGAAATTTCAAGGAATTGAACTTTGAATAATTCAAAAATTAGCGTTTGGAATTTTGAAATTTTTCTTAAAATTGAAGAATGGGATGTTTATGAATCATAAACAAAAAATTAGAGAAATTCATTCATGGATTATTGAGTTAAAATTTTTTGAAATTCCAGAAATTTCAAGGAATTGAACTTTGAATATTATAAAAATTAGCGTTTGGAATTTTGAAATTTCTTCTTAAAATTGAAGAATGGGATGTTTATGAATCATAAACAAAAAATTAGAGAAATTCAATGATGGATTATTGAGTTAAAATTTTTTGAAATTCCAGAAATTTCAAGGAATTAAACTTTGAATAATTCAAAAATTAGCGTTTGGAATTTTGAAATTTTTCTTAAAATTGAAGAATGGGATGTTTATGAATCATAAACAAAAAATTAGAGAAATTCAATGATGGATTATTGAGTTAAAATTTTTTTGAAATTCCAGAAATTTCAAGGAATTAAACTTTGAATAATTCAAAAATTAGCGTTTGGAATTTTGAAATTTTTCTTAAAATTGAAGAATGGGATGTTTATGAATCATAAACAAAAAATTAGAGAAATTCAATGATGGATTATTGAGTTAAAATTTTTTGAAATTCCAGAAATTTCAAGGAATTGAACTTTGAATATTATAAAAATTAGCGTTTGGAATTTTGAAATTTCTTCTTAAAATTGAAGAATGGGATGTTTATGAATCATAAACAAAAAATTAGAGAAATTCAATGATGGATTATTGAGTTAAAATTTTTGAAATTCCAGAAATTTCAAGGAATTGAACTTTGAATATTATAAAAATTAGCGTTTGGAATTTTGAAATTTCTTCTTAAAATTGAAGAATGGGATGTTTATGAATCATAAACAAAAAATTAGAGAAATTCATTCATGGAGTATTGAGTTAAAATTTTTGAAATTCCAGAAATTTCAAGGAATTGAACTTTGAATATTATAAAAATTAGCGTTTGGAATTTTGAAATTTCTTCTTAAAATTGAAGAATGGGATGTTTATGAATCATAAACAAAAAATTAGAGAAATTCATTCATGGAGTATTGAGTTAAAATTTTTTGAAATTCCAGAAATTTCAAGGAATTGAACTTTGAATATTATAAAAATTAGCGTTTGGAATTTTGAAATTTTTCTTAAAATTGAAGAATGGGATGTTTATGAATCATAAACAAAAAATTAGAGAAATTCAATGATGGATTATTGAGTTAAAATTTTTTGAAATTCCAGAAATTTCAAGGAATTGAACTTTGAATATTATAAAAATTAGCGTTTGGAATTTTGAAATTTCTTCTTAAAATTGAAGAATGGGATGTTTATGAATCATAAACAAAAAATTAGAGAAATTCAATGATGGATTATTGAGTTAAAATTTTTGAAATTCCAGAAATTTCAAGGAATTGAACTTTGAATATTATAAAAATTAGCGTTTGGAATTTTGAAATTTCTTCTTAAAATTGAAGAATGGGATGTTTATGAATCATAAACAAAAAATTAGAGAAATTCAATGATGGATTATTGAGTTAAAATTTTTGAAATTCCAGAAATTTCAAGGAATTGAACTTTGAATAATTCAAAAATTAGCGTTTGGAATTTTGAAATTTTTCTTAAAATTGAAGAATGGGATGTTTATGAATCATAAACAAAAAATTAGAGAAATTCATTCATGGAGTATTGAGTTAAAATTTTTTGAAATTCCAGAAATTTCAAGGAATTGAACTTTGAATATTATAAAAATTAGCGTTTGGAATTTTGAAATTTCTTCTTAAAATTGAAGAATGGGATGTTTATGAATCATAAACAAAAAATTAGAGAAATTCAATGATGGATTATTGAGTTAAAATTTTTGAAATTCCAGAAATTTCAAGGAATTAAACTTTGAATAATTCAAAAATTAGCGTTTGGAATTTTGAAATTTTTCTTAAAATTGAAGAATGGGATGTTTATGAATCATAAACAAAAAATTAGAGAAATTCAATGATGGATTATTGAGTTAAAATTTTTGAAATTCCAGAAATTTCAAGGAATTAAACTTTGAATAATTCAAAAATTAGCGTTTGGAATTTTGAAATTTTTCTTAAAATTGAAGAATGGGATGTTTATGAATCATAAACAAAAAATTAGAGAAATTCAATGATGGATTATTGAGTTAAAATTTTTTGAAATTCCAGAAATTTCAAGGAATTGAACTTTGAATATTATAAAAATTAGCGTTTGGAATTTTGAAATTTCTTCTTAAAATTGAAGAATGGGATGTTTATGAATCATAAACAAAAAATTAGAGAAATTCATTCATGGAGTATTGAGTTAAAATTTTTTGAAATTCCAGAAATTTCAAGGAATTGAACTTTGAATAATTCAAAAATTAGCGTTTGGAATTTTGAAATTTTTCTTAAAATTGAAGAATGGGATGTTTATGAATCATAAACAAAAAATTAGAGAAATTCAATGATGGATTATTGAGTTAAAATTTTTTGAAATTCCAGAAATTTCAAGGAATTAAACTTTGAATAATTCAAAAATTAGCGTTTGGAATTTTGAAATTTTTCTTAAAATTGAAGAATGGGATGTTTATGAATCATAAACAAAAAATTAGAGAAATTCAATGATGGATTATTGAGTTAAAATTTTTGAAATTCCAGAAATTTCAAGGAATTGAACTTTGAATATTATAAAAATTAGCGTTTGGAATTTTGAAATTTCTTCTTAAAATTGAAGAATGGGATGTTTATGAATCATAAACAAAAAATTAGAGAAATTCAATGATGGATTATTGAGTTAAAATTTTTGAAATTCCAGAAATTTCAAGGAATTAAACTTTGAATAATTCAAAAATTAGCGTTTGGAATTTTGAAATTTTTCTTAAAATTGAAGAATGGGATGTTTATGAATCATAAACAAAAAATTAGAGAAATTCAATGATGGATTATTGAGTTAAAATTTTTGAAATTCCAGAAATTTCAAGGAATTGAACTTTGAATATTATAAAAATTAGCGTTTGGAATTTTGAAATTTCTTCTTAAAATTGAAGAATGGGATGTTTATGAATCATAAACAAAAAATTAGAGAAATTCAATGATGGATTATTGAGTTAAAATTTTTTGAAATTCCAGAAATTTCAAGGAATTGAACTTTGAATATTATAAAAATTAGCGTTTGGAATTTTGAAATTTCTTCTTAAAATTGAAGAATGGGATGTTTATGAATCATAAACAAAAAATTAGAGAAATTCAATGATGGATTATTGAGTTAAAATTTTTGAAATTCCAGAAATTTCAAGGAATTAAACTTTGAATAATTCAAAAATTAGCGTTTGGAATTTTGAAATTTTTCTTAAAATTGAAGAATGGGATGTTTATGAATCATAAACAAAAAATTAGAGAAATTCAATGATGGATTATTGAGTTAAAATTTTTGAAATTCCAGAAATTTCAAGGAATTGAACTTTGAATATTATAAAAATTAGCGTTTGGAATTTTGAAATTTCTTCTTAAAATTGAAGAATGGGATGTTTATGAATCATAAACAAAAAATTAGAGAAATTCAATGATGGATTATTGAGTTAAAATTTTTTGAAATTCCAGAAATTTCAAGGAATTAAACTTTGAATAATTCAAAAATTAGCGTTTGGAATTTTGAAATTTTTCTTAAAATTGAAGAATGGGATGTTTATGAATCATAAACAAAAAATTAGAGAAATTCAATGATGGATTATTGAGTTAAAATTTTTGAAATTCCAGAAATTTCAAGGAATTGAACTTTGAATATTATAAAAATTAGCGTTTGGAATTTTGAAATTTCTTCTTAAAATTGAAGAATGGGATGTTTATGAATCATAAACAAAAAATTAGAGAAATTCATTCATGGAGTATTGAGTTAAAATTTTTTGAAATTCCAGAAATTTCAAGGAATTGAACTTTGAATAATTCAAAAATTAGCGTTTGGAATTTTGAAATTTTTCTTAAAATTGAAGAATGGGATGTTTATGAATCATACACAAAAAATTAGAGAAATTCATTCATGGAGTATTGAGTTAAAATTTTTGAAATTCCAGAAATTTCAAGGAATTGAACTTTGAATATTATAAAAATTAGCGTTTGGAATTTTGAAATTTCTTCTTAAAATTGAAGAATGGGATGTTTATGAATCATAAACAAAAAATTAGAGAAATTCAATGATGGATTATTGAGTTAAATTTTTTGAAATTCCAGAAATTTCAAGGAATTAAACTTTGAATAATTCAAAAATTAGCGTTTGGAATTTTGAAATTTTTCTTAAAATTGAAGAATGGGATGTTTATGAATCATAAACAAAAAATTAGAGAAATTCAATGATGGATTATTGAGTTAAAATTTTTTGAAATTCCAGAAATTTCAAGGAATTGAACTTTGAATATTATAAAAATTAGCGTTTGGAATTTTGAAATTTCTTCTTAAAATTGAAGAATGGGATGTTTATGAATCATAAACAAAAAATTAGAGAAATTCAATGATGGATTATTGAGTTAAAATTTTTGAAATTCCAGAAATTTCAAGGAATTAAACTTTGAATAATTCAAAAATTAGCGTTTGGAATTTTGAAATTTTTCTTAAAATTGAAGAATGGGATGTTTATGAATCATAAACAAAAAATTAGAGAAATTCAATGATGGATTATTGAGTTAAAATTTTTGAAATTCCAGAAATTTCAAGGAATTAAACTTTGAATAATTCAAAAATTAGCGTTTGGAATTTTGAAATTTTTCTTAAAATTGAAGAATGGGATGTTTATGAATCATAAACAAAAAATTAGAGAAATTCAATGATGGATTATTGAGTTAAAATTTTTTGAAATTCCAGAAATTTCAAGGAATTGAACTTTGAATATTATAAAAATTAGCGTTTGGAATTTTGAAATTTCTTCTTAAAATTGAAGAATGGGATGTTTATGAATCATAAACAAAAAATTAGAGAAATTCAATGATGGATTATTGAGTTAAAATTTTTTGAAATTCCAGAAATTTCAAGGAATTGAACTTTGAATATTATAAAAATTAGCGTTTGGAATTTTGAAATTTCTTCTTAAAATTGAAGAATGGGATGTTTATGAATCATAAACAAAAATTAGAGAAATTCATTCATGGAGTATTGAGTTAAAATTTTTTGAAATTCCAGAAATTTCAAGGAATTGAACTTTGAATATTATAAAAATTAGCGTTTGGAATTTTGAAATTTCTTCTTAAAATTGAAGAATGGGATGTTTATGAATCATAAACAAAAAATTAGAGAAATTCATTCATGGAGTATTGAGTTAAAATTTTTTGAAATTCCAGAAATTTCAAGGAATTGAACTTTGAATATTATAAAAATTAGCGTTTGGAATTTTGAAATTTCTTCTTAAAATTGAAGAATGGGATGTTTATGAATCATAAACAAAAAATTAGAGAAATTCAATGATGGATTATTGAGTTAAAATTTTTTGAAATTCCAGAAATTTCAAGGAATTAAACTTTGAATAATTCAAAAATTAGCGTTTGGAATTTTGAAATTTTTCTTAAAATTGAAGAATGGGATGTTTATGAATCATAAACAAAAAATTAGAGAAATTCAATGATGGATTATTGAGTTAAAATTTTTGAAATTCCAGAAATTTCAAGGAATTAAACTTTGAATAATTCAAAAATTAGCGTTTGGAATTTTGAAATTTTTCTTAAAATTGAAGAATGGGATGTTTATGAATCATAAACAAAAAATTAGAGAAATTCAATGATGGATTATTGAGTTAAAAATTTTTGAAATTCCAGAAATTTCAAGGAATTGAACTTTGAATATTATAAAAATTAGCGTTTGGAATTTTGAAATTTCTTCTTAAAATTGAAGAATGGGATGTTTATGAATCATAAACAAAAAATTAGAGAAATTCAATGATGGATTATTGAGTTAAAATTTTTTGAAATTCCAGAAATTTCAAGGAATTGAACTTTGAATATTATAAAAATTAGCGTTTGGAATTTTGAAATTTCTTCTTAAAATTGAAGAATGGGATGTTTATGAATCATAAACAAAAAATTAGAGAAATTCATTCATGGAGTATTGAGTTAAAATTTTTTGAAATTCCAGAAATTTCAAGGAATTGAACTTTGAATATTATAAAAATTAGCGTTTGGAATTTTGAAATTTCTTCTTAAAATTGAAGAATGGGATGTTTATGAATCATAAACAAAAAATTAGAGAAATTCATTCATGGAGTATTGAGTTAAAAATTTTTGAAATTCCAGAAATTTCAAGGAATTGAACTTTGAATATTATAAAAATTAGCGTTTGGAATTTTGAAATTTTTCTTAAAATTGAAGAATGGGATGTTTATGAATCATAAACAAAAAATTAGAGAAATTCAATGATGGATTATTGAGTTAAAATTTTTGAAATTCCAGAAATTTCAAGGAATTAAACTTTGAATAATTCAAAAATTAGCGTTTGGAATTTTGAAATTTTTCTTAAAATTGAAGAATGGGATGTTTATGAATCATAAACAAAAAATTAGAGAAATTCATTCATGGAGTATTGAGTTAAAATTTTTTGAAATTCCAGAAATTTCAAGGAATTGAACTTTGAATATTATAAAAATTAGCGTTTGGAATTTTGAAATTTCTTCTTAAAATTGAAGAATGGGATGTTTATGAATCATAAACAAAAAATTAGAGAAATTCAATGATGGATTATTGAGTTAAAATTTTTGAAATTCCAGAAATTTCAAGGAATTAAACTTTGAATAATTCAAAAATTAGCGTTTGGAATTTTGAAATTTTTCTTAAAATTGAAGAATGGGATGTTTATGAATCATAAACAAAAAATTAGAGAAATTCAATGATGGATTATTGAGTTAAAATTTTTTGAAATTCCAGAAATTTCAAGGAATTGAACTTTGAATATTATAAAAATTAGCGTTTGGAATTTTGAAATTTCTTCTTAAAATTGAAGAATGGGATGTTTATGAATCATAAACAAAAAATTAGAGAAATTCATTCATGGAGTATTGAGTTAAAATTTTTTGAAATTCCAGAAATTTCAAGGAATTGAACTTTGAATAATTCAAAAATTAGCGTTTGGAATTTTGAAATTTTTCTTAAAATTGAAGAATGGGATGTTTATGAATCATACACAAAAAATTAGAGAAATTCATTCATGGAGTATTGAGTTAAAATTTTTTGAAATTCCAGAAATTTCAAGGAATTGAACTTTGAATATTATAAAAATTAGCGTTTGGAATTTTGAAATTTCTTCTTAAAATTGAAGAATGGGATGTTTATGAATCATAAACAAAAAATTAGAGAAATTCAATGATGGATTATTGAGTTAAAATTTTTGAAATTCCAGAAATTTCAAGGAATTAAACTTTGAATAATTCAAAAATTAGCGTTTGGAATTTTGAAATTTTTCTTAAAATTGAAGAATGGGATGTTTATGAATCATAAACAAAAAATTAGAGAAATTCAATGATGGATTATTGAGTTAAAATTTTTTGAAATTCCAGAAATTTCAAGGAATTGAACTTTGAATATTATAAAAATTAGCGTTTGGAATTTTGAAATTTCTTCTTAAAATTGAAGAATGGGATGTTTATGAATCATAAACAAAAAATTAGAGAAATTCAATGATGGATTATTGAGTTAAAATTTTTTGAAATTCCAGAAATTTCAAGGAATTAAACTTTGAATAATTCAAAAATTAGCGTTTGGAATTTTGAAATTTTTCTTAAAATTGAAGAATGGGATGTTTATGAATCATAAACAAAAAATTAGAGAAATTCAATGATGGATTATTGAGTTAAAATTTTTTGAAATTCCAGAAATTTCAAGGAATTAAACTTTGAATAATTCAAAAATTAGCGTTTGGAATTTTGAAATTTTTCTTAAAATTGAAGAATGGGATGTTTATGAATCATAAACAAAAAATTAGAGAAATTCAATGATGGATTATTGAGTTAAAATTTTTTGAAATTCCAGAAATTTCAAGGAATTGAACTTTGAATATTATAAAAATTAGCGTTTGGAATTTTGAAATTTCTTCTTAAAATTGAAGAATGGGATGTTTATGAATCATAAACAAAAAATTAGAGAAATTCAATGATGGATTATTGAGTTAAAATTTTTTGAAATTCCAGAAATTTCAAGGAATTGAACTTTGAATATTATAAAAATTAGCGTTTGGAATTTTGAAATTTCTTCTTAAAATTGAAGAATGGGATGTTTATGAATCATAAACAAAAAATTAGAGAAATTCATTCATGGAGTATTGAGTTAAAATTTTTTGAAATTCCAGAAATTTCAAGGAATTGAACTTTGAATATTATAAAAATTAGCGTTTGGAATTTTGAAATTTCTTCTTAAAATTGAAGAATGGGATGTTTATGAATCATAAACAAAAAATTAGAGAAATTCATTCATGGAGTATTGAGTTAAAATTTTTTGAAATTCCAGAAATTTCAAGGAATTGAACTTTGAATATTATAAAAATTAGCGTTTGGAATTTTGAAATTTCTTCTTAAAATTGAAGAATGGGATGTTTATGAATCATAAACAAAAAATTAGAGAAATTCAATGATGGATTATTGAGTTAAAAATTTTTGAAATTCCAGAAATTTCAAGGAATTAAACTTTGAATAATTCAAAAATTAGCGTTTGGAATTTTGAAATTTTTCTTAAAATTGAAGAATGGGATGTTTATGAATCATAAACAAAAAATTAGAGAAATTCAATGATGGATTATTGAGTTAAAATTTTTGAAATTCCAGAAATTTCAAGGAATTAAACTTTGAATAATTCAAAAATTAGCGTTTGGAATTTTGAAATTTTTCTTAAAATTGAAGAATGGGATGTTTATGAATCATAAACAAAAAATTAGAGAAATTCAATGATGGATTATTGAGTTAAAATTTTTTGAAATTCCAGAAATTTCAAGGAATTGAACTTTGAATATTATAAAAATTAGCGTTTGGAATTTTGAAATTTCTTCTTAAAATTGAAGAATGGGATGTTTATGAATCATAAACAAAAAATTAGAGAAATTCAATGATGGATTATTGAGTTAAAATTTTTGAAATTCCAGAAATTTCAAGGAATTGAACTTTGAATATTATAAAAATTAGCGTTTGGAATTTTGAAATTTCTTCTTAAAATTGAAGAATGGGATGTTTATGAATCATAAACAAAAAATTAGAGAAATTCATTCATGGAGTATTGAGTTAAAATTTTTTGAAATTCCAGAAATTTCAAGGAATTGAACTTTGAATATTATAAAAATTAGCGTTTGGAATTTTGAAATTTCTTCTTAAAATTGAAGAATGGGATGTTTATGAATCATAAACAAAAAATTAGAGAAATTCATTCATGGAGTATTGAGTTAAAATTTTTTGAAATTCCAGAAATTTCAAGGAATTGAACTTTGAATATTATAAAAATTAGCGTTTGGAATTTTGAAATTTTTCTTAAAATTGAAGAATGGGATGTTTATGAATCATAAACAAAAAATTAGAGAAATTCAATGATGGATTATTGAGTTAAAATTTTTTGAAATTCCAGAAATTTCAAGGAATTAAACTTTGAATAATTCAAAAATTAGCGTTTGGAATTTTGAAATTTTTCTTAAAATTGAAGAATGGGATGTTTATGAATCATACACAAAAAATTAGAGAAATTCATTCATGGAGTATTGAGTTAAAATTTTTTGAAATTCCAGAAATTTCAAGGAATTGAACTTTGAATATTATAAAAATTAGCGTTTGGAATTTTGAAATTTCTTCTTAAAATTGAAGAATGGGATGTTTATGAATCATAAACAAAAAATTAGAGAAATTCAATGATGGATTATTGAGTTAAAATTTTTTGAAATTCCAGAAATTTCAAGGAATTAAACTTTGAATAATTCAAAAATTAGCGTTTGGAATTTTGAAATTTTTCTTAAAATTGAAGAATGGGATGTTTATGAATCATAAACAAAAAATTAGAGAAATTCAATGATGGATTATTGAGTTAAAATTTTTTGAAATTCCAGAAATTTCAAGGAATTGAACTTTGAATATTATAAAAATTAGCGTTTGGAATTTTGAAATTTCTTCTTAAAATTGAAGAATGGGATGTTTATGAATCATAAACAAAAAATTAGAGAAATTCATTCATGGAGTATTGAGTTAAAATTTTTGAAATTCCAGAAATTTCAAGGAATTGAACTTTGAATATTATAAAAATTAGCGTTTGGAATTTTGAAATTTCTTCTTAAAATTGAAGAATGGGATGTTTATGAATCATACACAAAAAATTAGAGAAATTCATTCATGGAGTATTGAGTTAAAATTTTTGAAATTCCAGAAATTTCAAGGAATTGAACTTTGAATATTATAAAAATTAGCGTTTGGAATTTTGAAATTTTTCTTAAAATTGAAGAATGGGATGTTTATGAATCATACACAAAAAATTAGAGAAATTCATTCATGGAGTATTGAGTTAAAATTTTTTGAAATTCCAGAAATTTCAAGGAATTGAACTTTGAATATTATAAAAATTAGCGTTTGGAATTTTGAAATTTCTTCTTAAAATTGAAGAATGGGATGTTTATGAATCATAAACAAAAAATTAGAGAAATTCATTCATGGAGTATTGAGTTAAAATTTTTTGAAATTCCAGAAATTTCAAGGAATTGAACTTTGAATAATTCAAAAATTAGCGTTTGGAATTTTGAAATTTTTCTTAAAATTGAAGAATGGGATGTTTATGAATCATAAACAAAAAATTAGAGAAATTCAATGATGGATTATTGAGTTAAAATTTTTGAAATTCCAGAAATTTCAAGGAATTAAACTTTGAATAATTCAAAAATTAGCGTTTGGAATTTTGAAATTTTTCTTAAAATTGAAGAATGGGATGTTTATGAATCATACACAAAAAATTAGAGAAATTCATTCATGGAGTATTGAGTTAAAATTTTTTGAAATTCCAGAAATTTCAAGGAATTGAACTTTGAATATTATAAAAATTAGCGTTTGGAATTTTGAAATTTCTTCTTAAAATTGAAGAATGGGATGTTTATGAATCATAAACAAAAAATTAGAGAAATTCAATGATGGATTATTGAGTTAAAATTTTTGAAATTCCAGAAATTTCAAGGAATTAAACTTTGAATAATTCAAAAATTAGCGTTTGGAATTTTGAAATTTTTCTTAAAATTGAAGAATGGGATGTTTATGAATCATAAACAAAAAATTAGAGAAATTCAATGATGGATTATTGAGTTAAAATTTTTTGAAATTCCAGAAATTTCAAGGAATTGAACTTTGAATATTATAAAAATTAGCGTTTGGAATTTTGAAATTTCTTCTTAAAATTGAAGAATGGGATGTTTATGAATCATAAACAAAAAATTAGAGAAATTCATTCATGGAGTATTGAGTTAAAATTTTTGAAATTCCAGAAATTTCAAGGAATTGAACTTTGAATATTATAAAAATTAGCGTTTGGAATTTTGAAATTTTTCTTAAAATTGAAGAATGGGATGTTTATGAATCATAAACAAAAAATTAGAGAAATTCAATGATGGATTATTGAGTTAAAATTTTTGAAATTCCAGAAATTTCAAGGAATTAAACTTTGAATAATTCAAAAATTAGCGTTTGGAATTTTGAAATTTTTCTTAAAATTGAAGAATGGGATGTTTATGAATCATAAACAAAAAATTAGAGAAATTCATTCATGGATTATTGAGTTAAAATTTTTTGAAATTCCAGAAATTTCAAGGAATTGAACTTTGAATATTATAAAAATTAGCGTTTGGAATTTTGAAATTTCTTCTTAAAATTGAAGAATGGGATGTTTATGAATCATAAACAAAAAATTAGAGAAATTCATTCATGGAGTATTGAGTTAAAATTTTTTGAAATTCCAGAAATTTCAAGGAATTGAACTTTGAATATTATAAAAATTAGCGTTTGGAATTTTGAAATTTTTCTTAAAATTGAAGAATGGGATGTTTATGAATCATACACAAAAAATTAGAGAAATTCATTCATGGAGTATTGAGTTAAAATTTTTTGAAATTCCAGAAATTTCAAGGAATTGAACTTTGAATATTATAAAAATTAGCGTTTGGAATTTTGAAATTTCTTCTTAAAATTGAAGAATGGGATGTTTATGAATCATAAACAAAAAATTAGAGAAATTCAATGATGGATTATTGAGTTAAAATTTTTGAAATTCCAGAAATTTCAAGGAATTAAACTTTGAATAATTCAAAAATTAGCGTTTGGAATTTTGAAATTTTTCTTAAAATTGAAGAATGGGATGTTTATGAATCATAAACAAAAAATTAGAGAAATTCAATGATGGATTATTGAGTTAAATTTTTTGAAATTCCAGAAATTTCAAGGAATTGAACTTTGAATATTATAAAAATTAGCGTTTGGAATTTTGAAATTTCTTCTTAAAATTGAAGAATGGGATGTTTATGAATCATAAACAAAAAATTAGAGAAATTCAATGATGGATTATTGAGTTAAAATTTTTTGAAATTCCAGAAATTTCAAGGAATTAAACTTTGAATAATTCAAAAATTAGCGTTTGGAATTTTGAAATTTTTCTTAAAATTGAAGAATGGGATGTTTATGAATCATAAACAAAAAATTAGAGAAATTCAATGATGGATTATTGAGTTAAAATTTTTGAAATTCCAGAAATTTCAAGGAATTAAACTTTGAATAATTCAAAAATTAGCGTTTGGAATTTTGAAATTTTTCTTAAAATTGAAGAATGGGATGTTTATGAATCATAAACAAAAAATTAGAGAAATTCAATGATGGATTATTGAGTTAAAATTTTTTGAAATTCCAGAAATTTCAAGGAATTGAACTTTGAATATTATAAAAATTAGCGTTTGGAATTTTGAAATTTCTTCTTAAAATTGAAGAATGGGATGTTTATGAATCATAAACAAAAAATTAGAGAAATTCAATGATGGATTATTGAGTTAAAATTTTTGAAATTCCAGAAATTTCAAGGAATTGAACTTTGAATATTATAAAAATTAGCGTTTGGAATTTTGAAATTTCTTCTTAAAATTGAAGAATGGGATGTTTATGAATCATAAACAAAAAATTAGAGAAATTCATTGATGGATTATTGAGTTAAAATTTTTTGAAATTCCAGAAATTTCAAGGAATTGAACTTTGAATATTATAAAAATTAGCGTTTGGAATTTTGAAATTTCTTCTTAAAATTGAAGAATGGGATGTTTATGAATCATAAACAAAAAATTAGAGAAATTCAATGATGGATTATTGAGTTAAAATTTTTTGAAATTCCAGAAATTTCAAGGAATTAAACTTTGAATAATTCAAAAATTAGCGTTTGGAATTTTGAAATTTTTCTTAAAATTGAAGAATGGGATGTTTATGAATCATAAACAAAAAATTAGAGAAATTCAATGATGGATTATTGAGTTAAAATTTTTTGAAATTCCAGAAATTTCAAGGAATTGAACTTTGAATATTATAAAAATTAGCGTTTGGAATTTTGAAATTTCTTCTTAAAATTGAAGAATGGGATGTTTATGAATCATAAACAAAAAATTAGAGAAATTCAATGATGGATTATTGAGTTAAAATTTTTTGAAATTCCAGAAATTTCAAGGAATTAAACTTTGAATAATTCAAAAATTAGCGTTTGGAATTTTGAAATTTTTCTTAAAATTGAAGAATGGGATGTTTATGAATCATAAACAAAAAATTAGAGAAATTCAATGATGGATTATTGAGTTAAAATTTTTGAAATTCCAGAAATTTCAAGGAATTAAACTTTGAATAATTCAAAAATTAGCGTTTGGAATTTTGAAATTTTTCTTAAAATTGAAGAATGGGATGTTTATGAATCATAAACAAAAAATTAGAGAAATTCAATGATGGATTATTGAGTTAAAATTTTTTTGAAATTCCAGAAATTTCAAGGAATTGAACTTTGAATATTATAAAAATTAGCGTTTGGAATTTTGAAATTTCTTCTTAAAATTGAAGAATGGGATGTTTATGAATCATAAACAAAAATTAGAGAAATTCAATGATGGATTATTGAGTTAAAATTTTTGAAATTCCAGAAATTTCAAGGAATTGAACTTTGAATATTATAAAAATTAGCGTTTGGAATTTTGAAATTTCTTCTTAAAATTGAAGAATGGGATGTTTATGAATCATAAACAAAAAATTAGAGAAATTCAATGATGGATTATTGAGTTAAAATTTTTTGAAATTCCAGAAATTTCAAGGAATTGAACTTTGAATAATTCAAAAATTAGCGTTTGGAATTTTGAAATTTTTCTTAAAATTGAAGAATGGGATGTTTATGAATCATAAACAAAAAATTAGAGAAATTCAATGATGGATTATTGAGTTAAAATTTTTTGAAATTCCAGAAATTTCAAGGAATTGAACTTTGAATATTATAAAAATTAGCGTTTGGAATTTTGAAATTTTTTCTTAAAATTGAAGAATGGGATGTTTATGAATCATAAACAAAAAATTAGAGAAATTCAATGATGGATTATTGAGTTAAAATTTTTGAAATTCCAGAAATTTCAAGGAATTAAACTTTGAATAATTCAAAAATTAGCGTTTGGAATTTTGAAATTTTTCTTAAAATTGAAGAATGGGATGTTTATGAATCATAAACAAAAAATTAGAGAAATTCAATGATGGATTATTGAGTTAAAAATTTTTGAAATTCCAGAAATTTCAAGGAATTGAACTTTGAATATTATAAAAATTAGCGTTTGGAATTTTGAAATTTCTTCTTAAAATTGAAGAATGGGATGTTTATGAATCATAAACAAAAAATTAGAGAAATTCAATGATGGATTATTGAGTTAAAAATTTTTGAAATTCCAGAAATTTCAAGGAATTAAACTTTGAATAATTCAAAAATTAGCGTTTGGAATTTTGAAATTTTTCTTAAAATTGAAGAATGGGATGTTTATGAATCATAAACAAAAAATTAGAGAAATTCAATGATGGATTATTGAGTTAAAATTTTTTGAAATTCCAGAAATTTCAAGGAATTGAACTTTGAATATTATAAAAATTAGCGTTTGGAATTTTGAAATTTCTTCTTAAAATTGAAGAATGGGATGTTTATGAATCATAAACAAAAAATTAGAGAAATTCAATGATGGATTATTGAGTTAAAATTTTTTGAAATTCCAGAAATTTCAAGGAATTGAACTTTGAATATTATAAAAATTAGCGTTTGGAATTTTGAAATTTCTTCTTAAAATTGAAGAATGGGATGTTTATGAATCATAAACAAAAATTAGAGAAATTCATTGATGGATTATTGAGTTAAAATTTTTGAAATTCCAGAAATTTCAAGGAATTGAACTTTGAATATTATAAAAATTAGCGTTTGGAATTTTGAAATTTTTTCTTAAAATTGAAGAATGGGATGTTTATGAATCATAAACAAAAAATTAGAGAAATTCAATGATGGATTATTGAGTTAAAATTTTTGAAATTCCAGAAATTTCAAGGAATTGAACTTTGAATATTATAAAAATTAGCGTTTGGAATTTTGAAATTTCTTCTTAAAATTGAAGAATGGGATGTTTATGAATCATAAACAAAAATTAGAGAAATTCAATGATGGATTATTGAGTTAAAATTTTTGAAATTCCAGAAATTTCAAGGAATTAAACTTTGAATAATTCAAAAATTAGCGTTTGGAATTTTGAAATTTTTCTTAAAATTGAAGAATGGGATGTTTATGAATCATAAACAAAAAATTAGAGAAATTCAATGATGGATTATTGAGTTAAAATTTTTGAAATTCCAGAAATTTCAAGGAATTGAACTTTGAATATTATAAAAATTAGCGTTTGGAATTTTGAAATTTCTTCTTAAAATTGAAGAATGGGATGTTTATGAATCATAAACAAAAAATTAGAGAAATTCAATGATGGATTATTGAGTTAAAATTTTTTGAAATTCCAGAAATTTCAAGGAATTAAACTTTGAATAATTCAAAAATTAGCGTTTGGAATTTTGAAATTTTTCTTAAAATTGAAGAATGGGATGTTTATGAATCATAAACAAAAAATTAGAGAAATTCAATGATGGATTATTGAGTTAAAATTTTTTGAAATTCCAGAAATTTCAAGGAATTGAACTTTGAATATTATAAAAATTAGCGTTTGGAATTTTGAAATTTCTTCTTAAAATTGAAGAATGGGATGTTTATGAATCATAAACAAAAATTAGAGAAATTCAATGATGGATTATTGAGTTAAAATTTTTTGAAATTCCAGAAATTTCAAGGAATTAAACTTTGAATAATTCAAAAATTAGCGTTTGGAATTTTGAAATTTTTCTTAAAATTGAAGAATGGGATGTTTATGAATCATAAACAAAAAATTAGAGAAATTCAATGATGGATTATTGAGTTAAAATTTTTTGAAATTCCAGAAATTTCAAGGAATTGAACTTTGAATATTATAAAAATTAGCGTTTGGAATTTTGAAATTTCTTCTTAAAATTGAAGAATGGGATGTTTATGAATCATAAACAAAAAATTAGAGAAATTCAATGATGGATTATTGAGTTAAAATTTTTTGAAATTCCAGAAATTTCAAGGAATTGAACTTTGAATAATTCAAAAATTAGCGTTTGGAATTTTGAAATTTTTCTTAAAATTGAAGAATGGGATGTTTATGAATCATAAACAAAAAATTAGAGAAATTCAATGATGGATTATTGAGTTAAAATTTTTGAAATTCCAGAAATTTCAAGGAATTGAACTTTGAATATTATAAAAATTAGCGTTTGGAATTTTGAAATTTCTTCTTAAAATTGAAGAATGGGATGTTTATGAATCATAAACAAAAAATTAGAGAAATTCAATGATGGATTATTGAGTTAAAAATTTTTGAAATTCCAGAAATTTCAAGGAATTAAACTTTGAATAATTCAAAAATTAGCGTTTGGAATTTTGAAATTTTTCTTAAAATTGAAGAATGGGATGTTTATGAATCATAAACAAAAAATTAGAGAAATTCAATGATGGATTATTGAGTTAAAATTTTTTGAAATTCCAGAAATTTCAAGGAATTGAACTTTGAATATTATAAAAATTAGCGTTTGGAATTTTGAAATTTCTTCTTAAAATTGAAGAATGGGATGTTTATGAATCATAAACAAAAAATTAGAGAAATTCAATGATGGATTATTGAGTTAAAATTTTTGAAATTCCAGAAATTTCAAGGAATTGAACTTTGAATATTATAAAAATTAGCGTTTGGAATTTTGAAATTTTTCTTAAAATTGAAGAATGGGATGTTTATGAATCATAAACAAAAATTAGAGAAATTCAATGATGGATTATTGAGTTAAAATTTTTTGAAATTCCAGAAATTTCAAGGAATTAAACTTTGAATAATTCAAAAATTAGCGTTTGGAATTTTGAAATTTTTCTTAAAATTGAAGAATGGGATGTTTATGAATCATAAACAAAAAATTAGAGAAATTCAATGATGGATTATTGAGTTAAAATTTTTTGAAATTCCAGAAATTTCAAGGAATTGAACTTTGAATATTATAAAAATTAGCGTTTGGAATTTTGAAATTTCTTCTTAAAATTGAAGAATGGGATGTTTATGAATCATAAACAAAAAATTAGAGAAATTCAATGATGGATTATTGAGTTAAAATTTTTGAAATTCCAGAAATTTCAAGGAATTAAACTTTGAATAATTCAAAAATTAGCGTTTGGAATTTTGAAATTTTTCTTAAAATTGAAGAATGGGATGTTTATGAATCATAAACAAAAAATTAGAGAAATTCAATGATGGATTATTGAGTTAAAATTTTTTGAAATTCCAGAAATTTCAAGGAATTGAACTTTGAATATTATAAAAATTAGCGTTTGGAATTTTGAAATTTCTTCTTAAAATTGAAGAATGGGATGTTTATGAATCATAAACAAAAAATTAGAGAAATTCAATGATGGATTATTGAGTTAAAATTTTTTGAAATTCCAGAAATTTCAAGGAATTAAACTTTGAATAATTCAAAAATTAGCGTTTGGAATTTTGAAATTTTTCTTAAAATTGAAGAATGGGATGTTTATGAATCATAAACAAAAATTAGAAATTCAATGATGGATTAAGAAATTCAATGATGGATTATTGAGTTAAAATTTTTTGAAATTCCAGAAATTTCAAGGAATTAAACTTTGAATAATTCAAAAAATTAGCGTTTGAATTTTGAAATTTTTCTTAAAATT
>JAGUQR010000020.1:0-296543 GCA_018905775.1 Meloidogyne exigua
TGTTTTATTTTTACACCTAGACCCTTAGGACTGCCCAGTGCCTACATTTTGTCGCCTGTTCTTTTCTTAATGGTTGACACTTCGATGCCAGTTGATTTTCAGTGGTGGACACTTCGATGCCTGAGTTCATTGTGGGGTTTCAGAGGAGTGATTCTTGGACCACTTCTCTTTCTTCCCCCTCCTTTCCTTTCTTTCTTCCCCTTCTCTCCACCCTCCCTTATACACATCTACGCCCATAGATCTTCAAAGCCCTCAGTAGTACCCTTCTTTTTTTCTTGTTTTATTTTTACACCTAGACCCTTAGGTTGGTTCAGTGCCTACATTTGATCGCCTGTTCTTTTCTTGGTGGTGGACACTTCGGTGCCAGTTGATTCTCAGTGGTGGACACTTCGATGCCTGAGTTCATTGTGGGGTTTCAGAGGAGTGATTCTTGGACCACTTCTCTTTCTTCCCCCTCCTTTCTTTCTTTTCTTTCTTCCCCCTTCTCTTCCCCCTCCCTTATACACATCTACGCCCATAGATCTTCAAAGCCCTCAGTAGTACCCTTCTTTTTTCTTGTTTTATTTTTACTCCTAGACCCTTAGGACGTTTCAGTGCCTACATTTGATCGCCTGTTCTTTTCTGGATGGTTGACACTTCGGTGCCAGTTGATAGTCAGTGGTGGACACTTCGGTGCCTGAGTTCATTGTGGGGGTTTCAGAGGAGTGATTCTTGGACCACTTCTCTTTCTTCCCCACCCTTTCTTTCTTTCTTTCTTCCCCTTCTCTCTCCCCTCCCTTATACACATCTACGCCCATAGATCTTCAAAGCCCTCAGTAGTACCCTTCTTTTTTCTTGTTTTATTTTTTTACCTAGACCCTTAGGACTGTTTCAGTGCCTACATTTTGTCGCCTGTTCTTTTCTTAATGGTTGACACTGTTCATTGTGGGGTTTCAGAGGAGTGATTCTTGGACCACTTCTCTTTCTTCCCCCACTTCCTTTCTTTCTTTCTTCCCCCTTCTCTCCACCCTCCCTTATACACATCTACGCCCATAGATCTTCAAAGCCCTCAGTAGTACCCTTCTTTTTCTTGTTTTATTTTTACACCTAGACCCTTAGGTTGGTTCAGTGCCTACATTTGATCGCCTGTTCTTTTCTTAATGGTGGACACTTCGGTGCCAGTTGATTCTCAGTGGTGGACACTTCGATGCCTGAGTTCATTGTGGGGGTTTCAGAGGAGTGATTCTTGGACCACTTCTCTTTCTTCCCTCCTTCCTTTCTTTCTTTCACCCTTCTCTTCCCCCTCCCTTATACACATCTACGCCCATAGATCTTCAAAGCCCTCAGTAATACCCTTCTTTTTTTCTTGTTTTATTTTTACTCCTAGACCCTTAGGACGTTTCAGTGCCTACATTTGATCGCCTGTTCTTTTCTGGATGGTGGACACTTCGGTGCCAGTTGATAGTCAGTGGTGGACACTTCGGTGCCTGAGTTCATTGTGGGGGTTTCAGAGGAGTGATTCTTGGACCACTTCTCTTTCTTCCCCACTCCTTTCTTTCTTTCTTTCTTCCCCCTTCTCTCTCCCCTCCCTTATACACATCTACGCCCATAGATCTTCAAAGCCCTCAGTAATACCCTTCTTTTTTCTTGTTTTATTTTTACTCCTAGACCCTTAGGACGTTTCAGTGCCTACATTTGATCGCCTGTTCTTTTCTTAATGGTTGACACTTCGGTGCCAGTTGATTCTCAGAGGTGGACACTTCGGTGCCTGAGTTCATCGTGGGGTTTCAGAGAAATGATTCTTGGACCACTTCTCTTTCTTCCCTCTTCCTTTCTTTCTTCCCCCTTCTCTCCACCCTCCCTTATACACATCTACGCCCATAGATCTTCAAAGCCCTCAGTAGTACTTTTCTTTTTTCTTGTTTTATTTTTACACCTAGACCCTTAGGACTGCCCAGTGCCTACATTTTGTCGCCTGTTCTTTTCTTAATGGTTGACACTTCGATGCCAGTTGATTTTCAGTGGTGGACACTTCGATGCCTGAGTTCATTGTGGGGTTTCAGAGGAGTGATTGTTGGACCACTTCTCTTTCTTCCCCACTCCTTTCTTTCTTCCCCCTTCTCTCCACCCTCCCTTATACACATCTACGCCCATAGATCTTCAAAGCCCTCAGTAGTACCCTTCTTTTTTCTTGTTTTATTTCTACACCTAGACCCTTAGGTTGGTTCAGTGCCTACATTTGATCGCCAGTTCTTTTCTTGGTGGTGGACACTTCGGTGCCAGTTGATTCTCAGTGGTGGACACTTCGATGCCTGAGTTCATTGTGGGGGTTTCAGAGGAGTGATTCTTGGACCACTTCTCTTTCTTCCCTCCTCCTTTCTTTCTTCACCCTTCTTCCCCCTCCCTTATACACATCTACGCCCATAGATCTTCAAAGCCCTCAGTAATACCCTTCTTTTTTCTTGTTTTATTTTTACTCCTAGACCCTTAGGACGTTTCAGTGCCTACATTTGATCGCCTGTTCTTTTCTGGATGGTGGACACTTCGGTGCCAGTTGATAGTCAGTGGTGGACACTTCGGTGCCTGAGTTCATTGTGGGGGTTTCAGAGGAGTGATTCTTGGACCACTTCTCTTTCTTCCCCACTCCTTTCTTTCTTTCTTTCTTCCCCCTTCTCTCTCCCCTCCCTTATACACATCTACGCCCATAGATCTTCAAAGCCCTCAGTAATACCCTTCTTTTTTCTTGTTTTATTTTTACTCCTAGACCCTTAGGACGTTTCAGTGCCTACATTTGATCGCCTGTTCTTTTCTTAATGGTTGACACTTCGGTGCCAGTTGATTCTCAGAGGTGGACACTTCGGTGCCTGAGTTCATCGTGGGGTTTCAGAGAAATGATTCTTGGACCACTTCTCTTTCTTCCCTCTTCCTTTCTTTCTTCCCCCTTCTCTCCACCCTCCCTTATACACATCTACGCCCATAGATCTTCAAAGCCCTCAGTAGTACTTTTCTTTTTTCTTGTTTTATTTTTACACCTAGACCCTTAGGACTGCCCAGTGCCTACATTTTGTCGCCTGTTCTTTTCTTAATGGTTGACACTTCGATGCCAGTTGATTTTCAGTGGTGGACACTTCGATGCCTGAGTTCATTGTGGGGGTTTCAGAGGAGTGATTGTTGGACCACTTCTCTTTCTTCCCCACTCCTTTCTTTCTTCCCCCTTCTCTCCACCCTCCCTTATACACATCTACGCCCATAGATCTTCAAAGCCCTCAGTAGTACCCTTCTTTTTTCTTGTTTTATTTCTACACCTAGACCCTTAGGTTGGTTCAGTGCCTACATTTGATCGCCAGTTCTTTTCTTGGTGGTGGACACTTCGGTGCCAGTTGATTCTCAGTGGTGGACACTTCGATGCCTGAGTTCATTGTGGGGGTTTCAGAGGAGTGATTCTTGGACCACTTCTCTTTCTTCCCTCCTCCTTTCTTTCTTCACCCTTCTCTTCCCCCTCCCTTATACACATCTACGCCCATAGATCTTCAAAGCCCTCAGTAATACCCTTCTTTTTTCTTGTTTTATTTTTACTCCTAGACCCTTAGGACGTTTCAGTGCCTACATTTGATCGCCTGTTCTTTTCTGGATGGTGGACACTTCGGTGCCAGTTGATAGTCAGTGGTGGACACTTCGGTGCCTGAGTTCATTGTGGGGGTTTCAGAGGAGTGATTCTTGGACCACTTCTCTTTCTTCCCCACTCCTTTCTTTCTTTCTTTCTTCCCCCTTCTCTCCCCCTCCCTTATACACATCTACGCCCATAGATCTTCAAAGCCCTCAGTAGTACCCTTCTTTTTTCTTGTTTTATTTTTACTCCTAGACCCTTAGGACGGTTCAGTGCCTACATTTTGTCGCCTGTTCTTTTCTTGGTGGTGTACACTTCGGTGCCTGAGTTCATTGTGGGGGTTTCAGAGGAGTGATTCTTGGACCACTTCTCTTTCTTCCCCACTCCTTTCTTTCTTTCTTTCTTCCCCCTTCTCTCTCCCTCCCTTATACACATCTACGCCCATAGATCTTCAAAGCCCTCAGTAATACCCTTCTTTTTTCTTGTTTTATTTTTACTCCTAGACCCTTAGGACGTTTCAGTGCCTACATTTGATCGCCTGTTCTTTTCTTAATGGTTGACACTTCGGTGCCAGTTGATTCTCAGAGGTGGACACTTCGGTGCCTGAGTTCATCGTGGGGGTTTCAGAGAAATGATTCTTGGACCACTTCTCTTTCTTCCCTCTTCCTTTCTTTCTTCCCCCTTCTCTCCACCCTCCCTTATACACATCTACGCCCATAGATCTTCAAAGCCCTCAGTAGTACTTTTCTTTTTTCTTGTTTTATTTTTACACCTAGACCCTTAGGACTGCCCAGTGCCTACATTTTGTCGCCTGTTCTTTTCTTAATGGTTGACACTTCGATGCCAGTTGATTTTCAGTGGTGGACACTTCGATGCCTGAGTTCATTGTGGGGGTTTCAGAGGAGTGATTCTTGGACCACTTCTCTTTCTTCCCTCCTCCTTTCTTTCTTCACCCTTCTCTTCCCCCTCCCTTATACACATCTACGCCCATAGATCTTCAAAGCCCTCAGTAATACCCTTCTTTTTTCTTGTTTTATTTTTACTCCTAGACCCTTAGGACGTTTCAGTGCCTACATTTGATCGCCTGTTCTTTTCTGGATGGTGGACACTTCGGTGCCAGTTGATAGTCAGTGGTGGACACTTCGGTGCCTGAGTTCATTGTGGGGGTTTCAGAGGAGTGATTCTTGGACCACTTCTCTTTCTTCCCCACTCCTTTCTTTCTTTCTTTCTTCCCCCTTCTCTCTCCCCTCCCTTATACACATCTACGCCCATAGATCTTCAAAGCCCTCAGTAATACCCTTCTTTTTTCTTGTTTTATTTTTACTCCTAGACCCTTAGGACGTTTCAGTGCCTACATTTGATCGCCTGTTCTTTTCTTAATGGTTGACACTTCGGTGCCAGTTGATTCTCAGAGGTGGACACTTCGGTGCCTGAGTTCATCGTGGGGGTTTCAGAGAAATGATTCTTGGACCACTTCTCTTTCTTCCCTCTTCCTTTCTTTCTTCCCCCTTCTCTCCACCCTCCCTTATACACATCTACGCCCATAGATCTTCAAAGCCCTCAGTAGTACTTTTCTTTTTTCTTGTTTTATTTTTACACCTAGACCCTTAGGACTGCCCAGTGCCTACATTTTGTCGCCTGTTCTTTTCTTAATGGTTGACACTTCGATGCCAGTTGATTTTCAGTGGTGGACACTTCGATGCCTGAGTTCATTGTGGGGGTTTCAGAGAAATGATTCTTGGACCACTTCTCTTTCTTCCCTCTTCCTTTCTTTCTTCCCCCTTCTCTCCACCCTCCCTTATACACATCTACGCCCATAGATCTTCAAAGCCCTCAGTAATACCCTTCTTTTTTCTTGTTTTATTTTTACTCCTAGACCCTTAGGACGTTTCAGTGCCTACATTTGATCGCCTGTTCTTTTCTGGATGGTGGACACTTCGGTGCCAGTTGATAGTCAGTGGTGGACACTTCGGTGCCTGAGTTCATTGTGGGGGTTTCAGAGGAGTGATTCTTGGACCACTTCTCTTTCTTCCCCACTCCTTTCTTTCTTTCTTTCTTCCCCCTTCTCTCTCCCCTCCCTTATACACATCTACGCCCATAGATCTTCAAAGCCCTCAGTAATACCCTTCTTTTTTCTTGTTTTATTTTTACTCCTAGACCCTTAGGACGTTTCAGTGCCTACATTTGATCGCCTGTTCTTTTCTTAATGGTTGACACTTCGGTGCCAGTTGATTCTCAGAGGTGGACACTTCGGTGCCTGAGTTCATCGTGGGGGTTTCAGAGAAATGATTCTTGGACCACTTCTCTTTCTTCCCTCTTCCTTTCTTTCTTCCCCCTTCTCTCCACCCTCCCTTATACACATCTACGCCCATAGATCTTCAAAGCCCTCAGTAGTACTTTTTCTTTTTCTTGTTTTATTTTTACACCTAGACCCTTAGGACTGCCCAGTGCCTACATTTTGTCGCCTGTTCTTTTCTTAATGGTTGACACTTCGATGCCAGTTGATTTTCAGTGGTGGACACTTCGATGCCTGAGTTCATTGTGGGGGTTTCAGAGGAGTGATTGTTGGACCACTTCTCTTTCTTCCCCACTCCTTTCTTTCTTCCCCCTTCTCTCCACCCTCCCTTATACACATCTACGCCCATAGATCTTCAAAGCCCTCAGTAGTACCCTTCTTTTTTCTTGTTTTATTTCTACACCTAGACCCTTAGGTTGGTTCAGTGCCTACATTTGATCGCCAGTTCTTTTCTTGGTGGTGGACACTTCGGTGCCAGTTGATTCTCAGTGGTGGACACTTCGATGCCTGAGTTCATTGTGGGGGTTTCAGAGGAGTGATTCTTGGACCACTTCTCTTTCTTCCCTCCTCCTTTCTTTCTTCACCCTTCTCTTCCCCCTCCCTTATACACATCTACGCCCATAGATCTTCAAAGCCCTCAGTAATACCCTCTTTTTTTTCTTGTTTTATTTTTACTCCTAGACCCTTAGGACGTTTCAGTGCCTACATTTGATCGCCTGTTCTTTTCTGGATGGTGGACACTTCGGTGCCAGTTGATAGTCAGTGGTGGACACTTCGGTGCCTGAGTTCATTGTGGGGGTTTCAGAGGAGTGATTCTTGGACCACTTCTCTTTCTTCCCCACTCCTTTCTTTCTTTCTTTCTTCCCCCTTCTCTCTCCCCTCCCTTATACACATCTACGCCCATAGATCTTCAAAGCCCTCAGTAGTACCCTTCTTTTTTCTTGTTTTATTTTTACTCCTAGACCCTTAGGACGGTTCAGTGCCTACATTTTGTCGCCTGTTCTTTTCTTGGTGGTGTACACTTCGGTGCCTGAGTTCATTGTGGGGGTTTCAGAGGAGTGATTCTTGGACCACTTCTCTTTCTTCCCCCTCCTTTCTTTCTTTCTTTCTTCCCCCTTCTCTCTCCCCTCCCTTATACACATCTACGCCCATAGATCTTCAAAGCCCTCAGTAATACCCTTCTTTTTTCTTGTTTTATTTTTACTCCTAGACCCTTAGGACGTTTCAGTGCCTACATTTGATCGCCTGTTCTTTTCTTAATGGTTGACACTTCGGTGCCAGTTGATTCTCAGAGGTGGACACTTCGGTGCCTGAGTTCATCGTGGGGGTTTCAGAGAAATGATTCTTGGACCACTTCTCTTTCTTCCCTCTTCCTTTCTTTCTTCCCCCTTCTCTCCACCCTCCCTTATACACATCTACGCCCATAGATCTTCAAAGCCCTCAGTAGTACTTTTCTTTTTTCTTGTTTTATTTTTACACCTAGACCCTTAGGACTGCCCAGTGCCTACATTTTGTCGCCTGTTCTTTTCTTAATGGTTGACACTTCGATGCCAGTTGATTTTCAGTGGTGGACACTTCGATGCCTGAGTTCATTGTGGGGGTTTCAGAGGAGTGATTGTTGGACCACTTCTCTTTCTTCCCCACTCCTTTCTTTCTTCCCCCTTCTCTCCACCCTCCCTTATACACATCTACGCCCATAGATCTTCAAAGCCCTCAGTAGTACCCTTCTTTTTTCTTGTTTTATTTCTACACCTAGACCCTTAGGTTGGTTCAGTGCCTACATTTGATCGCCAGTTCTTTTCTTGGTGGTGGACACTTCGGTGCCAGTTGATTCTCAGTGGTGGACACTTCGATGCCTGAGTTCATTGTGGGGGTTTCAGAGGAGTGATTCTTGGACCACTTCTCTTTCTTCCCTCCTCCTTTCTTTCTTCACCCTTCTCTTCCCCCTCCCTTATACACATCTACGCCCATAGATCTTCAAAGCCCTCAGTAATACCCTTCTTTTTCTTGTTTTATTTTTACTCCTAGACCCTTAGGACGTTTCAGTGCCTACATTTGATCGCCTGTTCTTTTCTGGATGGTGGACACTTCGGTGCCAGTTGATAGTCAGTGGTGGACACTTCGGTGCCTGAGTTCATTGTGGGGGTTTCAGAGGAGTGATTCTTGGACCACTTCTCTTTCTTCCCCACTCCTTTCTTTCTTTCTTTCTTCCCCCTTCTCTCTCCCCTCCCTTATACACATCTACGCCCATAGATCTTCAAAGCCCTCAGTAGTACCCTTCTTTTTTCTTGTTTTATTTTTACTCCTAGACCCTTAGGACGGTTCAGTGCCTACATTTTGTCGCCTGTTCTTTTCTTGGTGGTGTACACTTCGGTGCCTGAGTTCATTGTGGGGGTTTCAGAGGAGTGATTCTTGGACCACTTCTCTTTCTTCCCCACTCCTTTCTTTCTTTCTTTCTTCCCCCTTCTCTCTCCCCTCCCTTATACACATCTACGCCCATAGATCTTCAAAGCCCTCAGTAATACCCTTCTTTTTTCTTGTTTTATTTTTACTCCTAGACCCTTAGGACGTTTCAGTGCCTACATTTGATCGCCTGTTCTTTTCTTAATGGTTGACACTTCGGTGCCAGTTGATTCTCAGAGGTGGACACTTCGGTGCCTGAGTTCATCGTGGGGGTTTCAGAGAAATGATTCTTGGACCACTTCTCTTTCTTCCCTCTTCCTTTCTTTCTTCCCCCTTCTCTCCACCCTCCCTTATACACATCTACGCCCATAGATCTTCAAAGCCCTCAGTAGTACTTTTTTTTTTCTTGTTTTATTTTTACACCTAGACCCTTAGGACTGCCCAGTGCCTACATTTTGTCGCCTGTTCTTTTCTTAATGGTTGACACTTCGATGCCAGTTGATTTTCAGTGGTGGACACTTCGATGCCTGAGTTCATTGTGGGGGTTTCAGAGGAGTGATTGTTGGACCACTTCTCTTTCTTCCCCACTCCTTTCTTTCTTCCCCCTTCTCTCCACCCTCCCTTATACACATCTACGCCCATAGATCTTCAAAGCCCTCAGTAGTACCCTTCTTTTTTCTTGTTTTATTTCTACACCTAGACCCTTAGGTTGGTTCAGTGCCTACATTTGATCGCCAGTTCTTTTCTTGGTGGTGGACACTTCGGTGCCAGTTGATTCTCAGTGGTGGACACTTCGATGCCTGAGTTCATTGTGGGGGTTTCAGAGGAGTGATTCTTGGACCACTTCTCTTTCTTCCCTCCTCCTTTCTTTCTTCACCCTTCTCTTCCCCCTCCCTTATACACATCTACGCCCATAGATCTTCAAAGCCCTCAGTAATACCCTTCTTTTTTCTTGTTTTATTTTTACTCCTAGACCCTTAGGACGTTTCAGTGCCTACATTTGATCGCCTGTTCTTTTCTGGATGGTGGACACTTCGGTGCCAGTTGATAGTCAGTGGTGGACACTTCGGTGCCTGAGTTCATTGTGGGGGTTTCAGAGGAGTGATTCTTGGACCACTTCTCTTTCTTCCCCACTCCTTTTTCTTTCTTTCTTTCTTCCCCCTTCTCTCTCCCTCCCTTATACACATCTACGCCCATAGATCTTCAAAGCCCTCAGTAATACCCTTCTTTTTTTTCTTGTTTTATTTTTACTCCTAGACCCTTAGGACGTTTCAGTGCCTACATTTGATCGCCTGTTCTTTTCTTAATGGTTGACACTTCGGTGCCAGTTGATTCTCAGAGGTGGACACTTCGGTGCCTGAGTTCATCGTGGGGGTTTCAGAGAAATGATTCTTGGACCACTTCTCTTTCTTCCCTCTTCCTTTCTTTCTTCCCCCTTCTCTCCACCCTCCCTTATACACATCTACGCCCATAGATCTTCAAAGCCCTCAGTAGTACTTTTCTTTTTTCTTGTTTTATTTTTACACCTAGACCCTTAGGACTGCCCAGTGCCTACATTTTGTCGCCTGTTCTTTTCTTAATGGTTGACACTTCGATGCCAGTTGATTTTCAGTGGTGGACACTTCGATGCCTGAGTTCATCGTGGGGGTTTCAGAGAAATGATTCTTGGACCACTTCTCTTTCTTCCCTCTTCCTTTCTTTCTTCCCCCTTCTCTCCACCCTCCCTTATACACATCTACGCCCATAGATCTTCAAAGCCCTCAGTAGTACTTTTCTTTTTTCTTGTTTTATTTTTACTCCTAGACCCTTAGGACGTTTCAGTGCCTACATTTGATCGCCTGTTCTTTTCTGGATGGTGGACACTTCGGTGCCAGTTGATAGTCAGTGGTGGACACTTCGGTGCCTGAGTTCATTGTGGGGGTTTCAGAGGAGTGATTCTTGGACCACTTCTCTTTCTTCCCCACTCCTTTCTTTCTTTCTTTCTTCCCCCTTCTCTCTCCCCTCCCTTATACACATCTACGCCCATAGATCTTCAAAGCCCTCAGTAATACCCTTCTTTTTTCTTGTTTTATTTTTACTCCTAGACCCTTAGGACGTTTCAGTGCCTACATTTGATCGCCTGTTCTTTTCTTAATGGTTGACACTTCGGTGCCAGTTGATTCTCAGAGGTGGACACTTCGGTGCCTGAGTTCATCGTGGGGGTTTCAGAGAAATGATTCTTGGACCACTTCTCTTTCTTCCCTCTTCCTTTCTTTCTTCCCCCTTCTCTCCACCCTCCCTTATACACATCTACGCCCATAGATCTTCAAAGCCCTCAGTAGTACTTTTCTTTTTTCTTGTTTTATTTTTACACCTAGACCCTTAGGACTGCCCAGTGCCTACATTTTGTCGCCTGTTCTTTTCTTAATGGTTGACACTTCGATGCCAGTTGATTTTCAGTGGTGGACACTTCGATGCCTGAGTTCATTGTGGGGGTTTCAGAGGAGTGATTGTTGGACCACTTCTCTTTCTTCCCCACTCCTTTCTTTCTTCCCCCTTCTCTCCACCCTCCCTTATACACATCTACGCCCATAGATCTTCAAAGCCCTCAGTAGTACCCTTCTTTTTTCTTGTTTTATTTCTACACCTAGACCCTTAGGTTGGTTCAGTGCCTACATTTGATCGCCAGTTCTTTTCTTGGTGGTGGACACTTCGGTGCCAGTTGATTCTCAGTGGTGGACACTTCGATGCCTGAGTTCATTGTGGGGGTTTCAGAGGAGTGATTCTTGGACCACTTCTCTTTCTTCCCTCCTCCTTTCTTTCTTCACCCTTCTCTTCCCCCTCCCTTATACACATCTACGCCCATAGATCTTCAAAGCCCTCAGTAATACCCTTCTTTTTTCTTGTTTTATTTTTACTCCTAGACCCTTAGGACGTTTCAGTGCCTACATTTGATCGCCTGTTCTTTTCTGGATGGTGGACACTTCGGTGCCAGTTGATAGTCAGTGGTGGACACTTCGGTGCCTGAGTTCATTGTGGGGGTTTCAGAGGAGTGATTCTTGGACCACTTCTCTTTCTTCCCCACTCCTTTCTTTCTTTCTTTCTTCCCCCTTCTCTCTCCCCTCCCTTATACACATCTACGCCCATAGATCTTCAAAGCCCTCAGTAGTACTTTTCTTTTTTCTTGTTTTATTTTTACACCTAGACCCTTAGGACTGCCCAGTGCCTACATTTTGTCGCCTGTTCTTTTCTTAATGGTTGACACTTCGGTGCCAGTTGATTCTCAGAGGTGGACACTTCGGTGCCTGAGTTCATCGCGGGGGTTTCAGAGGAGTGATTGTTGGACCACTTCTCTTTCTTCCCCACTCCTTTCTTTCTTCCCCCTTCTCTCCCCCCTCCCTTATACACATCTACGCCCATAGATCTTCAAAGCCCTCAGTAGTACCCTTCTTTTTTCTTGTTTTATTTCTACACCTAGACCCTTAGGTTGGTTCAGTGCCTACATTTGATCGCCAGTTCTTTTCTTGGTGGTGGACACTTCGGTGCCAGTTGATTCTCAGTGGTGGACACTTCGATGCCTGAGTTCATTGTGGGGGTTTCAGAGAAATGATTCTTGGACCACTTCTCTTTCTTCCCTCTTCCTTTCTTTCTTCCCCCTTCTCTCCACCCTCCCTTATACACATCTACGCCCATAGATCTTCAAAGCCCTCAGTAGTACTTTTCTTTTTTCTTGTTTTATTTTTACACCTAGACCCTTAGGACTGCCCAGTGCCTACATTTTGTCGCCTGTTCTTTTCTTAATGGTTGACACTTCGATGCCAGTTGATTTTCAGTGGTGGACACTTCGATGCCTGAGTTCATCGTGGGGGTTTCAGAGAAATGATTCTTGGACCACTTCTCTTTCTTCCCTCTTCCTTTCTTTCTTCCCCCTTCTCTCCACCCTCCCTTATACACATCTACGCCCATAGATCTTCAAAGCCCTCAGTAGTACTTTTCTTTTTTCTTGTTTTATTTTTACACCTAGACCCTTAGGACTGCCCAGTGCCTACATTTTGTCGCCTGTTCTTTTCTTAATGGTTGACACTTCGATGCCAGTTGATTTTCAGTGGTGGACACTTCGATGCCTGAGTTCATTGTGGGGGTTTCAGAGGAGTGATTGTTGGACCACTTCTCTTTCTTCCCCACTCCTTTCTTTCTTCCCCCTTCTCTCCACCCTCCCTTATACACATCTACGCCCATAGATCTTCAAAGCCCTCAGTAGTACCCTTCTTTTTTCTTGTTTTATTTCTACACCTAGACCCTTAGGTTGGTTCAGTGCCTACATTTGATCGCCAGTTCTTTTCTTGGTGGTGGACACTTCGGTGCCAGTTGATTCTCAGTGGTGGACACTTCGATGCCTGAGTTCATTGTGGGGGTTTCAGAGGAGTGATTCTTGGACCACTTCTCTTTCTTCCCTCCTCCTTTCTTTCTTCACCCTTCTCTTCCCCCTCCCTTATACACATCTACGCCCATAGATCTTCAAAGCCCTCAGTAATACCCTTCTTTTTTCTTGTTTTATTTTTACTCCTAGACCCTTAGGACGTTTCAGTGCCTACATTTGATCGCCTGTTCTTTTCTGGATGGTGGACACTTCGGTGCCAGTTGATAGTCAGTGGTGGACACTTCGGTGCCTGAGTTCATTGTGGGGGTTTCAGAGGAGTGATTCTTGGACCACTTCTCTTTCTTCCCCACTCCTTTCTTTCTTTCTTTCTTCCCCCTTCTCTCTCCCTCCCTTATACACATCTACGCCCATAGATCTTCAAAGCCCTCAGTAATACCCTTCTTTTTTCTTGTTTTATTTTTACTCCTAGACCCTTAGGACGTTTCAGTGCCTACATTTGATCGCCTGTTCTTTTCTTAATGGTTGACACTTCGGTGCCAGTTGATTCTCAGAGGTGGACACTTCGGTGCCTGAGTTCATCGTGGGGTTTCAGAGAAATGATTCTTGGACCACTTCTCTTTCTTCCCTCTTCCTTTCTTTCTTCCCCCTTCTCTCCACCCTCCCTTATACACATCTACGCCCATAGATCTTCAAAGCCCTCAGTAGTACTTTTCTTTTTTCTTGTTTTATTTTTACACCTAGACCCTTAGGACTGCCCAGTGCCTACATTTTGTCGCCTGTTCTTTTCTTAATGGTTGACACTTCGATGCCAGTTGATTTTCAGTGGTGGACACTTCGATGCCTGAGTTCATTGTGGGGGTTTCAGAGGAGTGATTGTTGGACCACTTCTCTTTCTTCCCCACTCCTTTCTTTTTTCCCCCTTCTCTCCACCCTCCCTTATACACATCTACGCCCATAGATCTTCAAAGCCCTCAGTAGTACCCTTCTTTTTTCTTGTTTTATTTCTACACCTAGACCCTTAGGTTGGTTCAGTGCCTACATTTGATCGCCAGTTCTTTTCTTGGTGGTGGACACTTCGGTGCCAGTTGATTCTCAGTGGTGGACACTTCGATGCCTGAGTTCATTGTGGGGGTTTCAGAGGAGTGATTCTTGGACCACTTCTCTTTCTTCCCTCCTCCTTTCTTTCTTCACCCTTCTCTTCCCCCTCCCTTATACACATCTACGCCCATAGATCTTCAAAGCCCTCAGTAATACCCTTCTTTTTTCTTGTTTTATTTTTACTCCTAGACCCTTAGGACGTTTCAGTGCCTACATTTGATCGCCTGTTCTTTTCTGGATGGTGGACACTTCGGTGCCAGTTGATAGTCAGTGGTGGACACTTCGGTGCCTGAGTTCATTGTGGGGGTTTCAGAGGAGTGATTCTTGGACCACTTCTCTTTCTTCCCCACTCCTTTCTTTCTTTCTTTCTTCCCCCTTCTCTCTCCCTCCCTTATACACATCTACGCCCATAGATCTTCAAAGCCCTCAGTAGTACCCTTCTTTTTTCTTGTTTTATTTTTACTCCTAGACCCTTAGGACGGTTCAGTGCCTACATTTTGTCGCCTGTTCTTTTCTTGGTGGTGTACACTTCGGTGCCTGAGTTCATTGTGGGGGTTTCAGAGGAGTGATTCTTGGACCACTTCTCTTTCTTCCCCACTCCTTTCTTTCTTTCTTTCTTCCCCCTTCTCTCTCCCCTCCCTTATACACATCTACGCCCATAGATCTTCAAAGCCCTCAGTAGTACCCTTCTTTTTTCTTGTTTTATTTTACTGCATTTTTTTCTTTTACCATTTAGCCTCTTATCCTTCTCTCTTTTCGAAGTTACCCACACCTTCTCACTTATATAAAGGCTGATTTTCATCCTTTTTTCTCATTTATACATTTTGTTTGTGATGATGGTACTTTTATTTTCACACGTCTTACTTTTTCTCGATTACACTTCCTCATTTAGACCTTTTCTTCATACAAACAACCATTACCCTAATACCATCACCAAAAACACCCACGCAATCAAATAACGAAAGAAATAAATGTGAATGATAGATTACACTTACAGTTTCCATAATCCTTTTGCTTCTTCTTCCACCTCTTCCATCTGCCATATCCGTGCATTTACTCAGCCCACTGCTTCTATTGTCATAAGACTTGCACCCATAGAACATTTATGCTTTGTACATTGCCCTCACTGCAAATCATGCGTTGTCATCATCATACATCAGCTTCACATCGACGAAGTCATTTGCCAACTAAAAACAACAGAAATTACAGTATAACTAATTGTAAGTAAACCTTCTAGAACCATGTACATTCAATATACTTCATTGCTTCTTCAAAACCTCAATCACGTTCCCAAACTAATCCTTCTCACGTAGGGAAATATATGCCCTTCAATATGCTAAAACAAATTAAACTGTAATAATATTTATAATATTAAAACCTTCAGACATAAGAATTTGACGAACGCGGTTGTGGAATTTTTCTATAGACTCCCATCCTCCTTTAAAAATGCTTGGGCTTTTTTTCCCTTCGTTATCTGAAACAGATAAATAACTCCAATGATTACCAAACAAAAAATAACCTCATTTTTGATTCCAACTCCTATCACGATTGCTTTTACATCATCTGAAGCTGTACAAAATTTTTGAAGAATTTGGGCTTCTTATCCGAAAATTACAAAGAGAATTTTGGATTGTACTAGCTGTATCCAGATACAAACGACTCTTCCCATTGAATTGTTGCGAGAACGAGGCAGACGATTATGACCAAAAGTTTTTAAATAAATACAATAAGAAATTTAAACAAACCTTAATATCCCAAAAAACACAGCAGGCCTAAATTGACATCATCCATTTTTAGACCCTTACAGCGTCTCTAGGCCAGCATCTTTATTGATGTAACCAACAATATTTTCACTGTTAAGGTCTGGATGTGCGAAAAATAGCGTTTAATTAAGTCATTTGTTTTATCAGATTTAAAACATCAGAAAATCCAAGCTTTGCCGAACAACATTGAAAAGTTTGATGATTCTTAGAATAGAATAATGAATTAAAATTTTTTGCAAGCAATAAAAAATGGTATTAATGGGAAAACTATTTTTAAAATATGACTGAAAAGGAAGCGGTGAATGCAGAATCAATAAATAACTGTACTGCAGCAAAAATAAAAAAACTCAACACTCAACCTCTCTTCCCATTTTTCTCTCTTCTTCTATACATCATACAGTTTTTCACAAAAACAAATGAAAGTACACCCCACATCAAGAAACCAAACACACTACAAAGACTTTTCGACATTAAACAAAAACGGGAATCTACACTTGGTCAAACGGAAATGGCAAGCTTTAAAATCAAAAATCGCAAAACCCCTTAGGAAAATTAACAAAACATACAATAGGACAAAGACAAAAATACCATAAGCACGACATGATTCAAGCTTGTGCCCTTTTTGTTGTGTAGATACAAACATCCTCTTCAGCACTGCCGGATGCTCCATCCTTTAAATAGTTGTGCAGACGTACTTGCCCAGTCCAGTAGAATACCTAAAATAAAAAATTAACCTTTAGATAGACACATTAAACAACCAAATTCCTCTAGCAACCAATTTTAGCAACCCCGTTGAACCCTTTTCTCGGTCGCAATAAGCAGACCATGTCCATCAATCTGACAAGCATATCCTTAACGATTCTTCCTCTTCTTCAGTCAAATACTTTTGAATAGGCTCAAAAGGTTCAAGATCTTATCTTTCACAGCCAATTAGTGGTTTATCATCCTCATATGCAGAAAACTAGCTCAATCAAAACAAAAACCTATATTTTTTATCTAAAAAATTGAAAATAGAACATTAACCTCGTTTCTCTCTACGCATCATTATCATCATAATTCACAAGTGTAAAAGCGTGATGCAGGTATTTTAACGTACAAAGCCAACATGCGCGTCTTGCAAAAGATATACGTGGTCGCTCACCATTTTTCATACATGTTCTAAACAATTATGGGTTATCTTAAGCTTATAAAATGAAAAACCTGACTACTTTCCTTTGTTTGTGAATCGCAATCCAAACTAATGCTTATCATCGAAACATTCAGCTCACATTGCTTCTCCTTCTTCTATTTGCCAGCTAATGCTCTCTTCCTGCTGCAACAAAATTTTAGCTTCTGCATCGTACGTACATGAAGAAAATTAAGGCGTGTAAGAAAAATAACTTTCTAGAATTTTTCTCTATTTCTCTAACTACACACTTTACTTTTCTTTTTAAAAATAAGCAGAATGCCAAACAAATAGGTTAAAAATTATATTTAACTTTATACGGCTACAAGACCTTTTCTACTTATTTTTGGTTTGTAAAAAATTTGTTGCAAACACGACTTTCCTTCACCCTAAATCTTAAAATTTGTTTTCATCGTACCTTCAAATTACTATTTTTGTGGACTTATATTTTGTCTCAATTACTCTTTTTATTTTTTTGCATTTCTTCTTATCATGAATAGAATGTTTCTACCTCCTATGAACAAATTAGAAGAAACTAAAAGTACAGTTTTTATTTTATAAATATTTGGATTTTTAAACATTTTCAAAGATCCAATTTTATGCAGTTTTTTTCATTCTTATAAATTTCTTTCTTATAAAAAAATTGTTTTTACAATTTATCTCCAATTTATTATTCTTATTTCTTTCATACTTTTAACTCTTTTTTTATTCCATTTTTGTATTAGCTGTAACCTCTTTCATCATATTCAAAGTATTATTAATTTTGTCTCCCATCGGTCGTTTTAGCATTGTTAAATCACCAAATGAAGTTTCTCCATTACTACCATCACTTGTTACTTTTTCTTTCATTTCTTTATTTTTCATTAATTTTGAATTGTTTCCTTCTGAATTTGGTTCCATTGGTTGTGACATTTCTCCCATAGCCTTGGATTTTTAAAGAACTTTTTACTTCAAACATTTATACCTTGTCTTTATTATTTTAGTTCAAAATCCCAAACCTTGTTATGTTTTAATGACTTACATTATCTTTAAATTGCTCTTCTCCCACTAACACTTCTCCTTCGCTACATGCAAATTCTAAAAAAATAAATAAATAAATTGTTGAAATAAAAAAAGCCATTTTTCTTTCACAATATTTTATTTTTTAGATTGGCAATGAGAATATTTCAACATTTGTTTCTACTTTTTAAATTCACAAGAAATTATTTTTTTAAGTGTAATTATTTTTAACAAAGTAATTATCTTTTTTTTTAATAATTTTTTCTGAATATTAAAAAATTTCATTTTATAGGTTTTATTAGAATTATTTTTCCAATAATTTTCTTTAATTGTTTTTTATACTAAAAGTAATATTTCCAAACTTAATTAAATTTATTGTTTCTATAATAAATAATTAGATTAGTTCTATAAAATAATAGACACAATACTTTTTTGTTTTTTATTCGTTCTGATAGTTATTATAGAGTTGAAGATCATAAATTGTTCCGTTGATTTTCTGTGCGTATCATCTCTTTTTAATGAATAAAATTTTTTATTCATTATTTTTATCATAAATAGAGATAAAATTTGTTTTTTTAAACATCTACCTTTTCTACATATAAAAGTTTAATTTTTTTAAGTGATGATGAAAAATTAATGTTATAAAAAGTGACAAGTTATTCTTATTTTGGGAGCTTTTTCAATTTTTTGTTAATAAAATTTTTTTTTTGCATGACAGAAGTTTTACTTTAAGTATTATTTTTTATTTCCTCACATAATTATACATGCCTACTTATTTTTAAAATTGTTTAAATTTTACATTACGGAATTTCATCACCACAAAGGACGTAATATTATGTTAATTATTTTAGTAAAAAGTCCATACATATACGTTTGTACTTTACCTATCCAACACGTCTTTTTTCTTTTTTACTTTTACAATTCTATATAGAATATTAGTTAGTACTCAGCTTTAGCATATTTTACTAAATATGTTTTGATATTTTTCCCATAAACAATAATAATATTTTCTAGAACTTGAAACAAATGCTTATCATTTTTATACTTAATCTATTTTTCCTTCTTTTACTTCATATTCGATCAACTACAAGTCACCAGGTTCCAATCGACACAGTTTCAGCTAAGGACACTTTTGATAATTCGAAAATTTTTCACCTTATTCCAAATAATAAGTATCAATCAGAATTGAAGAAAAAGATTATGGAAATGCTTAGAAGAAATTATTTAATTAAAACAGCTAGAAAAATGAAAATTAAAAATAAGGAAGAAAGAGTAAAGAAAATAATTATTAAATAAGGCAAACATAATTAAAATTATTTTCAGACTGGAAAATCCACTGAATCATTAAAGGCGGCAATTAAAGAAATATTGATGGGCATTTATCATTAATTTATATAGAAAACGTAATAACTTAATAAATTAAGTAACGTTTAAACATAATATTTTTTGAAATAAACATTACCATTCTATTAAGTTGTAGCGTCATCTGTGTGTTCTATCCCTCTCAGTTCAAATTCGAAGGTATCTCCACTTAAAGGTTTTGTTGGTCTCATTGTTGTTAAAGGTTCTCCCCATTCTCTAGTTGCTGTAGATGAACTTGAAAGAATTAATATTGTCCCAATAAAGAGAGTTGTTGAAAATAATATCAATAAAAGACGATCAAGTACAAAAGCAACATATGACCAATTTTCTGATACCTTTAAAAAAGAGTTACACTTTGAAAAATGACAAAAAAGAAAAGCTACTGTTTTAATATTACAATTCCTGCCGAAGCTTATCCCAATCACTAAATATCCACACATACCTTATCACGTTTCTGTTTTGTTCTGAAATAATCAGCAATGAAATGTACATTATCCAGCATTCGTCTTAGCACATCCGGGCCAAGTCCTCGCATTTGTGCAAGTTGTGAAAGTCTTAACTCTCCTTCTTGGACTGTAGAAGAAACAAAAAATGGACTTGGCCTCCTAGAACCAGCGCAGGCTGATGGTGCTTGTGTATCTTTTTAATTTTTAATAATGTATTTCACTTTAAGACTTTTGTAATACGTAAGTTAATTATTTTCTACTTAAATATTTTTCCTTAAATTATTTTCACCACCTGAAATAGTAGTAGATTCATCATTCTCTGATTGAGCATCTTCTTCTGGAGGATTCATTAATAAAAGTCTTGGTAATAAATGTATAAAAAGGCGATAAATCCAGCGAGGCATTGTATGGAGTGTTCCATCACTAATAAAAATACTTTGAATATAGACTTTAATTTTCAATTTTTATTTTAATGAAGAAATATTTTACCGTCTATGAAAATTCAAAGTAACTACAGAAATAGCAATAGAGAAAGAAACCAAAAACATTGTAAACAACAGATAACGACCAATTAATGGAATAACCATTGAAGTTGGTGGAATTAATTCAATCAAAATTAAATAGAAAACAGTTAGTGTAACCAACACGGATACTATAAAAATTATTCTTTAAGGACGTAATTGTCACATGTATACTAAACAAATGTTAAAATTATAGACCGGAATTTTGAAAAAACCGGGTCCGGGAACCGGGATAAGAAACATGACCGGGAGGGACCCGGGACCGGAAAAACCGGGAATTCCCGTTCCCGTTTCTTCCCGGTTCCAAAATGGCCGGGTCACGGCCGGGAAACGGGAATTTTTTAAAATTTGTTAAAACACGTAAAAAAATGATAATTTCGTTGGCAACAATTATTTTTAGTGTAATTTTTTATAAATTTATTCAATTTAATAAATGTAATTAAGTTTCGGAATAGCCTTGTTCAAAAATAATAATGTTTATCGGACATATCTATGGTCAATAATAAAGATTTTAGAATTGGCATGTTGCTTAGAAAAATTAGGAGTGTTTTTTAAAAAATTGTTCGAAAAAGTTTTAAAAAAATTTTTTTTGAAGAAGAGTATTTCGTTTTAAAAGTTTCAACTTTTCCTGGTATAAAAAATGCCGGGTCCGGGAACCGGGAACGGGATTAGAAACATGACCGGGAGGGACCCGGTACCGGGAAAACCGGGAATTGCCGTTCCCGTTTCTATCCCGGTTTAGTAAAAAAAACCCCGGGAAAGGGACCCGGAAACCGGGAAACGGGCCGGGAACCCGTTCCCGTTCCGGTCTCTAGTTAAAATGGGAAATTGGAGTCTCATTAAATATATATTTTAAAAGGGATATTAGGATCAGAGTTTTTCGCCAACACCGTTTCGGCATAAACGATTCACTAAAACCGTTTCACGCCTTAAAACTTTTCGTCAAGGTACGATTCACGCCCAAAGATAAATTTAAAATACTTGAATAAGTCATTTTATGTTCACATGCAGGAATATAAAAAACAAACACGGTTAAAATAGCTTAAATTTAAAAATAAAAACTAATACATACTAACATTAATTTTTACCTAGTAACATGCATGGTATAACCAAATTGACAATGAAAAAAAGAGTTTTGCGTCGAATAACAAGTCGAAAGGTAATGTCAATGTAGAAATCCTTGAGTAAAATATGTATGTATATTTAAAAAATGGTGCAATAACTCTAAAATTTGAATAAACAGTAACTTATTCTACGGTCTTGCTTTTTAACTTTTATAAACAAGTATTTATTTTCACCTGCCCACAACATCCAGGATATAACTGCTCATGCCTGCTACTACTGACTGACATTAGATCCCACTCAAGACTTCTGTAAAAAATTAGTTCTTCCATTTTTCTAAAAATTACGGATAATAGGCAGACAAATCCATTCCAATTTGAAGATATTTATATTCTCTACCATCTGGGTAGCTAAGTGTTTGTGGTTTATCTTCTGGGCGTACCTTTAAGTTAAAAAAGTAAAAGCCAAAATATTCAGAGGGTAAATTGTTCATTAAACTAATCCAAAAATTATTAACATTTTGTTAATTAAAAATACAAATTACAAACGGGTATTTGTGAAATATTCATCAAAAATCCATTATATGTCCAACCACCAAATTTCATTAAACATTCTTGCGTGTCAAAAGGAAAATATTCAATCTCAATATTACAAAAAGATTTATAAATAGAAGGAGGTTTCCAGACAACTAAACCAGTGTAATAAATAATTGCGTCAGAAACAATTGAAATATGAGGTTCTCCATCAGCATTATTATATAAGAGAATGTCTGGAATCCATATCAAATCTGACGGAATATGCATCTTTTTTATTCCACTAAATTTTGTTGGATCCCTAAAAGAGTTTAAGGTTTGATTAATGATTTTTAATTATTAACGAAGATAAAGCTAACCATACAAGTTTGTAATCGTACCATTGCTAAAATGAGTAAAAAAATTAGAAAAATCAATCTTTTAAGCTTTAAAATAAATATAATAGTTCTGAGAAATAATAAACATAAACCATTTCAAGCCATAAGGAAGTTGTAAGTACTTGATTGACTTCATCCTCAAAAAAATTTTAAAAAATTAAAATAGGTATTTTTTACATTTCAAATTAATATTTAAAAACAATTTTTTGGAAAAAGCTGGACATACCTCTTTAAAAAAAAATAAAAATGTCATTATACTTAACATCAAAAATAAAAATTATCTTGTTTTTCCGTAAAAATAAAATAAAAAACAGGTTTTGATAAAAAAAAAGGATGGTAAAATAAGCATCTAAAGGTCATAAATAAATTAATTATAAAAGGAACTATATTTAAGAAAGAAAATGATTAAATTAAAGCTAGCTAGTACACGTTAGCTTAACTGTTAAAATGTATTTTTTCTTTACAAATAAAAATTATTTACTTTTTAGCTCCTAAAATCAAAAGTAAAATTTTTTATGTATATTTTTAAAAGAAAATGACTCAAAAACAATGGGAATTTTTTCAAATTTTGGCAATTTCATCTTGTTTGGCATCTTTAGCAAGTGTGGTTTTAATGGCAGTAACAATACCATTAATTTATATACAGATAGACGAAGAAAATGATTTTATCATGCAGAAATCAAAACAATTTAAGGTACCTAATTTAAAAATTAGATTTTCACTAGAACTGAGCATTTTTGATGCTGAGAAAATGTTTCAAACTCCTCAAAAAATAATTAAAAATTTTTTACCATTATTAAAGGAAACTTCCGAAGAAATATGGAAAAAAAACATGCAATCTTTTGAAGGAATTAATATAAATTTTGATAGAAAAAAACGTTCTGTAATAAATGGGAATGGTATATGCTCAGGTAAATAAAAAAAATTTTTAATGAAAAAATCAGGTTGTAAATCCTTAACATGCCCACCAGGCCCAATAGGTCTTCCAGGACCAGCTGGTGAGGATAACACTCCAGGAGAACCTGGAATGCCCGGAGAAGCAGGAACTGACGGATTTGATATTGAACTTGGACCAGAGCAAGAACAAAGTTGTTCCATTTGCCCTGCTGGTCCACCCGGGATGAGGTAATTAAATATAAAAATAAAAAATTTTTTTTTTAAATTAAGAGGAAGCCAGGGAGAAAGAGGACAAGCAGGTATTGTTGGAAGGCCAGGAGAACAGGGAACAGACGCAGAAGCAGGCAGAGAAGGCCCACGGGGAGACCAAGGACTTCCTGGCATCTCTGGACAAAAAGGGAAAAATGGATTTACTGGCAGTGTTGGAGATAACGTTATAGCAGGAATAGGCCAGAAAGGACCTAAAGGACCACCCGGGCCAATTGGATCAATGGGAATGGTAGGAATGGCAGGAAAATCGAACATGCGACAAGGCTTTCCGGGTAGTTCAGGAAGTGTAGGACAGCAAGGTCCACAGGGACAGAGTGGGGCACAAGGAGCTCAAGGACAAATGGGACCTGTTGGAGAGCCAGGTGACTAAAGATTTTGAGGATAACTAATTTATAAAAAAGGAATGCCTTCAATGTATTGTGCAACGGATTGTGGTGTTTCACATATTAATGTGCCAGAATTTGAAAAAACTATAGGGTATAATAATATAAAGGATGAAATTAATAAAAAGGGTAAAAAGAAGGCGACAAAGAAGAAAAGTAACAATAATAAAGTATTTGGAGCAAGAAATAAGCTTGAGATAAGTGTAGGAAGAAAACGAATATAAAAGTTGAGGAAAAATATTCTATCATCGGGTATTACACACACAACTGTTTAGAAGAAAATAAAACACTTCGGAAAGGAAAATAAAATTTTCCTGAAAATTAGACTTAAATAGTTAGACTAGATTTTATTTGCTAATTTATTAATGTTTATTTTAATTAATTTTCTGTCTATTTTAAATAAAATTTTTTAGACTAAAAAAATCTACCCACAACATCAATGATACGAATTAAACTGGCCCCAAATTTAACATCCAATGGTTGAGTACTGTTCTTAACGGGGCGTACATTCTTATTGTAAAAATACCTAACAATAAAAAAAAATTTTAAAGAATATTTTTACATTAAATCTTCATAAAGTTGATAATTGTAATTGACATTTCTGTTGGCCAGAGCAAGCGCAAAAAACAAAAAAACGTCTAAAATATACTTATAAATGTTTAGTTATAGTTTACAATTACTTAAAAAAAAGATCACTGAACGCATTAACAACAAATAAAAATCGAAACCTTCATAGAAATAATATGGAAAGGAAAAGAAAAAATTCTGGAAAAAAAGCAAAATAATTATATTCTTCCGGAAATTAAATAATAGATTATAGAATAAAATAAAGGATTAATAAAAAAATATATTGATCAAGGAAGGGGAAAAAAAAGATTGTAAAACAGCTGTCGACAAAAATAAAGAATTAAATTAATTTCCTAAGAAACCTTTCAAAAATTTCTTTATAAATTTCCAAAAATTATGTTAGCTAAAAAAATAAAGCCTACCCTTTACAAAATTTGTTCAATACAAAAAAAAATAAAAAATTCTTTGTATGTACATAAATATAGTAAATATATCCTAAAAGTTGAAAAAAATAAAAATAATTGTATACTTTAATAGGTTTATTTTCAAGTTTTATAATTTTTACTTATATCTTTTTCTAAAAAATTATAATGTGAACAAAATATTTATTAAAATAATAATGGCAGTATAAGATTTATATGAAGGTTCACAGCATTTATCAGACAATAAGTTGTTTAAGATGATAGGATAAACATTTCTGATGACAGGAGGACCTTCTTGAATATTATACTTAACGTCGTCGAGTACCATCCTCGAAGAAGACTCCACCATCGATTGCGCAGTATTTGGGGCAGATACCCTTCTCTCCTGAGCCTCCTGGTGATCCTGGGGTTCCAGGCTGTCCAGGGGCACCGTCGTTTCCTGGAGATCCAGGTGGGCCGGGTGGTCCTTTTGGTCCGGGACCTCCTGGGCCTCCAGGTTGTCCTGCAGGGCCAGGATTTCCTGGTTGGCCAGGTGCTCCAGCGTCTCCTTTAAATAAATGAATTTAAAATTTTAGGAAAAATTTTGTTATTTCCCAGTCCTAAAAATTAAAGCAATGCTAGATTCCAAGAGTTTATTTTTTAAGTTAAACTGTAGACTTTTCCTCCTAAATACTATTTTATTTTTCTTTAGTTAAACTTTCAAATTCGCTGTCACATTAAAATACATATCTGTGTTACCTTGGTAGTGGAGAAAATGGAAATTTGCGTGTGAATAATTTCCAGAAAAGTACCAAAAGTGGAAAATAATTTTAAAACTTGCCTGGTGGACCAGGTGGCGCGGGGCCAGCTTCTTGAGATTGTGCTGGTGCTCCAGGTTGTCCAGGGCCTCCAGGCTGTCCAGGTGCTCCAGGCTGTCCGGGCGGTCCAGCTGGACCAGGCTCTCCGGGTGATGCCTGTCCTCCAGGTTGCCCAGCTGGTCCAGGGCCTCCAGGTTGACCGGGAGGTCCAGGTGGTCCTGGCTGTCCTGGTTGCCCTCCTGGACATGGTTTGCATGGTGGCTTAAAATTTTACATTGTAAATTGAAGTTTTATAATACAACATACAGTTGTGACTTGTTGGCATGGTGCTTGTTGAGACTTTCCTGGTTGACCGGGAGATCCAGGAGCTCCGGGATTTCCATTCCTTCCGGGTGGTCCCGGTGGGCCAGCAGGTCCTGGACCACCTCCAGAACAACAATCACTGCATTGACCTCCTCCACCACCACCAGAAGAGGCAGAACCTCCACTTACTGGTGCAGATTCACCACCATATCCTGCTTGACGTGCAGTACGATTTCCGCTAGCAGGGATACTTTTGAGCTGATTAACCTCAGACCAAATGTCCTTAGCTGTTCCCTATTTTTATATTATTTAATTTTTGAATGGCTCAAAGATGGCAACCTGGCACAAATTCAGCTCTCTATCCATATTTGAGGCAACATTAGAAACATAGCTTTGAAGCATGGGCAAAGTGAAGCAAACGGAGACTAGAGAAATAACGGAGAAGGATACCGTTGAATAGGCAACAAATCGGTAAGCTTTAATTCTGGATTCGTAATCCATTTTTAATGTTTTACCTTTAAATTAAATTAAAGTTTATTGAGTTGAATTTTTAAAATTAAGGACAAAAAAGGGGAGTAAAATCTATCCAAATTTAAATTTAATGGTTGCTTTATTTATAAGAATCTATTTTGTGTGTCGTTCTAGAAGCATGTATAATGGCAAAAAGGTTAAAATTAGTAAAAGAAAATTTTACTAAAATGCATTAAAATGATAACTGTTTATAATTAGCATCGATATTAAATAATCCCCAACTTTAAAGTAAAAAAACGTAAAGTTTTGTTAGTTCCAAAATAGTGGAACGTTAATAAAATGGGACGTCGGAATGTTGGGTTATTTAGCAAACTTATAACGGGAATTGCGCTGGTCTTAATAGATCATTTATAGCGAAAATTATCGCTGCTAGCGTTAAATAAAAAATATGATAGGTTTAGAATTAGGGAAGGCCAACAAAAAAGGAAAAAATTTTATCGGAATAATATATATAGCGAAAGTTTATTGCATAACCGCGCTTCATTTTTATACATAAAGAAAAGGGTAAATTGAAAGAAAAAAAAGAAGAAAAAAAGTTTTAAGTTGTTTTTAACTTTATTGTTTTTGATGCTTTTTATATATTACTTTTCTGTAGTTAAACCTCTTTTTAGGGCCTTTGAATTCCAGTTTAGAAAAGAGGGCTTCTTCTTTTTTATTTATTTCTTTTACCTTTTTGTTTTTTCTGTTTTAATGAGTCTTTATCATTTTGCAAAATATTGAAAATAGAGTGAGTTGGTTCATGTTAAATAATTTTCCAAAATTGTGTACATTAAAAAACTCAATTATAAAAATACGGTACAGCCTCGGCTTTTTTTGTTTCCTCATTTTTAAATAATTTGTTAACGAACGTAGAATTAAAAAAAAAACGTTTAACTATTTTTTATTTGTTAGTCTTTTTTCCTCTCTTATTTAATGTTTAAAACTTAATTTCTTCACTTTCTTATATTTTACTCAATTCTCGTATTCTTCTCCTTCTTGATTTTTTTATTTTTGAACGTAAAGAAGAACCGTTCTACTATTTTAATCACTAGTGAAAAGCTCTTCTTTCGTACGAACTAAATTAAGGGCTTTGACAAATTAATTCAAGCTTTAAGATGAGCTTAAGCCAAGTTTTGTAAATACATAATGTACATATGTAAGTTTATTTTCAAGTTGCTTCAAGTTTTAATTAAAGTTATTTTCTAATTATAAATTAAAAATAGCTTATTGTTAGGGCAAAAATAAATATTAGCAATGACCTAATTTGAAAAAATATTATTTAAAATTAGAAAAAAATTAAGTTGAGAAAAGTAAACAAAAAATATTTTCTTTAGGACAATTCGCAGATTATAAATTTAAAAAAAAATTTTTATCTATGTAGAATATTTACTAGAATAAAACCATAAAAAATAAACGCATGGAAGATTAACAGGTGTTTTAGCATTTTACTTTATGGCATAATTAATATCAAGTAAAATACAGGTTTAATAGCATATATTTACATCTCTTATTTACGCATCTAACGATTTACCTTATCGCAATGATACATATTAATATGTTTTTTTGGTGTATTTATTTTGGGATTGATTAAAACATGTTTGGAGTGTAAATTTTAGAGGATCTATTAAATAAATATTTATTAAAGAATAATTCGTTAGTTCGGTACTTTTTAATTATGCAACCAAAATCCGCAAGTTTTGTCAGCAAGTAATCATATTAATTTTTTCTTGAGAGATTATTTTTAAATTTAAAAATATATGGAATTATTATTTTGTAGGCATAAACTCAACAATTTTTGCTAAAATATCATCAAATGACTCAACTACTCTGGAATTCCACAATTTTGAAGAAATTTGCTGTATCGGTTTCATCATGAATTTCAGAGAATAATTTTTTGAGATTGTAACACATTTTTGTAAATTAAAATTTTTTAGATTCCATTATCATCAACTACCTTAAATATTATCAAAAAGATTATTATATCCTTTATAATTATTGTGAAAATAAACCCATAAAATATATTTTTAAACTTAAAAATAATGTCTTTCGAAAAAATAAATATAATTCCTTGAAATTTCGGGAATTTGAAAAAATTTTAACTAAATAATCCATCATTGAATTTTTCTAATTTTTTGTTTACAGGCAATAATCATCCTGTTCTTCAATTTAAAGAAGAAATTACTAAGTTCCAAACGCTAATTTTTAAAATATTCCAATGTCAAGTTTTTGAAATTTTGAAAATTTCAAAAAATTTTAACTCATTAATCCATGAATGAATTTCTCTAATTTTTTGTTTATAGCCAAATAATAACCTGTTTTTCAATTTCAGAAGAGATTACAAAGTTCCAAACGCAAATTTTTAAAATATTCCAAGGTCAATTTCTTGAAATTTTGAAAATTTCCAAAAATTTTAACTCATGAATCCATGAATGAATTTCTCTAATTTTTTGTTTACAGGCAATAATCATCCTGTTCTTCAATTTAAAGAAGAAATTACTAAGTTCCAAACGCTAATTTTTAAAATATTCCAATGTCAAGTTTTTGAAATTTTGAAAATTTCAAAAAATTTTAACTCATTAATCCATGAATGAATTTCTCTAATTTTTTGTTTATAGCCAAATAATAACCTGTTTTTCAATTTCAGAAGAGATTACAAAGTTCCAAACGCTAATTTTTAAAATATTCCAAGGTCAATTCTTTGAAATTTTGAAAATTTCAAAAAATTTTAACTCAATAATCCATGAATGAATTTCTCTAATTTTTTGTTTATAGCCAAATAATAACCTGTTTTTCAATTTCAGAAGAGATTACAAAGTTCCAAACGCTAATTTTTAAAATATTCCAAGGTCAATTCTTTGAAATTTTGAAAATTTCAAAAAATTTTAACTCAAGAATCCATGATTGAATTTTTCCAATTTTTTGTTTACAGGCAATAATCATCCTGTTCTTCAATTTAAAGAAGAAATTACAAAATTCAAACGCTAGAATTCAAAATATTCAATGTTCAATTCCTTGAAATTTTGAAAATTTCAAAAAATTTTAACTCAATAATCCATCATTGAATTTTTCTAATTTTTTGTTTACAGGCAATAAACATCCAGTTCTTCAATTTAAAGAAGAAATTTTAAAATTTCAAACTCAAATTTTTAAAATATTCCAATGTCAAGTTTTTGAAATTTTGAAAATTTCAAAAAATTTTAACTCATTAATCCATGAATGAATTTCTCTAATTTTTTGTTTATAGCCAAATAATAACCTGTTTTTCAATTTCAGAAGAGATTACAAAGTTCCAAACGCTAATTTTTAAAATATTCCAAGGTCAATTCCTAGAAATTTCTGGAATTTCAAAAAATTTTAACTCAAGAATCCATGATTGGATTTTTTTTAAATTTTTTGCCTACAGGCAATAAAAATCCAGTTCTTCGATTTTGAGACGAAATTTCAAAATTCTAGTTTTTTAAATTCCATCCGCAAATGTTTAACCTGCAGGTTTAAACTTTAATGAAAATACAAACTTTCACAGATACTTTATTCAAACTCAAAACTATCCAAATATTTGGCAAAACCATTCAAATAAAATATATAAAATTATATCTATATAAAAAAGAAAATTGGACTAAAAAATACAGGTATTATATTATTTTGGGTACAAGAAAATGGCAGTTGTAATTTACGAAAATAAAAATAATTATTATATTTAAATTTGTCCATAAATAACAGTGAAGATATTCTTCCATCTCCAAATTATTTCTATGTATAAGCACTAGTTGTTTTGAAAATTTTTTTAAAAGTACAGCATCTAACGTCGTCGAGTACCATCCTCGAAGAAGACTCCACCATCGATTGCGCAGTATTTGGGGCAGATACCCTTCTCTCCTGAGCCTCCTGGTGATCCTGGGGTTCCAGGCTGTCCAGGGGCACCGTCGTTTCCTGGAGATCCAGGTGGGCCGGGTGGTCCTTTTGGTCCGGGACCTCCTGGGCCTCCAGGTTGTCCTGCAGGGCCAGGATTTCCTGGTTGGCCAGGTGCTCCAGCGTCTCCTTTAAATAAATGAATTTAAAATTTTAGGAAAAATTTTGTTATTTCCCAGTCCTAAAAATTAAAGCAATGCTAGATTCCAAGAGTTTATTTTTTAAGTTAAACTGTAGACTTTTCCTCCTAAATACTATTTTATTTTTCTTTAGTTAAACTTTCAAATTCGCTGTCACATTAAAATACATATCTGTGTTACCTTGGTAGTGGAGAAAATGGAAATTTGCGTGTGAATAATTTCCAGAAAAGTACCAAAAGTGGAAAATAATTTTAAAACTTGCCTGGTGGACCAGGTGGCGCGGGGCCAGCTTCTTGAGATTGTGCTGGTGCTCCAGGTTGTCCAGGGCCTCCAGGCTGTCCAGGTGCTCCAGGCTGTCCGGGCGGTCCAGCTGGACCAGGCTCTCCGGGTGATGCCTGTCCTCCAGGTTGCCCAGCTGGTCCAGGGCCTCCAGGTTGACCGGGAGGTCCAGGTGGTCCTGGCTGTCCTGGTTGCCCTCCTGGACATGGTTTGCATGGTGGCTTAAAATTTTACATTGTAAATTGAAGTTTTATAATACAACATACAGTTGTGACTTGTTGGCATGGTGCTTGTTGAGACTTTCCTGGTTGACCGGGAGATCCAGGAGCTCCGGGATTTCCATTCCTTCCGGGTGGTCCCGGTGGGCCAGCAGGTCCTGGACCACCTCCAGAACAACAATCACTGCATTGACCTCCTCCAGAAGAAGCAGAACCTCCAGTCACTGGAGCCTCGCCACCATATCCTGCTTGACGTGATGTACGGTTGCTTCCACCAACTGGAATATTCTTCAATTGAAGAACTTCTGACCAAATATCTTTAGCTGATCCCTAGATGATTGACGACAAAATTTTCCCTTATAATAATCACCAACTTGACACATTGTCAATTCCCTGTCCATATTCACTGATACATTTGAAACATAGTTTTTGAGCATAGGAAGAGTGAAGCATACCGAGATCAGTGATATTATCGAGAAGGATACTGTGGAATATGCCACGAATCGATAAGCCTTTATTCTGGCCTCGTAGTCCATAGCTTGTTAGCTTTGTCCTGAAAAGAGATAAATTACATGGCTTAAAATGCAAAATTGGCTAAGAAAAAGAAAATTGATGAAGAGTTATAATAAAAAATTGTATTGTCAACCATCCTAAGATTATATAAAAATAACTAAATGAAGCAATTACGACAATTGAAACAAATTCATAATTGCTTTACCCCCAAAAAACAAAGTATTCTTCGACAAAGAAGGTAATATTCTTCCACCTTTTAAGTGAAAACTCTAAAATCGGGACAAAATTTGGTTTAATTAGGCATAAACAAAAGAGGAGCGCAAAGAAGACGACAACAACTGAAGCGAGTGACTTATGGTGGAACATTGACAGCGCCTTTTATAATGCGCAAGGAGCAACCGTCACTTTTATTATAGAATTTGTGTTGTTATGTTTGTGTGCAAAAGAAGAAAGAATAAAAAATAGAGCTTTAGTTGTGGTTGTGAAAATAGTTAAAGTTGTTGTTGGTTTTTGGTTGTTTGCAGCTTATTCATTTTTACTTTTACTTTCTCTAACATAACTTTTCTTACAAAAACAAACTGTTTTACACTTTTTTGCTTACTCTAATTTACAAACATTGTTTGGTAGTTCTCTAATCTTTTCACCATTATTTTTGTAACCCTTGTTTTTTTTGTTTTCTACCATAATTATTTAATTTCTCTCGTTTTAGCCCTTACACAACTTTATTAATTTATATGTGTATTTCTAATTCAACTTATTTTTGTACTCTAATGTCATTTTTTGTATTTCTTAGGCCTGCGCGAATTTCCTGTTTTTTATTCTTTCTCATACATATGCGTCCTTGCTGAAAAATATATATTTATAATTTTATTAAACAAAAAATCAGAGAAGGGATTCTTCTGCTTACGTCGCCTTTTCTCTTCTAATTTTACGCATTCCCCCTTTGCAGCAGTTTTGTTGTTCATTGAAGACCCACCTATCCCTTCTTTCTTTATATTTTTGGCTAATTAAGTGTTTCAGGGTTCTGACGCATTTAATCAGTTACCCTTTGGCCTAAACAGGGTTACATAGAATGAACATTTTAAATTACACATCTTTTAAGAAAATATAAAGAAAAATGCTAATTTTCGCGTTTCTGAAGGAGTAAGGAAATTAGAAGAGAAAAGTTCTTTAATTAGAAGGTGGACGACCACCCATTTTATTTTCTGAAAAATTTCTTCTTTGTTTTATAAACAAAAGTTCAATGAAATTTCAAGGACTTTTCTTCTTATTGTTAGTTTAAAAAATTAAATAAAATTGGTTAGAATCTTAAAATAAATGGAAGCATTTCTAAAGGGATTAAAGTTCTTTTCTAAGTAATTTATGTTAATAAAGGTAGCTAAAGATCAATTAAAAACACCGTTAAAAGACTAAAGGGAGTATATGTATGTTGGTCAAACGACGTTGATTTTTTTGTGTTGATCTTCTAGAAAATGAAAATTTAAAAAACCGTTTTACAGAATTCTTTAAATTCTTTTGGGTTTTCTTCAAAAAATAAATGAATAATTTATTTTAGAAAAACCAAAGTTTAGTGATGACGCGCAAAAGTTGTCTGACAAATACTAAATTTAAAAGGGATTGATTATAATTGCTAAAACTAAAAAATGAAATTAATGTTTTTAGGATAGTCATCCCTTTCAAAAATGAAAATAATATAATAAAAGTTTAAAAAAATTAAATTTTTAATTTTGTTGTTGGTACATACATATGTAGTATATAGAGATTTAATTAATTTTTGAATTATTATATAGTAAAGGTTTTGTGATTTATTTTTTCCTCTTTTAAAAGAATAAAATTCTTGTTAAATATGTATGTATGTATGTGTGTACAAATAAAGATACAAACAAATAATACATATTTATAACATTGAATAGCGGATAAACAAATAAAAAAGAATTTCGGCGTTTTACGCGATGATATCTTCTTTTTCTTAACTTCTTTCAAAAGATTCCACGCTTTAACAATTCGACCACAGGCACTTGTGAAGTAAACCTTATCTTTCTCATGCAAAAGTCAGAGAAACTAGGGTATTTATTCCTAATTGCATACTATCCGTATTGGTCTGCTTCTTCTATCTTATCCACTTATATCCTCATCTAGAATACCTGTTATTTTGTTAGCTTCCCTATCATGTTTTTAGACATAAATCCAGATAGGTATGTTTGTTTATTTGCCCTTATATTTTTTATAGTTACCATGAATAACTGAAATTTTTTATTCTCAAATACCTCATTTTATTTATAGACACTTTTTTGCATATATAGTATGTATGTATGTATCTTAATGTAAAATAGAAAAATCAATTAGTGCTTCCTTTTGTTCCTTAAAAGCTGTGCCACCACACATTTCGTTAGAGACAGTTGGAAATAATATGCTTTTCTCATTATTTTTTTTTAATTTGTAAAAATTTTGGCTAACAAAATGTATTGTAAACCGTATAATAAAGAGAATTAATGAATAAATCACCTTTGGATGAAAGCGATGAGGAAGAAAGTGAAATTCAAAACTTACTTTTAAATAACCAGAAACTTTTTGAAAAAACTAATAATTTTACAAAATTAACTCAAAGTTCTTCTGCACATTCTAATTTGGTTTGTTTATTTTAATTTGTATTTTTCCTTTATTGTGAAGAAAAGTACTAATTAATTAATTAGGGCGTGGTTAGGCAATCAAGGCAACAAATGCTAGAAGCAACTCGTAGACCTAATGGTAAAGATGAGAAGGAACGTAATTTACAAAAGAATACGAATTGCGGTAATAACTGTCAGATTAATGAAGAAGACAGTGACGAAGAATTGTATCCCGTTTAAACTTTTAATTGATATTTTTAAACACAAGTTTTATCGAGCATGTTGACCTGAGACCACTGCGTAAGTCAAAGTCAGCATATGCTGATTTTGACTTTCATAATCAACATGACAATCGTTCTTATGCTAAGCATTTACTCAAAAAGGTTGTGAGTAACGGAGTTTCCGACAAAGAGGAGGAAATTTCTGAATTAATCGATTTGCCTAGGGGCGATATCTTACAGGTAAACTAAAAATTAAATTTTCACATTTTTAAATAGTTCCGTATTGCGCATAACAACATAATCAACCAGGACCTTTCTGAAGACAAAATCGGCTATGATCCGTCATCCCTACCTGACCGTACTCTTGCTATGTCCCCCGAAGCACAAGGCACTTGTAAGGCAGAAAGTTGGTCAGCCCCTGCCTACTCAATCAATGTTGAAAAAACTTTTTTGTCCCCCTGTTCTTCTGAAGAAGGGAAGGAGGAGATCTTTGGTAAAGTTAGTGAATTAATGCCCGAATCTATGAACTTTGTATATCGAAAAGAAAGCAGTTGGTCGGCACCAGATCAAATTAATTTTACAATTATTGCAAACGAAAAAGACAGTAAAAAATATGATGAAGACAAATATTTTGAATATTGTGGAGAATATGTAAATCCAGATTATAATAAAAATGACTCAATTCCTATGGTCGATGATGACAACAGAACAACAACTCACAATTTTCCGTTAGTATATGGCGGCTATTTGCCTTTACCTCCTGGTCTGAAGTGTCATTCAATTGTTGCAAATTCAGGTTTTTTAATTTACCTTCCATTTTATGATTAAAGTATTTAATACAATGAACTCTTCTTTTTCGTCCTATTCTGACGATGATCAAGAAAACAAGCCACAGGACGACTCGTTTTGGTTTAAGAAATTGGCACGTCAAAAATTAGTTGATACATCCGCAGCTATGCGTCTTTGCAGACGTGGAAGTCCTCCGTTTGCTCAGGTCGGATGTTACTGTCCAATTACCTATTTATTCTAATATAGAGATTCTAGCTAATAGAATACCACCCTCTAATATAATGAACCCTTGAGAGATGGCCCACCATCTAAAACCTCTAATAGAACGAATATTGTTAGAAGAAACATTGAAATATAGTTTTTGTTATCTATAGTTTCTTACCCTTCAGATTGAGTTGCTCAGTGAATCTGAGATAAGCGATTTAGAGCAGCAAATTGCTAGCGGTCGGCTAATTAATCAGAAGATAAGCATGACAACTTATCCAGCGCCAAAACTTCCAAATTTCCGGTCTTTTATACAGTCCTTCTATGCATCAAATGAGGAGAAGCTTCGTCGTTGTAATACTGTAGATTTTCCAATCGATCGCAAAGTTGAGAGATTATACACCTCTAAAATAATGACGGTATTTAATTCAAAATACTTAGCTCTAAATTAATGTTAATTTAGCATAGTGATTCTTCTTTGTTAAGAAATAAACTACTTTTTCCAAACATAAGCTTCTCGAGTAAATGTGAGTAACTTACTAATTTAACTCTTCTAACAATGCATTTAACTGTCCTATTTTTATGTCCTTACCAGCTGTGCTCGGGTAACCGAACTTGCGGACAATATTTTAGATATCAAACTGCTGATAAATCACAACTTTATCAAATAAAGCTTCGTTTGAAATTACATAAGAATTCTGATAATAAAATCAGAATTATGACTTTTCTTGTATCAGAATTCTTATATTTTTTAATAAACTGTCCGCAAATGTCATCAGTCCTCTTTCTCTGCCTTTATTCTATTTTTCGTCTTCTCATAGGATTTCTTCCATATTTTTAGTTAAATTCTCTATTGAGAATGAGCCAATGTGACTTTTTTCTTTGGAAGATACTCTGTGCCATTCTCGTTTTGCCACTTTTATACTAATCAATACTTTTATAGGTGTAAGTAACATAAATATTTATTTATACGCTGCATTAGAGTATTCTTTCCTTTTACTACTTATAAAATATCTATTTAAGGACCGGGAGTAATGAAATTAAAAAAGGTTACCAAAATGATTTGATTATGGTACTGTATCTTAGTGATTAATCCTAATATTCCCTTTTCAGTTTTCAAACAAGTTAATCCTACTATATTGACAACAACACAAAATGAAACAACAAATACTCAATCATCTCATTGTGATCCAATTGTCCAAATAAATTTGGATAATGTAGCCTCAATTGATACCTTACCAAATAGGCAACATTTATCTTTATCATTTGCTTCATTTTCCAGTCAATTGCCACCTAGAACAACTCCATCACCTGAGAATCCCTTACTTGATATTATTTCAACTGCCTCTCGAGACCGTATACTTAACGTTTTAAGACAGACTCATCAACTTCTACGCCAAGGGCAAGTGACAGAAAATAACAGTGTTTTCTCCCGTATGAACTGCGCTGGACAAATTGATAAGAGTTTATTGACAGTTAATAAATTTTTGTGTTATTATAATTATCGTATTTATTCTAACATGATACCCCCTCTAATAGAATACCTCCTTCAATATAATGCCACTATATTATAATAAATACGGTCGTTATAGCATTTATAATCTATTCAGAATGTTAACACCCCTGGGTTACCAGTTCTTCCATCTCCAACTATTTTCAACAGCATTCAACCTAAATGGCCTCAGAGTAGTTGTAGAGCTCAAGCCTTGACAGAAGATAAGCAATACACTCTCTCCTATGGGATAGATCAATCAGCAAATTTTAGACCAAGAAGGAGACAACGATTAAAGTCTATTGAAGGTAGCTATTATGATGATACGTTGCAAACAAAGATGGCTACGAATAATCCTTTGGAAAGTGATTATGATTTCAGCTCAAGAGGTTATGATCAACCTCTGAATGAACTAGGCAGCCCATCTGATAAAGAGATTAACAGGTCCAAAGGTTAGAAGGTTAAATTAAAGTTTTAACTTAAGTAATGCAAAGTAAATTTCCTAAAATAACACCCTTAAGATAAACACCCATAATAAAACCCCTTAAGGTAAGCCCCTTCTATAAACTAAGTCCCCTTTAAAAAGCTTAAAATATAGGCCTTAGGGCTTATTTTAGTAATTACGGTATCCCTCTATTAGGCTACGTTTTCGCTGACGGTGCTAGAAGCAGTTCAGGAATTTCCTCCAGCTATCACACGAGCTCTTCAAGAAGTTGCGAGCTTCCAGATTATGAAAAACAACAGAGAACAACACCGCGAGAGAGAAGGTCTTCACCTTGTTTAGATGACCCAATGGCTCCTACTCACCGCGTTCAGTTTCAATTTGTGCCCAGACATTCAGACGAATTGAGGTTGGATCGTGGCGACGCTTTGCATGTTGATGAACAATTCAATGACCATTGGTGTTTTGGTTTTTGGGAATTTATCTGTACTTATTTTAACACAATTAAGGCATGAATCTCCGTTCCGGTCAGCGTGGAATATTTCCAGAAGCACACATAATAGAAATTGACTTGGTTGATGAAATATGTTGTTCTGTCCTTCCTGAAACAACTTGTAATTTTTCTATTTTTAAAATTATTTAACTTAATGTATAGATCAGATTTGTATGGAGCGTGATACTTTTTATTTGACAATGCTTGCTTCTGTGGAAGTAGCTCATCACAAAGGGAATGATATTCTTGTGCAAGCGATCAACAAGGTTTTTATGAATTACTTACTGTATTCTAGTGCATTGTAATTCAAAATAACGTATTTATTTAAAATTAATGCCATATTTTTCAGCTCCCTTAAGTGGTGGTTATTAGCGGCTTTAGAGGGTGGCATATTTCCACAAGAGGCATTATATTAGAGAGAGGGATCCTATTAGATGGAACCATACTAAATAAATACAGTATTTTATTTTAGGTTTGCTCTGTTTACCAAAAAAAGGACGAAATACTTGTACCACAAACAGTTTGATCATTAAAATCTATGCACTCAAATTTAACCAAATCGTTTCCAGGTTTTAATGGAAATCTCTTTTCGAGGCATCCATGTAATTGATAAAAGAAAAAAAGATGTAATAATATATTTACGCATAATAATTTAAAAATTTTATACAGATTTTTCGTTGCCCAGCGTTTGATTATTTCTATAGTCTTCAGAATATTTCTTTCTGTGGAGCTCATCCGAAAGAATTACGGTAGGTATTGTTAATTTAAAAATTGTAGTTTTTTCGTTGCCAAACATTTGTGGGCAATTTTTATTTTAAAAGACTTCAGAATTCTAATTTCATTTATCAGAATTTTACCATTTTTTAAAATAAAATGTCTGCAACAGTCTGTCAAGCCCCATTTAACCATTTTTAGTTATTTTGGTTTTATTAACAAACATCCACTTTTGCCCCGCTTTGCTTGCCACGTTTTCCTTTCGAATGAATCAACTCAACCAATTGTTGAAGGTTTTTTTAAGGTTTAAACTTAATTAGTTATGTTAGCTATTGGGCGCGCATTTAAACGCTCTTATGATGAATATATGGCATTTGCCCATCCAACTGAAGACATTTTTCTAGATGAATAGTTATAATAACATTAATTTTAGCTCATTTTTATCCATTTTTACATTCCATTTCAAATAAAAATATTATCTGAAGAAATTGAACATTGAATATTCTGAATTCTAGCGTTTGAAATTTTGAAATTCCTTCTTTGAATTGAAGAACAGGTTATTAGTTGTCTTAAACAAAAAATTAGAGAAATTCATTCATGGATTATTGAGTTAAAATTTTTGGAAATTTTCAAAATTTCAAGAACTTGACCTTGGAATATTTTAAAAATTAGCGTTTGGAACTTAGTAATTTCTTCTTTAAATTGAAGAACAGGATGATTATTGCCTGTAAACAAAAAATTAGAGAAATTCATTCATGGATTCATGAGTTAAAATTTTTGGAAATTTTCAAAATTTCAAGAAATTGACCTTGGAATATTTTAAAAATTTGCGTTTGGAACTTTGTAATTTCTTCTTTAAATTGAAGAACAGGATGTTAGTTATCTATAAACAAAAAATTAGAGAAATTCATTCATGGATTCATGAGTTAAAATTTTTGGAAATTTTCAAAATTTCAAGAAATTGACCTTGGAATATTTTAAAAATTTGCGTTTGGAACTTTGTAATTTCTTCTTTAAATTGAAGAACAGGATGATTATTGCCTATAAACAAAGAATTGGAAAAATCTAATCATGGATTCATGAGTTAAAATTTTTGGAAATTTTCAAAATTTCAAGAAATTGACCTTGGAATATTTTAAAAATTTGCGTTTGGAACTTTGTAATTTCTTCTTTATATTGAAGAACAGGATGTTAGTTATCTATAAACAAAAAATTAGAGAAATTCATTCATGGATTCATGAGTTAAAATTTTTGGAAATTTTCAAAATTTCAAAAACTTGACATTGGAATATTTTAAAAATTAGCGTTTGGAACTTTGTAATTTCTTCTTTAAATTGAAGAACAGGTTATTTTTTGGCTATAAACAAAAAATTAGAGAAATTCATTCATGGATTCATGAGTTAAAATTTTTGGAAATTTTCAAAATTTCAAGAAATTGACCTTGGAATATTTTAAAAATTAGCGTTTGGAACGTTGTAATTTCTTCTTTAAATTGAAGAACAGGTTATTTTTTGGCTATAAACAAAAAATTAGAGAAATTCATTCATGGATTCATGAGTTAAAATTTTTGGAAATTCTCAAAATTTCAAAAACTTGACATTGGAATATTTTAAAAATTTGCGTTTGGAACTTTGTAATTTCTTCTTTAAATTGAAGAACAGGATGTTAGTTATCTATAAACAAAAAATTAGAGAAATTCATTCATGGATTCATGAGTTAAAATTTTTGGAAATTTTCAAAATTTCAAAAACTTGACATTGGAATATTTTAAAAATTAGCGTTTGGAACTTTGTAATTTCTTCTTTAAATTGAAGAACAGGATGTTAGTTATCTATAAACAAAAAATTAGAGAAATTCATTCATGGATTCATGAGTTAAAATTTTTGGAAATTTTCAAAATTTCAAGAAATTGACCTTGGAATATTTTAAAAATTTGCGTTTGGAACTTTGTAATTTCTTCTTTAAATTGAAGAACAGGATGATTATTGCCTATAAACAAAGAATTGGAAAAATCTAATCATGGATTCATGAGTTAAAATTTTTGGAAATTTTCAAAATTTCAAGAAATTGACCTTGGAATATTTTAAAAATTTGCGTTTGGAACTTTGTAATTTCTTCTTTATATTGAAGAACAGGATGTTAGTTATCTATAAACAAAAAATTAGAGAAATTCATTCATGGATTCATGAGTTAAAATTTTTGGAAATTTTCAAAATTTCAAAAACTTGACATTGGAATATTTTAAAAATTAGCGTTTGGAACTTTGTAATTTCTTCTTTAAATTGAAGAACAGGTTATTTTTTGGCTATAAACAAAAAATTAGAGAAATTCATTCATGGATTCATGAGTTAAAATTTTTGGAAATTTTCAAAATTTCAAGAAATTGACCTTGGAATATTTTAAAAATTAGCGTTTGGAACGTTGTAATTTCTTCTTTAAATTGAAGAACAGGTTATTTTTTGGCTATAAACAAAAAATTAGAGAAATTCATTCATGGATTCATGAGTTAAAATTTTTGGAAATTTTCAAAATTTCAAAAACTTTACATTGGAATATTTTAAAAATTAGCGTTTGGAACTTTGTAATTTCTTCTTTAAATTGAAGAACAGGTTATTTTTTGGCTATAAACAAAAAATTAGAGAAATTCATTCATGGATTCATGAGTTAAAATTTTTGGAAATTTTCAAAATTTCAAGAAATTGACCTTGGAATATTTTAAAAATTTGCGTTTGGAACTTTGTAATTTCTTCTTTAAATTGAAGAACAGGATGTTAGTTATCTATAAACAAAAAATTAGAGAAATTCATTCATGGATTCATGAGTTAAAATTTTTGGAAATTCTCAAAATTTCAAAAACTTGACATTGGAATATTTTAAAAATTTGAGTTTGGAACTTTGTAATTTCTTCTTTAAATTGAAGAACAGGATGTTAGTTATCTATAAACAAAAAATTAGAGAAATTCATTCATGGATTAATGAGTTAAAATTTTTGGAAATTTTCAAAATTTCAAGAAATTGACCTTGGAATATTTTAAAAATTTGCGTTTGGAACTTTGTAATTTCTTCTTTAAATTGAAGAACAGGTTATTATTTGGCTATAAACAAAAAATTAGAGAAATTCATTCATGGATTAATGAGTTAAAATTTTTGGAAATTTTCAAAATTTCAAGAAATTGACCTTGGAATATTTTAAAAATTTGCGTTTGGAACTTTGTAATCTCTTCTGAAATTGAAAAACAGGTTATTATTTGGCTATAAACAAAAAATTAGAGAAATTCATTCATGGATTAATGAGTTAAAATTTTTGGAAATTTTCAAAATTTCAAGAAATTGACCTTGGAATATTTTAAAAATTTGCGTTTGGAACTTTGAAATTTCATCTTTAAATTGAAGAACAGGATGTTAGTTATCTATAAACAAAAAATTAGAGAAATTCATTCATGGATTCATGAGTTAAAATTTTTGGAAATTTTCAAAATTTCAAGAAATTGACCTTGGAATATTTTAAAAATTTGCGTTTGGAACTTTGTAATTTCTTCTTTAAATTGAAGAACAGGATGTTAGTTATCTATAAACAAAAAATTAGAGAAATTCATTCATGGATTCATGAGTTAAAATTTTTGGAAATTTTCAAAATTTCAAGAAATTGACCTTGGAATATTTTAAAAATTTGCGTTTGGAACTTTGTAATTTCTTCTTTAAATTGAAGAACAGGTTATTTTTTGGCTATAAACAAAAAATTAGAGAAATTCATTCATGGATTCATGAGTTAAAATTTTTGGAAATTTTCAAAATTTCAAGAAATTGACCTTGGAATATTTTAAAAATTAGCGTTTGGAACGTTGTAATTTCTTCTTTAAATTGAAGAACAGGTTATTTTTTGGCTATAAACAAAAAATTAGAGAAATTCATTCATGGATTCATGAGTTAAAATTTTTGGAAATTCTCAAAATTTCAAAAACTTGACATTGGAATATTTTAAAAATTTGAGTTTGGAACTTTGTAATTTCTTCTTTAAATTGAAGAACAGGATGTTAGTTATCTATAAACAAAAAATTAGAGAAATTCATTCATGGATTAATGAGTTAAAATTTTTGGAAATTTTCAAAATTTCAAGAAATTGACCTTGGAATATTTTAAAAATTTGCGTTTGGAACTTTGTAATTTCTTCTTTAAATTGAAGAACAGGTTATTATTTGGCTATAAACAAAAAATTAGAGAAATTCATTCATGGATTAATGAGTTAAAATTTTTGGAAATTTTCAAAATTTCAAGAAATTGACCTTGGAATATTTTAAAAATTTGCGTTTGGAACTTTGTAATCTCTTCTGAAATTGAAAAACAGGTTATTATTTGGCTATAAACAAAAAATTAGAGAAATTCATTCATGGATTAATGAGTTAAAATTTTTGGAAATTTTCAAAATTTCAAGAAATTGACCTTGGAATATTTTAAAAATTTGCGTTTGGAACTTTGAAATTTCATCTTTAAATTGAAGAACAGGATGTTAGTTATCTATAAACAAAAAATTAGAGAAATTCATTCATGGATTCATGAGTTAAAATTTTTGGAAATTTTCAAAATTTCAAGAAATTGACCTTGGAATATTTTAAAAATTTGCGTTTGGAACTTTGTAATTTCTTCTTTAAATTGAAGAACAGGATGTTAGTTATCTATAAACAAAAAATTAGAGAAATTCATTCATGGATTCATGAGTTAAAATTTTTGGAAATTTTCAAAATTTCAAGAAATTGACCTTGGAATATTTTAAAAATTTGCGTTTGGAACTTTGTAATTTCTTCTTTAAATTGAAGAACAGGTTATTTTTTGGCTATAAACAAAAAATTAGAGAAATTCATTCATGGATTCATGAGTTAAAATTTTTGGAAATTTTCAAAATTTCAAGAAATTGACCTTGGAATATTTTAAAAATTTGCGTTTGGAACTTTGTAATTTCTTCTTTAAATTGAAGAACAGGTTATTAGTTGTCTTAAACAAAAAATTAGAGAAATTCATTCATGGATTAATGAGTTAAAATTTTTGGAAATTTTCAAAATTTCAAGAAATTGACCTTGGAATATTTTAAAAATTTGCGTTTGGAACTTTGTAATTTCTTCTTTAAATTGAAGAACAGGATGTTAGTTATCTATAAACAAAAAATTAGAGAAATTCATTCATGGATTCATGAGTTAAAATTTTTGGAAATTTTCAAAATTTCAAGAAATTGACCTTGGAATATTTTAAAAATTTGCGTTTGGAACTTTGTAATTTCTTCTTTAAATTGAAGAACAGGTTATTTTTTGGCTATAAACAAAAAATTAGAGAAATTCATTCATGGATTAATGAGTTAAAATTTTTGGAAATTTTCAAAATTTCAAGAAATTGACCTTGGAATATTTTAAAAATTTGCGTTTGGAACTTTGTAATTTCTTCTTTAAATTGAAGAACAGGTTATTTTTTGGCTATAAACAAAAAATTAGAGAAATTCATTCATGGATTCATGAGTTAAAATTTTTGGAAATTTTCAAAATTTCAAGAAATTGACCTTGGAATATTTTAAAAATTTGCGTTTGGAACTTTGTAATTTCTTCTTTAAATTGAAGAACAGGTTATTAGTTGTCTTAAACAAAAAATTAGAGAAATTCATTCATGGATTAATGAGTTAAAATTTTTGGAAATTTTCAAAATTTCAAGAAATTGACCTTGGAATATTTTAAAAATTTGCGTTTGGAACTTTGTAATTTCTTCTTTAAATTGAAGAACAGGATGTTAGTTATCTATAAACAAAAAATTAGAGAAATTCATTCATGGATTCATGAGTTAAAATTTTTGGAAATTTTCAAAATTTCAAGAAATTGACCTTGGAATATTTTAAAAATTTGCGTTTGGAACTTTGTAATTTCTTCTTTAAATTGAAGAACAGGTTATTTTTTGGCTATAAACAAAAAATTAGAGAAATTCATTCATGGATTAATGAGTTAAAATTTTTGGAAATTTTCAAAATTTCAAGAAATTGACCTTGGAATATTTTAAAAATTTGCGTTTGGAACTTAGTAATTTCTTCTTTAAATTGAAGAACAGGATGTTAGTTATCTATAAACAAAAAATTAGAGAAATTCATTCATGGATTCATGAGTTAAAATTTTTGGAAATTTTCAAAATTTCAAAAACTTGACATTGGAATATTTTAAAAATTAGCGTTTGGAACTTTGTAATTTCTTCTTTAAATTGAAGAACAGGTTATTTTTTGGCTATAAACAAAAAATTAGAGAAATTCATTCATGGATTCATGAGTTAAAATTTTTGGAAATTTTCAAAATTTCAAGAAATTGACCTTGGAATATTTTAAAAATTTGCGTTTGGAACTTTGTAATTTCTTCTTTAAATTGAAGAACAGGATGTTAGTTATCTATAAACAAAAAATTAGAGAAATTCATTCATGGATTCATGAGTTAAAATTTTTGGAAATTCTCAAAATTTCAAAAACTTGACATTGGAATATTTTAAAAATTTGCGTTTGGAACTTTGTAATTTCTTCTTTAAATTGAAGAACAGGATGTTAGTTATCTATAAACAAAAAATTAGAGAAATTCATTCATGGATTCATGAGTTAAAATTTTTGGAAATTTTCAAAATTTCAAAAACTTGACATTGGAATATTTTAAAAATTAGCGTTTGGAACTTTGTAATTTCTTCTTTAAATTGAAGAACAGGTTATTTTTTGGCTATAAACAAAAAATTAGAGAAATTCATTCATGGATTCATGAGTTAAAATTTTTGGAAATTTTCAAAATTTCAAGAAATTGACCTTGGAATATTTTAAAAATTTGCGTTTGGAACTTTGTAATTTCTTCTTTAAATTGAAGAACAGGTTATTTTTTGGCTATAAACAAAAAATTAGAGAAATTCATTCATGGATTCATGAGTTAAAATTTTTGGAAATTTTCAAAATTTCAAGAAATTGACCTTGGAATATTTTAAAAATTTGCGTTTGGAACTTTGTAATTTCTTCTTTAAATTGAAGAACAGGATGTTAGTTATCTATAAACAAAAAATTAGAGAAATTCATTCATGGATTCATGAGTTAAAATTTTTGGAAATTTTCAAAATTTCAAGAAATTGACCTTGGAATATTTTAAAAATTTGCGTTTGGAACTTTGTAATTTCTTCTTTAAATTGAAGAACAGGTTATTTTTTGGCTATAAACAAAAAATTAGAGAAATTCATTCATGGATTAATGAGTTAAAATTTTTGGAAATTTTCAAAATTTCAAGAAATTGACCTTGGAATATTTTAAAAATTTGAGTTTGGAACTTTGTAATTTCTTCTTTAAATTGAAGAACAGGTTATTTTTTGGCTATAAACAAAAAATTAGAGAAATTCATTCATGGATTCATGAGTTAAAATTTTTGGAAATTTTCAAAATTTCAAGAAATTGACCTTGGAATATTTTAAAAATTTGCGTTTGGAACTTTGTAATTTCTTCTTTAAATTGAAGAACAGGATGTTAGTTATCTATAAACAAAAAATTAGAGAAATTCATTCATGGATTCATGAGTTAAAATTTTTGGAAATTTTCAAAATTTCAAAAACTTGACATTGGAATATTTTAAAAATTAGCGTTTGGAACTTTGTAATTTCTTCTTTAAATTGAAGAACAGGTTATTTTTTGGCTATAAACAAAAAATTAGAGAAATTCATTCATGGATTAATGAGTTAAAATTTTTGGAAATTTTCAAAATTTCAAGAAATTGACCTTGGAATATTTTAAAAATTTGAGTTTGGAACTTTGTAATTTCTTCTTTAAATTGAAGAACAGGTTATTTTTTGGCTATAAACAAAAAATTAGAGAAATTCATTCATGGATTAATGAGTTAAAATTTTTGGAAATTTTCAAAATTTCAAGAAATTGACCTTGGAATATTTTAAAAATTTGAGTTTGGAACTTTGTAATTTCTTCTTTAAATTGAAGAACAGGTTATTTTTTGGCTATAAACAAAAAATTAGAGAAATTCATTCATGGATTCATGAGTTAAAATTTTTGGAAATTTTCAAAATTTCAAGAAATTGACCTTGGAATATTTTAAAAATTTGCGTTTGGAACTTTGTAATTTCTTCTTTAAATTGAAGAACAGGATGTTAGTTATCTATAAACAAAAAATTAGAGAAATTCATTCATGGATTCATGAGTTAAAATTTTTGGAAATTTTCAAAATTTCAAAAACTTGACATTGGAATATTTTAAAAATTAGCGTTTGGAACTTTGTAATTTCTTCTTTAAATTGAAGAACAGGTTATTTTTTGGCTATAAACAAAAAATTAGAGAAATTCATTCATGGATTAATGAGTTAAAATTTTTGGAAATTTTCAAAATTTCAAGAAATTGACCTTGGAATATTTTAAAAATTTGCGTTTGGAACTTTGTAATCTCTTCTGAAATTGAAAAACAGGTTATTATTTGGCTATAAACAAAAAATTAGAGAAATTCATTCATGGATTCATGAGTTAAAATTTTTGGAAATTTTCAAAATTTCAAGAAATTGACCTTGGAATATTTTAAAAATTTGCGTTTGGAACTTTGTAATTTCTTCTTTAAATTGAAGAACAGGATGTTAGTTATCTATAAACAAAAAATTAGAGAAATTCATTCATGGATTCATGAGTTAAAATTTTTGGAAATTTTCAAAATTTCAAAAACTTTACATTGGAATATTTTAAAAATTAGCGTTTGGAACTTTGAAATTTCATCTTTAAATTGAAGAACAGGTTATTTTTTGGCTATAAACAAAAAATTAGAAAAATTCATTCATGGATTAATGAGTTAAAATTTTTTGAAATTTTCAAAATTTCAAGAAATTGACCTTGGAATATTTTAAAAATTTGCGTTTGGAACTTTGTAATTTCTTCTTTAAATTGAAGAACAGGATGTTAGTTATCTATAAACAAAAAATTAGAGAAATTCATTCATGGATTCATGAGTTAAAATTTTTGGAAATTTTCAAAATTTCAAGAAATTGACCTTGGAATATTTTAAAAATTTGCGTTTGGAACTTTGTAATTTCTTCTTTAAATTGAAGAACAGGATGATTATTGCCTGTAAACAAAAAATTAGAGAAATTCATTCATGGATTCATGAGTTAAAATTTTTGGAAATTTTCAAAATTTCAAGAAATTGACCTTGGAATATTTTAAAAATTTGCGTTTGGAACTTTGTAATTTCTTCTTTAAATTGAAGAACAGGTTATTATTTGGCTATAAACAAAAAATTAGAGAAATTCATTCATGGATTAATGAGTTAAAATTTTTGGAAATTTTCAAAATTTCAAGAAATTGACCTTGGAATATTTTAAAAATTTGCGTTTGGAACTTTGTAATCTCTTCTGAAATTGAAAAACAGGTTATTATTTGGCTATAAACAAAAAATTAGAGAAATTCATTCATGGATTAATGAGTTAAAATTTTTGAAATTTTCAAAATTTCAAGAAATTGACCTTGGAATATTTTAAAAATTTGCGTTTGGAACTTTGTAATTTCTTCTTTAAATTGAAGAACAGGATGTTAGTTATCTATAAACAAAAAATTAGAGAAATTCATTCATGGATTCATGAGTTAAAATTTTTGGAAATTTTCAAAATTTCAAGAAATTGACCTTGGAATATTTTAAAAATTTGCGTTTGGAACTTTGTAATTTCTTCTTTAAATTGAAGAACAGGATGATTATTGCCTGTAAACAAAAAATTAGAGAAATTCATTCATGGATTCATGAGTTAAAATTTTTGGAAATTTTCAAAATTTCAAGAAATTGACCTTGGAATATTTTAAAAATTTGCGTTTGGAACTTTGTAATTTCTTCTTTAAATTGAAGAACAGGTTATTATTTGGCTATAAACAAAAAATTAGAGAAATTCATTCATGGATTAATGAGTTAAAATTTTTGGAAATTTTCAAAATTTCAAGAAATTGACCTTGGAATATTTTAAAAATTTGCGTTTGGAACTTTGTAATTTCTTCTTTAAATTGAAGAACAGGATGATTATTGCCTGTAAACAAAAAATTAGAGAAATTCATTCATGGATTCATGAGTTAAAATTTTTGGAAATTTTCAAAATTTCAAGAAATTGACCTTGGAATATTTTAAAAATTTGCGTTTGGAACTTTGTAATTTCTTCTTTAAATTGAAGAACAGGATGATTATTGCCTGTAAACAAAAAATTAGAGAAATTCATTCATGGATTCATGAGTTAAAATTTTTGGAAATTTTCAAAATTTCAAGAAATTGACCTTGGAATATTTTAAAAATTTGCGTTTGGAACTTTGTAATTTCTTCTTTAAATTGAAGAACAGGTTATTATTTGGCTATAAACAAAAAATTAGAGAAATTCATTCATGGATTAATGAGTTAAAATTTTTGGAAATTTTCAAAATTTCAAGAAATTGACCTTGGAATATTTTAAAAATTTGCGTTTGGAACTTTGTAATTTCTTCTTTAAATTGAAGAACAGGATGTTAGTTATCTATAAACAAAAAATTAGAGAAATTCATTCATGGATTCATGAGTTAAAATTTTTGGAAATTTTCAAAATTTCAAGAAATTGACCTTGGAATATTTTAAAAATTTGCGTTTGGAACTTTGTAATTTCTTCTTTAAATTGAAGAACAGGATGTTAGTTATCTATAAACAAAAAATTAGAGAAATTCATTCATGGATTCATGAGTTAAAATTTTTGGAAATTTTCAAAATTTCAAGAAATTGACCTTGGAATATTTTAAAAATTTGCGTTTGGAACTTTGTAATTTCTTCTTTAAATTGAAGAACAGGTTATTTTTTGGCTATAAACAAAAAATTAGAGAAATTCATTCATGGATTCATGAGTTAAAATTTTTGGAAATTTTCAAAATTTCAAGAAATTGACCTTGGAATATTTTAAAAATTTGCGTTTGGAACTTTGTAATTTCTTCTTTAAATTGAAGAACAGGTTATTTTTTGGCTATAAACAAAAAATTAGAGAAATTCATTCATGGATTCATGAGTTAAAATTTTTGGAAATTTTCAAAATTTCAAGAAATTGACCTTGGAATATTTTAAAAATTTGCGTTTGGAACTTTGTAATTTCTTCTTTAAATTGAAGAACAGGTTATTATTTGGCTATAAACAAAAAATTAGAGAAATTCATTCATGGATTAATGAGTTAAAATTTTTGGAAATTTTCAAAATTTCAAGAAATTGACCTTGGAATATTTTAAAAATTTGCGTTTGGAACTTTGTAATCTCTTCTGAAATTGAAAAACAGGTTATTATTTGGCTATAAACAAAAAATTAGAGAAATTCATTCATGGATTAATGAGTTAAAATTTTTTGAAATTTTCAAAATTTCAAGAAATTGACCTTGGAATATTTTAAAAATTTGCGTTTGGAACTTTGTAATTTCTTCTTTAAATTGAAGAACAGGATGTTAGTTATCTATAAACAAAAAATTAGAGAAATTCATTCATGGATTCATGAGTTAAAATTTTTGGAAATTTTCAAAATTTCAAGAAATTGACCTTGGAATATTTTAAAAATTTGCGTTTGGAACTTTGTAATTTCTTCTTTAAATTGAAGAACAGGATGATTATTGCCTGTAAACAAAAAATTAGAGAAATTCATTCATGGATTCATGAGTTAAAATTTTTGGAAATTTTCAAAATTTCAAGAAATTGACCTTGGAATATTTTAAAAATTTGCGTTTGGAACTTTGTAATTTCTTCTTTAAATTGAAGAACAGGTTATTATTTGGCTATAAACAAAAAATTAGAGAAATTCATTCATGGATTAATGAGTTAAAATTTTTGGAAATTTTCAAAATTTCAAGAAATTGACCTTGGAATATTTTAAAAATTTGCGTTTGGAACTTTGTAATCTCTTCTGAAATTGAAAAACAGGTTATTATTTGGCTATAAACAAAAAATTAGAGAAATTCATTCATGGATTAATGAGTTAAAATTTTTTGAAATTTTCAAAATTTCAAGAAATTGACCTTGGAATATTTTAAAAATTTGCGTTTGGAACTTTGTAATTTCTTCTTTAAATTGAAGAACAGGATGTTAGTTATCTATAAACAAAAAATTAGAGAAATTCATTCATGGATTCATGAGTTAAAATTTTTGGAAATTTTCAAAATTTCAAGAAATTGACCTTGGAATATTTTAAAAATTTGCGTTTGGAACTTTGTAATTTCTTCTTTAAATTGAAGAACAGGATGATTATTGCCTGTAACAAAAAATTAGAGAAATTCATTCATGGATTCATGAGTTAAAATTTTTGGAAATTTTCAAAATTTCAAGAAATTGACCTTGGAATATTTTAAAAATTTGCGTTTGGAACTTTGTAATTTCTTCTTTAAATTGAAGAACAGGTTATTATTTGGCTATAAACAAAAAATTAGAGAAATTCATTCATGGATTAATGAGTTAAAATTTTTGGAAATTTTCAAAATTTCAAGAAATTGACCTTGGAATATTTTAAAAATTTGCGTTTGGAACTTTGTAATCTCTTCTGAAATTGAAAAACAGGTTATTATTTGGCTATAAACAAAAAATTAGAGAAATTCATTCATGGATTAATGAGTTAAAATTTTTGAAATTTTCAAAATTTCAAGAAATTGACCTTGGAATATTTTAAAAATTTGCGTTTGGAACTTTGTAATTTCTTCTTTAAATTGAAGAACAGGATGTTAGTTATCTATAAACAAAAAATTAGAGAAATTCATTCATGGATTCATGAGTTAAAATTTTTGGAAATTTTCAAAATTTCAAGAAATTGACCTTGGAATATTTTAAAAATTTGCGTTTGGAACTTTGTAATTTCTTCTTTAAATTGAAGAACAGGATGTTAGTTATCTATAAACAAAAAATTAGAGAAATTCATTCATGGATTCATGAGTTAAAATTTTTGGAAATTTTCAAAATTTCAAGAAATTGACCTTGGAATATTTTAAAAATTTGCGTTTGGAACTTTGTAATTTCTTCTTTAAATTGAAGAACAGGATGTTAGTTATCTATAAACAAAAAATTAGAGAAATTCATTCATGGATTCATGAGTTAAAATTTTTGGAAATTTTCAAAATTTCAAGAAATTGACCTTGGAATATTTTAAAAATTTGCGTTTGGAACTTTGTAATTTCTTCTTTAAATTGAAGAACAGGATGTTAGTTATCTATAAACAAAAAATTAGAGAAATTCATTCATGGATTAATGAGTTAAAATTTTTGGAAATTTTCAAAATTTCAAGAAATTGACCTTGGAATATTTTAAAAATTTGCGTTTGGAACTTTGTAATCTCTTCTGAAATTGAAAAACAGGTTATTATTTGGCTATAAACAAAAAATTAGAGAAATTCATTCATGGATTAATGAGTTAAAATTTTTGGAAATTTTCAAAATTTCAAGAAATTGACCTTGGAATATTTTAAAAATTTGCGTTTGGAACTTTGTAATTTCTTCTTTAAATTGAAGAACAGGATGTTAGTTATCTATAAACAAAAAATTAGAGAAATTCATTCATGGATTCATGAGTTAAAATTTTTGGAAATTTTCAAAATTTCAAAAACTTTACATTGGAATATTTTAAAAATTAGCGTTTGGAACTTTGAAATTTCATCTTTAAATTGAAGAACAGGTTATTTTTTGGCTATAAACAAAAAATTAGAAAAATTCATTCATGGATTAATGAGTTAAAATTTTTTGAAATTTTCAAAATTTCAAGAAATTGACCTTGGAATATTTTAAAAATTTGCGTTTGGAACTTTGTAATTTCTTCTTTAAATTGAAGAACAGGATGTTAGTTATCTATAAACAAAAAATTAGAGAAATTCATTCATGGATTCATGAGTTAAAATTTTTGGAAATTTTCAAAATTTCAAGAAATTGACCTTGGAATATTTTAAAAATTTGCGTTTGGAACTTTGTAATTTCTTCTTTAAATTGAAGAACAGGATGTTAGTTATCTATAAACAAAAAATTAGAGAAATTCATTCATGGATTAATGAGTTAAAATTTTTGGAAATTTTCAAAATTTCAAGAAATTGACCTTGGAATATTTTAAAAATTTGCGTTTGGAACTTTGTAATTTCTTCTTTAAATTGAAGAACAGGTTATTTTTTGGCTATAAACAAAAAATTAGAGAAATTCATTCATGGATTCATGAGTTAAAATTTTTGGAAATTTTCAAAATTTCAAAAACTTTACATTGGAATATTTTAAAAATTAGCGTTTGGAACTTTGTAATCTCTTCTGAAATTGAAAAACAGGTTATTATTTGGCTATAAACAAAAAATTAGAGAAATTCATTCATGGATTAATGAGTTAAAATTTTTGGAAATTTTCAAAATTTCAAGAAATTGACCTTGGAATATTTTAAAAATTTGCGTTTGGAACTTTGTAATCTCTTCTGAAATTGAAAAACAGGTTATTATTTGGCTATAAACAAAAAATTAGAGAAATTCATTCATGGATTAATGAGTTAAAATTTTTTGAAATTTTCAAAATTTCAAGAAATTGACCTTGGAATATTTTAAAAATTTGCGTTTGGAACTTTGTAATTTCTTCTTTAAATTGAAGAACAGGATGTTAGTTATCTATAAACAAAAAATTAGAGAAATTCATTCATGGATTCATGAGTTAAAATTTTTGGAAATTTTCAAAATTTCAAGAAATTGACCTTGGAATATTTTAAAAATTTGCGTTTGGAACTTTGTAATTTCTTCTTTAAATTGAAGAACAGGATGTTAGTTATCTATAAACAAAAAATTAGAGAAATTCATTCATGGATTCATGAGTTAAAATTTTTGGAAATTTTCAAAATTTCAAGAAATTGACCTTGGAATATTTTAAAAATTTGCGTTTGGAACTTTGTAATTTCTTCTTTAAATTGAAGAACAGGATGTTAGTTATCTATAAACAAAAATTAGAGAAATTCATTCATGGATTCATGAGTTAAAATTTTTGGAAATTTTCAAAATTTCAAGAAATTGACCTTGGAATATTTTAAAAATTTGCGTTTGGAACTTTGTAATTTCTTCTTTAAATTGAAGAACAGGATGTTAGTTATCTATAAACAAAAAATTAGAGAAATTCATTCATGGATTCATGAGTTAAAATTTTTGGAAATTTTCAAAATTTCAAGAAATTGACCTTGGAATATTTTAAAAATTTGCGTTTGGAACTTTGTAATTTCTTCTTTAAATTGAAGAACAGGATGTTAGTTATCTATAAACAAAAAATTAGAGAAATTCATTCATGGATTCATGAGTTAAAATTTTTGGAAATTTTCAAAATTTCAAGAAATTGACCTTGGAATATTTTAAAAATTTGCGTTTGGAACTTTGTAATTTCTTCTTTAAATTGAAGAACAGGATGTTAGTTATCTATAAACAAAAAATTAGAGAAATTCATTCATGGATTAATGAGTTAAAATTTTTGGAAATTTTCAAAATTTCAAGAAATTGACCTTGGAATATTTTAAAAATTTGCGTTTGGAACTTTGTAATTTCTTCTTTAAATTGAAGAACAGGTTATTTTTTGGCTATAAACAAAAAATTAGAGAAATTCATTCATGGATTCATGAGTTAAAATTTTTGGAAATTTTCAAAATTTCAAAAAACTTTACATTGGAATATTTTAAAAATTAGCGTTTGGAACTTTGTAATCTCTTCTGAAATTGAAAAACAGGTTATTATTTGGCTATAAACAAAAAATTAGAGAAATTCATTCATGGATTAATGAGTTAAAATTTTTGGAAATTTTCAAAATTTCAAGAAATTGACCTTGGAATATTTTAAAAATTTGCGTTTGGAACTTTGTAATCTCTTCTGAAATTGAAAAACAGGTTATTATTTGGCTATAAACAAAAAATTAGAGAAATTCATTCATGGATTAATGAGTTAAAATTTTTGAAATTTTCAAAATTTCAAGAAATTGACCTTGGAATATTTTAAAAATTTGCGTTTGGAACTTTGTAATTTCTTCTTTAAATTGAAGAACAGGATGTTAGTTATCTATAAACAAAAAATTAGAGAAATTCATTCATGGATTCATGAGTTAAAATTTTTGGAAATTTTCAAAATTTCAAGAAATTGACCTTGGAATATTTTAAAAATTTGCGTTTGGAACTTTGTAATTTCTTCTTTAAATTGAAGAACAGGATGTTAGTTATCTATAAACAAAAAATTAGAGAAATTCATTCATGGATTCATGAGTTAAAATTTTTGGAAATTTTCAAAATTTCAAGAAATTGACCTTGGAATATTTTAAAAATTTGCGTTTGGAACTTTGTAATTTCTTCTTTAAATTGAAGAACAGGATGTTAGTTATCTATAAACAAAAAATTAGAGAAATTCATTCATGGATTCATGAGTTAAAATTTTTGGAAATTTTCAAAATTTCAAGAAATTGACCTTGGAATATTTTAAAAATTTGCGTTTGGAACTTTGTAATTTCTTCTTTAAATTGAAGAACAGGTTATTTTTTGGCTATAAACAAAAAATTAGAGAAATTCATTCATGGATTCATGAGTTAAAATTTTTGGAAATTTTCAAAATTTCAAGAAATTGACCTTGGAATATTTTAAAAATTTGCGTTTGGAACTTTGTAATTTCTTCTTTAAATTGAAGAACAGGATGTTAGTTATCTATAAACAAAAAATTAGAGAAATTCATTCATGGATTCATGAGTTAAAATTTTTGGAAATTTTCAAAATTTCAAGAAATTGACCTTGGAATATTTTAAAAATTTGCGTTTGGAACTTTGTAATTTCTTCTTTAAATTGAAGAACAGGATGTTAGTTATCTATAAACAAAAATTAGAGAAATTCATTCATGGATTCATGAGTTAAAATTTTTGGAAATTTTCAAAATTTCAAGAAATTGACCTTGGAATATTTTAAAAATTTGCGTTTGGAACTTTGTAATTTCTTCTTTAAATTGAAGAACAGGATGTTAGTTATCTATAAACAAAAAATTAGAGAAATTCATTCATGGATTCATGAGTTAAAATTTTTGGAAATTTTCAAAATTTCAAGAAATTGACCTTGGAATATTTTAAAAATTTGCGTTTGGAACTTTGTAATTTCTTCTTTAAATTGAAGAACAGGATGTTAGTTATCTATAAACAAAAAATTAGAGAAATTCATTCATGGATTAATGAGTTAAAATTTTTGGAAATTTTCAAAATTTCAAGAAATTGACCTTGGAATATTTTAAAAATTTGCGTTTGGAACTTTGTAATTTCTTCTTTAAATTGAAGAACAGGTTATTTTTTGGCTATAAACAAAAAATTAGAGAAATTCATTCATGGATTCATGAGTTAAAATTTTTGGAAATTTTCAAAATTTCAAAAACTTTACATTGGAATATTTTAAAAATTAGCGTTTGGAACTTTGTAATCTCTTCTGAAATTGAAAAACAGGTTATTATTTGGCTATAAACAAAAAATTAGAGAAATTCATTCATGGATTAATGAGTTAAAATTTTTGGAAATTTTCAAAATTTCAAGAAATTGACCTTGGAATATTTTAAAAATTTGCGTTTGGAACTTTGTAATCTCTTCTGAAATTGAAAAACAGGTTATTATTTGGCTATAAACAAAAAATTAGAGAAATTCATTCATGGATTAATGAGTTAAAATTTTTTGAAATTTTCAAAATTTCAAGAAATTGACCTTGGAATATTTTAAAAATTTGCGTTTGGAACTTTGTAATTTCTTCTTTAAATTGAAGAACAGGATGTTAGTTATCTATAAACAAAAAATTAGAGAAATTCATTCATGGATTCATGAGTTAAAATTTTTGGAAATTTTCAAAATTTCAAGAAATTGACCTTGGAATATTTTAAAAATTTGCGTTTGGAACTTTGTAATTTCTTCTTTAAATTGAAGAACAGGATGTTAGTTATCTATAAACAAAAAATTAGAGAAATTCATTCATGGATTCATGAGTTAAAATTTTTGGAAATTTTCAAAATTTCAAGAAATTGACCTTGGAATATTTTAAAAATTTGCGTTTGGAACTTTGTAATTTCTTCTTTAAATTGAAGAACAGGATGTTAGTTATCTATAAACAAAAAATTAGAGAAATTCATTCATGGATTCATGAGTTAAAATTTTTGGAAATTTTCAAAATTTCAAGAAATTGACCTTGGAATATTTTAAAAATTTGCGTTTGGAACTTTGTAATTTCTTCTTTAAATTGAAGAACAGGATGTTAGTTATCTATAAACAAAAAATTAGAGAAATTCATTCATGGATTAATGAGTTAAAATTTTTGGAAATTTTCAAAATTTCAAGAAATTGACCTTGGAATATTTTAAAAATTTGCGTTTGGAACTTTGTAATCTCTTCTGAAATTGAAAAACAGGTTATTATTTGGCTATAAACAAAAAATTAGAGAAATTCATTCATGGATTAATGAGTTAAAATTTTTGGAAATTTTCAAAATTTCAAGAAATTGACCTTGGAATATTTTAAAAATTTGCGTTTGGAACTTTGTAATCTCTTCTGAAATTGAAAAACAGGTTATTATTTGGCTATAAACAAAAAATTAGAGAAATTCATTCATGGATTAATGAGTTAAAATTTTTTGAAATTTTCAAAATTTCAAGAAATTGACCTTGGAATATTTTAAAAATTTGCGTTTGGAACTTTGTAATTTCTTCTTTAAATTGAAGAACAGGATGTTAGTTATCTATAAACAAAAAATTAGAGAAATTCATTCATGGATTCATGAGTTAAAATTTTTGGAAATTTTCAAAATTTCAAGAAATTGACCTTGGAATATTTTAAAAATTTGCGTTTGGAACTTTGTAATTTCTTCTTTAAATTGAAGAACAGGATGTTAGTTATCTATAAACAAAAAATTAGAGAAATTCATTCATGGATTCATGAGTTAAAATTTTTGGAAATTTTCAAAATTTCAAGAAATTGACCTTGGAATATTTTAAAAATTTGCGTTTGGAACTTTGTAATTTCTTCTTTAAATTGAAGAACAGGATGTTAGTTATCTATAAACAAAAAATTAGAGAAATTCATTCATGGATTCATGAGTTAAAATTTTTGGAAATTTTCAAAATTTCAAGAAATTGACCTTGGAATATTTTAAAAATTTGCGTTTGGAACTTTGTAATTTCTTCTTTAAATTGAAGAACAGGTTATTTTTTGGCTATAAACAAAAAATTAGAGAAATTCATTCATGGATTCATGAGTTAAAATTTTTGGAAATTTTCAAAATTTCAAAACTTTACATTGGAATATTTTAAAAATTAGCGTTTGGAACTTTGAAATTTCATCTTTAAATTGAAGAACAGGTTATTTTTTGGCTATAAACAAAAAATTAGAGAAATTCATTCATGGATTAATGAGTTAAAATTTTTGGAAATTTTCAAAATTTCAAGAAATTGACCTTGGAATATTTTAAAAATTTGCGTTTGGAACTTTGTAATTTCTTCTTTAAATTGAAGAACAGGTTATTATTTGGCTATAAACAAAAAATTAGAGAAATTCATTCATGGATTAATGAGTTAAAATTTTTGGAAATTTTCAAAATTTCAAGAAATTGACCTTGGAATATTTTAAAAATTTGCGTTTGGAACTTTGTAATCTCTTCTGAAATTGAAAAACAGGTTATTATTTGGCTATAAACAAAAAATTAGAGAAATTCATTCATGGATTAATGAGTTAAAATTTTTTGAAATTTTCAAAATTTCAAGAAATTGACCTTGGAATATTTTAAAATTTGCGTTTGGAACTTTGTAATTTCTTCTTTAAATTGAAGAACAGGATGTTAGTTATCTATAAACAAAAAATTAGAGAAATTCATTCATGGATTCATGAGTTAAAATTTTTGGAAATTTTCAAAATTTCAAGAAATTGACCTTGGAATATTTTAAAAATTTGCGTTTGGAACTTTGTAATTTCTTCTTTAAATTGAAGAACAGGATGTTAGTTATCTATAAACAAAAAATTAGAGAAATTCATTCATGGATTCATGAGTTAAAATTTTTGGAAATTTTCAAAATTTCAAGAAATTGACCTTGGAATATTTTAAAAATTTGCGTTTGGAACTTTGTAATTTCTTCTTTAAATTGAAGAACAGGTTATTTTTTGGCTATAAACAAAAAATTAGAGAAATTCATTCATGGATTCATGAGTTAAAATTTTTGGAAATTTTCAAAATTTCAAAAACTTTACATTGGAATATTTTAAAAATTAGCGTTTGGAACTTTGAAATTTCATCTTTAAATTGAAGAACAGGTTATTTTTTGGCTATAAACAAAAAATTAGAAAAATTCATTCATGGATTAATGAGTTAAAATTTTTTGAAATTTTCAAAATTTCAAGAAATTGACCTTGGAATATTTTAAAAATTTGCGTTTGGAACTTTGTAATTTCTTCTTTAAATTGAAGAACAGGATGTTAGTTATCTATAAACAAAAAATTAGAGAAATTCATTCATGGATTCATGAGTTAAAATTTTTGGAAATTTTCAAAATTTCAAGAAATTGACCTTGGAATATTTTAAAAATTTGCGTTTGGAACTTTGTAATTTCTTCTTTAAATTGAAGAACAGGATGTTAGTTATCTATAAACAAAAAATTAGAGAAATTCATTCATGGATTAATGAGTTAAAATTTTTGGAAATTTTCAAAATTTCAAGAAATTGACCTTGGAATATTTTAAAAATTTGCGTTTGGAACTTTGTAATTTCTTCTTTAAATTGAAGAACAGGTTATTTTTTGGCTATAAACAAAAAATTAGAGAAATTCATTCATGGATTCATGAGTTAAAATTTTTGGAAATTTTCAAAATTTCAAAAACTTTACATTGGAATATTTTAAAAATTTGCGTTTGGAACTTTGTAATTTCTTCTTTAAATTGAAGAACAGGTTATTATTTGGCTATAAACAAAAAATTAGAGAAATTCATTCATGGATTATTGAGTTAAAATTTTTGGAAATTTTCAAAATTTCAAGAACTTGACCTTGGAATATTTTAAAAATTAGCGTTTGGAACTTAGTAATTTCTTCTTTAAATTGAAGAACAGGATGATTATTGCCTGTAAACAAAAAATTAGAGAAATTCATTCATGGATTCATGAGTTAAAATTTTTGGAAATTTTCAAAATTTCAAGAAATTGACCTTGGAATATTTTAAAAATTTGCGTTTGGAACTTTGTAATCTCTTCTGAAATTGAAAAACAGGTTATTATTTGGCTATAAACAAAAAATTAGAGAAATTCATTCATGGATTAATGAGTTAAAATTTTTGGAAATTTTCAAAATTTCAAGAAATTGACCTTGGAATATTTTAAAAATTTGCGTTTGGAACTTTGTAATTTCTTCTTTAAATTGAAGAACAGGTTATTATTTGGCTATAAACAAAAAATTAGAGAAATTCATTCATGGATTCATGAGTTAAAATTTTTGGAAATTTTCAAAATTTCAAGAAATTGACCTTGGAATATTTTAAAAATTTGCGTTTGGAACTTTGTAATCTCTTCTGAAATTGAAAAACAGGTTATTATTTGGCTATAAACAAAAAATTAGAGAAATTCATTCATGGATTAATGAGTTAAAATTTTTGGAAATTTTCAAAATTTCAAGAAATTGACCTTGGAATATTTTAAAAATTTGCGTTTGGAACTTTGTAATTTCTTCTTTAAATTGAAGAACAGGTTATTTTTTGGCTATAAACAAAAAATTAGAGAAATTCATTCATGGATTAATGAGTTAAAATTTTTGGAAATTTTCAAAATTTCAAGAAATTGACCTTGGAATATTTTAAAAATTTGCGTTTGGAACTTTGTAATTTCTTCTTTAAATTGAAGAACAGGTTATTTTTTGGCTATAAACAAAAAATTAGAGAAATTCATTCATGGATTCATGAGTTAAAATTTTTGGAAATTTTCAAAATTTCAAAAACTTTACATTGGAATATTTTAAAAATTAGCGTTTGGAACTTTGAAATTTCATCTTTAAATTGAAGAACAGGTTATTTTTTGGCTATAAACAAAAAATTAGAAAAATTCATTCATGGATTAATGAGTTAAAATTTTTTGAAATTTTCAAAATTTCAAGAAATTGACCTTGGAATATTTTAAAAATTTGCGTTTGGAACTTTGTAATCTCTTCTGAAATTGAAAAACAGGTTATTATTTGGCTATAAACAAAAAATTAGAGAAATTCATTCATGGATTAATGAGTTAAAATTTTTGGAAATTTTCAAAATTTCAAGAAATTGACCTTGGAATATTTTAAAAATTTGCGTTTGGAACTTTGTAATTTCTTCTTTAAATTGAAGAACAGGTTATTTTTTGGCTATAAACAAAAAATTAGAGAAATTCATTCATGGATTCATGAGTTAAAATTTTTGGAAATTTTCAAAATTTCAAAAACTTTACATTGGAATATTTTAAAAATTAGCGTTTGGAACTTTGTAATTTCTTCTTTAAATTGAAGAACAGGTTATTTTTTGGCTATAAACAAAAAATTAGAGAAATTCATTCATGGATTAATGAGTTAAAATTTTTGGAAATTTTCAAAATTTCAAGAAATTGACCTTGGAATATTTTAAAAATTTGCGTTTGGAACTTTGTAATTTCTTCTTTAAATTGAAGAACAGGTTATTTTTTGGCTATAAACAAAAAATTAGAGAAATTCATTCATGGATTCATGAGTTAAAATTTTTGGAAATTTTCAAAATTTCAAAAACTTTACATTGGAATATTTTAAAAATTAGCGTTTGGAACTTTGTAATTTCTTCTTTAAATTGAAGAACAGGTTATTTTTTGGCTATAAACAAAAAATTAGAGAAATTCATTCATGGATTAATGAGTTAAAATTTTTGGAAATTTTCAAAATTTCAAGAAATTGACCTTGGAATATTTTAAAAATTTGCGTTTGGAACTTTGTAATTTCTTCTTTAAATTGAAGAACAGGTTATTTTTTGGCTATAAACAAAAAATTAGAGAAATTCATTCATGGATTCATGAGTTAAAATTTTTGGAAATTTTCAAAATTTCAAAAACTTTACATTGGAATATTTTAAAAATTAGCGTTTGGAACTTTGAAATTTCATCTTTAAATTGAAGAACAGGTTATTTTTTGGCTATAAACAAAAAATTAGAAAAATTCATTCATGGATTAATGAGTTAAAATTTTTTGAAATTTTCAAAATTTCAAGAAATTGACCTTGGAATATTTTAAAAATTTGCGTTTGGAACTTTGTAATCTCTTCTGAAATTGAAAAACAGGTTATTATTTGGCTATAAACAAAAAATTAGAGAAATTCATTCATGGATTAATGAGTTAAAATTTTTGGAAATTTTCAAAATTTCAAGAAATTGACCTTGGAATATTTTAAAAATTTGCGTTTGGAACTTTGTAATTTCTTCTTTAAATTGAAGAACAGGTTATTTTTTGGCTATAAACAAAAAATTAGAGAAATTCATTCATGGATTCATGAGTTAAAATTTTTGGAAATTTTCAAAATTTCAAAAACTTTACATTGGAATATTTTAAAAATTAGCGTTTGGAACTTTGAAATTTCATCTTTAAATTGAAGAACAGGTTATTTTTTGGCTATAAACAAAAAATTAGAAAAATTCATTCATGGATTAATGAGTTAAAATTTTTTGAAATTTTCAAAATTTCAAGAAATTGACCTTGGAATATTTTAAAAATTTGCGTTTGGAACTTTGTAATTTCTTCTTTAAATTGAAGAACAGGATGTTAGTTATCTATAAACAAAAAATTAGAGAAATTCATTCATGGATTCATGAGTTAAAATTTTTGGAAATTTTCAAAATTTCAAGAAATTGACCTTGGAATATTTTAAAAATTTGCGTTTGGAACTTTGTAATTTCTTCTTTAAATTGAAGAACAGGATGTTAGTTATCTATAAACAAAAAATTAGAGAAATTCATTCATGGATTCATGAGTTAAAATTTTTGGAAATTTTCAAAATTTCAAGAAATTGACCTTGGAATATTTTAAAAATTTGCGTTTGGAACTTTGTAATCTCTTCTGAAATTGAAAAACAGGTTATTATTTGGCTATAAACAAAAAATTAGAGAAATTCATTCATGGATTAATGAGTTAAAATTTTTGGAAATTTTCAAAATTTCAAGAAATTGACCTTGGAATATTTTAAAAATTTGCGTTTGGAACTTTGTAATTTCTTCTTTAAATTGAAGAACAGGTTATTTTTTGGCTATAAACAAAAAATTAGAGAAATTCATTCATGGATTAATGAGTTAAAATTTTTGGAAATTTTCAAAATTTCAAGAAATTGACCTTGGAATATTTTAAAAATTTGCGTTTGGAACTTTGTAATTTCTTCTTTAAATTGAAGAACAGGTTATTTTTTGGCTATAAACAAAAAATTAGAGAAATTCATTCATGGATTCATGAGTTAAAATTTTTGGAAATTTTCAAAATTTCAAGAAATTGACCTTGGAATATTTTAAAAATTTGCGTTTGGAACTTTGTAATTTCTTCTTTAAATTGAAGAACAGGTTATTTTTTGGCTATAAACAAAAAATTAGAAAAATTCATTCATGGATTAATGAGTTAAAATTTTTTGAAATTTTCAAAATTTCAAAAACTTGACATTGGAATATTTTAAAAATTAGCGTTTGGAACTTTGTAATCTCTTATGCAATTGAAAAACAGGTTATTATTTGGCTATAAACAAAAAATTAGCAATTCATTCATGGATTATTGAGTTAAAATTGCTTAAACTATTTAAATAGTATAGTATTTTAAATATGTTTAATAAATTATTGAAGTGTACCGTTTTTTGATCCTAAACAGGAATTTGCAGGACCAGACGTAAGTTTCGGTTCCCAGAACCGGAGGTTCCCGCGTAAAGTTAACAAATTTACATTTTTAACTAAAAATGTTTTTCTTCATAAAATTATTTACCCTCATAAATTTTAATTAAAAATGTATTCTCTTTTTACATGCATTAGGTTGACCTCCAACAATTTATAACTTTTATCGTCTGCAAAATCTCTTCCTTCAATCTGTTTTAGGTAAAATTAATTATTAAATAAATTGTAATATTTTATTTAATTACATATTTTTTAAAAATGTCTTATTCAAAAAATTCAACAAGTAATAATTACCAATTCTCTTTTGTCTTCTTGGTTATTGGATTTTTTATTTTTCGTTGTATATTTTATTTTTGGATTTCTGAACAATTTAGAGTTGATCATATTTTTATTTTAAGAGCTTTTTATTACCCAGAGAGTAGATTGTATGTAAATATTTTTTTAAACATTTTTTAGTCATTAGTAAGACATTATATCACAGGAGAACTCCTATTAGAATAATATCCTAATTTAACTAAAATAAATAGGGTCAGTTGAGTACTGAAGCCTTCTAGCTGTTGCACTTGTGTATTTAGTCAAAATACACAAATTACCCCGTTCACGTTATTGACGATGGAAAAAAACTTCCGTATCGTTCTAAACTTAATTTTTTAACAGATTTGGCTACGAATCTAAGTCAAACGTTGTTGTAATTCTTATAAACATGGAAAGACGTTTATTCGTTAAACAAATGACTCCAGAATGTGTACATAAAGGTAGGCATATTGCTAGCCTTGAATCTGTCCATGAAGGTTATCCACACGCTCCTTGTCGTTTCGGTATTTTCCGAATAGTCTGTGACCTGCCATTGAAGGCTTTACCTTCAAGTTATATTGGTCTGTCGTTTAGAGGCTCTTCGCCTATTAATGTTTGTTTTTAAGCTTAAACTTTAAATTCTAGGCAATTTTAGGTTCCTTTAACCCCATCTGATACAACGATTAGAAAGTTAATTATTTGTCCTGGAAGAATGTTTCTCTTCGAACAAGTAAAAAACTAATAATTAACCTATTTCTAGAATTTTTCCCTATTAAACTCACAAAAATATTTATTTTTGGCTCTACTGCAGCCTACATTTCAGTGCCAAAATTTGAGTATTTTTTTACCACTTAAATATAAAGTAAATTTACATAAATAGGAACCTTTAGGGAATTATTTAAAAACAGCTATGGGGGTTACTTTAAGAAATTTACGCTACAGATATAATTTTAAATCTTTTCGCTTAATTTGTGGCACTGAACTAAGATTGCAAAAGAACCAAAAAAATCTCTAAAATATTAAAATTTATCATTAAAAAAGTGGCATTTATTTTTGGCTACAATGGAGGCTAATAAACTTCTAGGTGCTCAATTAGTAATTGCACATATACAATCAATTATTCAAACTTTAATTCCTTTACTTAAAGTTTATGAGAATGAAGGGATTTTACAGATTAGGCCAAGTTTAAGAATGCCATTAAAACAATCTTTATTGTTTGACCCTAATGAAGAAACTTTATGGAATAATCAGTTAAATAATTTTCATGAATGCCTTTATGAATTTAAAGAAAGGCAAGTTTATTCATTAGATTGGAATGGGTAAGTTTAAGTCATGGACAGTTTTAGTTTCAGACATTATGATTCAGTAGTGGTTTAGTACTTTTAGATGTTTTTGGTACCATTGGATAGAGCGGAAATTTTACTACAAAATTTTTGAAAAATGGAATTTTAGGTTGGGTAGAGGGCTAGTTTTTCATCTTTTTTTGACTTTAAATTATTTTTAGTGCATCATTTATTGCCTTTCCCGACTGGGACGATATTTTATTATCCTCTGGTATCCTTCCCTTCACTGACCAGTTAATGCAATTTTCACAAGCAAATCCCCATATTGCAGCTTTTCTACCAAAGCGATATCCAGGGCAAATAGATAATTTAGGTAAATTATTTTAACCTTACTCAACAAAATTAACAATTATATTTTTTAGAAAAATTATTTTCTCGAACAGAAACTTCTCCAATCGAGCATTTATTCCTTGAATCAATTAAATTCAGTATTTGGCCTGATGATGCTCAATTTATTAGCAAAGTATTTTTGCGACCTCATTTGGTTAATTCTGTTGATTTACATAGAGCAGGGAATATTATGGGAAATTTTATTCAGGCTGAATTGCCTGAAAATATTGCATTTTTTGTGCACGCGAGGAATTTTAATGTAAGTAAAAAGAGGTCTTTTACGGTTACGATACCTTTAGTAATTACTGTATTATCGAAATTACAGAAATTTCAAAAACTAGTAGTACGTTATACAAATTTTCAGATGTAATTATAGTAAAGTACAACAATATTATCGTACTATTCCCAACACCATAAAAAAGCAAAATCTTATTTCTTAATTCATAGAATGCACGAATGACCGTCATCCTTCCCCAAGCTCTTCTATTAACAACCAATACCCTTACAACCTTACAACGTCAAAATCTTTCTTCATTTTCTTCTTCACCGATACTTAAAAGATTACCAAGGACAGAAAAATATTTAAATCTATTAAATAAATGCTTGGAAAGAAAAAATATCGAAGGAAGAGTCAGAACCCAAAAACGGTCCAAATGCTTTAATTATGCTCAATGTAAACCGGAAATTAAACTTGAGATTGAAGATTATTGTCTAAATACTGATAATCATTGGGAGGAAATTTATTTACCTAATCGACAGTTAAGTGTTTCTTTGCTTTTAGAGGGCCGTTTAAAAGTGAAGAAGTTATGCCAAATATAAAGAAAGGGAGGGACCTGTTGGTTCTTCTTCACCACCCAGTTCAGGCCAAAAATGGGGTATCAAGTTTTTAAAAAATTTTATATAGTGATTTTCTAAAATAAGCCCCATTAAATTACTAAACAATTTTAATTAAAATTTTTCATCTTTTTCCTTAACTTTCCCATTTTTTCCGCATTTTTGGAATATTATAATTGTACTTAATAATAAGATCAAGGCGACAGAGGCACTAGCAAAACCTAGCATAGACAAATTATTTTTTGTAAGGGCACACTCATCCGCTGTGTTTATGTGCTTCTGAAAGTGATTTTTTTAAAGAATAATTTATTGCGCGAGGGAAACTGAAACTTGCGGATAAATATTAGCAGACTATCTCTTCAGAAAAAGTTAGAATTCTGATTTTAATTATCAGAATTATGATAAATAAGAATCAGGATTCTGATATTTTCACAATAAAAGGCCCCAAATATCTAACCTACATAAGTAGCTATTGACAAATTTACCTGTAATTCAAAAGAAAGGGAGGGAGTCTCATCCAAATCAAAAATAAGTAATTGTCCAGAAACTGTTTGAGGATTATTTTGTTGAGTTGACTGCCTAAAGGGGTCAAAGGGTGGTTTTTACCAGCCTTAAAAATCAAACCATTGGTTAGGAAACTGCTCATCTTTGCCCCAATGCGTTTTCTTTTTATCATTCTTCTCTTTACTTTTTATCATCCTTAAAGTAGACAAGTCCAAATTTATTGGAGAATCTCTCGCCTTTCTACTTATTTCATCGCTTCTTTTAATTTTTTTATATTTTTCCAGCTTCACCCTCTCCTTCTCCTCTTCCATCCAATTTTCTTCCCTTCTACTTTCAATAATTTCTATTCTTTCTTCGTCATTATCTTCTACTTCCTTATCCCGTCTATCCCTCTTCCAAGTTGCTTCTTCTTTTTCTTCTTTCTCTTCTTTATTCATCTTAAACTTATTTCTAAAATAGTGCCACCTCTAATATAAGCCCCCTATTGGAGATGGTTCATACCCTCTAAAACTCCTAATAGACACTTAGAAGGGATTTACTATTCAGAATAAATATAGTATCAACGTTTACCTTTCTTAAAATAAAATCAACTCCTTGTAATAAAGCCCTCCTATCAGCAACGGAATCTTTAAGCATTCTTTGCAAACTTTGAGCATTAATTTGATCAGGTTGTAAGCTTGCTAATAAATCCTGTAGAGGAGGTGGAATGTTTAATTCATCAGAATCGGAATAGTCTTCTATTTCATCTAAATTTTAAGATTAAACAACTTGAAAGAATATGTTTACCTTTTTTATTATCTATCTTTCCTTTCGAAAGATTAACTGACTCAGTTTTAATAGTAATTGTTGTTTGACCACTGGTAATAGTATTAATAAGTGTTGGTGACAATGTACTCGAAGATTCATTTTCTTTTTTTGTTGCTTGCTTCCTTCTAGGACCGTTTTCTTCTGATTTGTGTTCTGCGTTAACTAAAAGGCAGGGAGAAAAACATTAACAAAAAATGTGTATGTTTTTGATCAACTTTTACCTGTTGAACGCAAGGCTGGTTGAGGGGGCAAATAAGGATTGTTGTTGTTTATTGTAATTGTTTTGGATAACGCAACTTAAAGTAAATAAAATGAGCAATTAGAATAGTAAATTTGTTACCAGGAGGATCTTTGACAATTCCATAATTATTTGGACTATATTCAGAACTAAATACTTGTATCTCTGGTTCAATACTGGGTGGTTCACCAACATTGGCATAACTTGGAGATGACACATAATTGTTAGATTGACTTAAATTTATTTTAAAAATTTATTTGAGTTTTATATTAAATAAAACATTACTTTTCCCGAGCAGTTGTAGGCCGTTTAGCTATTGGAACTTTTAATGATGTTGTTGTAAACCTTTAATAATTAAAGATTAAGCCTTTCAATAAATTATACTCTGGGCGACTACTTTCATCATCTTCTTCATCCATTTGAGGTGCTTGTTGAATAACTTCAAGAGGCTCATAATCACTCCCAGATAATGATGGACCGTTTGTTGAATTTGCTAAACAAATTATTTTATTTTAATTCTTGAATACTTTTATTTTGCTCGAATAGAAGTGTATGGTCATTCAAAGCATCATTCTTTTCAGCATCCTCTCCTTCCTCGTCGTCATATATGCCTAAGAAAATTTGCTAATTTTGTCAAAAAAACATTTGTAGAACCACCTTTCTTTTCGTATTTATCACCCCCATTCCTTCTGTATGGCAAAACCTTTTCTGATTTGCCACCACCACCAGGGCAGTTTGGTGGAGTGATACTGTCACACATTCCGTCTTTTTTCATACACATCTACAAATAAATGAAGTAATCTACCTTATTCGTTCTAATATAGTGTTCCCTCAACAGAATACCACCCCTATGGAGATGGCCCACCTCTAATGGTCCATTTAAAGGACGTTAAAATATATAATACCTAACACTATATTAGAATAAATCGGTAAGACAGAAAATGAGTACCTGTATCTGACAAAAAAACCAAATTCCTGGTCTATCAGCAAATTTAAATACTTGAGATTCAGCATAAGCTCTTTGGAGATCGGGAGAATAACGCGTTCCCGTTATTAAAATAGGATCTAAAGGGCATCCTTGAGCATCCTTTATTTAGAATTGAATAATTTATACATATGTACATATTAAGCAAACTTACAATAACTTGAACACGTTGTTTAACACCATCAGTCACAAAACAATTATTAATTAAAATACCAAACATTTCTAGAGTTAAAAATAGTATTTAGTTATTAGTTGATATTTCTTTAAATTTATAATTACCGTATTATGGTGTCAGGCATTATATTTTTTAATGTCCCTTCAAAGTGGTTTTCTAATAGAGGTTTTAGAGGTGGGCCATCTCCAATAAGTGGACTAAATTAGAGTGGTATTCTATTAGAAGGGGCTCTATATTAGAATAAATACGGTAATTGAATTTTCAATATTATGTTTAAGCTTTTTTATGTCTTGTAATAAAAAGATGATACCATTTGTAGAACAGTACCATTGATGAAGTACTTTATCTCCTACACGAGCGAATTGAATGGCAGCTCTAATTTAAAAAAATTTTCTTTAGGATTTTCAAATTTACTATGCTTTGAATATAATTTAAATAAACCCTGCAGGTTTTCCTGCATCAAGTTCATCAATTGAACTTCTATGAATGCTGTATGTACAACCAGGAATTCCGTGCCTAGCTTCTACTTCTGTCGTTGGAAGCATACTGAAAGATTTAACAAGTCACTAGGTATGAATTATTTTTGAAAGAAAAGTATGTAGAATTTTACCTAACACCCAATTCGGCAGTTAATCCCTTACTCGCCTCCTCAAAAAAACATTTTACATGAAATGCCTGATCAACCTTTATATAGAATAAAAAAGATTATGTGAAAATTAGCCGACATTTGCGGGGTTAAGGATAATTTATCGCAAAAATAAGTCTGGTTTTTATTTATTAGAATTCTGATTATTGTCAAAATAATTCAGCAAATGTCGTTTGATCAGGGAGAAAACAATTACCTTAGTAATAAATATAGGATGAAATGAAATAACCAAGGTTATGCCATAATACATTCCTCTTGGATCAAACTTAAAATAAAAACTATATAATATTTTCTTTTAATTTTACCGATCGTAAACTTCTCATTCCACATCTGCCTAAGCCCAGATCAAAATGAACTTTTTTTGTTCTTTTAAGAGCAAAATCGTCTTTAGCACAATCTTGATCATCTGATTTACCTTTTGCATAAATTCTTCCTTTAAAACAAATATTTAAAGTTATTTTTAATCAAAATCAAAGAGTAAGCATCGGGCCCGCCCAACAAATAATTGTAAAAGATTAGATGAAATTTTAACCATCCCACGCACAAAAAGCCTTTCTTTTTCATATACTAATAACTAGGCTGGAAAGGAACCTTTAGCGGTATTACAATCTTAAAAAAACAAAATTGCCTTGAAAATATTTTCTGGTTTTAATCCAAATTCGTATTTCTTGATCTAAACATTCAATATCTGGTTCGCCAATTATATCGTTGTCTATACTGAGTAAACTAAACAAAGGAAAGGAACAAAATAATAGAAGAATGCAAAATAATGTTAAAATGTTAGAAAATTTGTTTTTCACAAAAATCATAAATATTCAGCTTTAAATAAATTAAAAATGTTTAAAATTTCAGAACTGAGAATAGATATTGAATCAAATGTGTACTATGCAAATGCAGACTCGGCTTTTCAGTAACAGTCTTATAACTCAAGAACGGCATATAATTCTAGGTTATTAAGGCCCATTAGATAGAGAAGAATTTGTAATATAATATCAGAAAATAAGAATTTTTAGAAAAACATAAAAAAAAGTATGGCCAAAAACCAGTATTTTCAGTATATTCAATTTTTGGAGAAATTTTTCGACCATAACTTTTTCTCTATGTAAAAATTCCGGTTTTCAGAAATTTTGTAGTAAATTTTTCTCTATATCCAATGGTACCAAAAACATTTAAAAGTACACAACCACTCCTGAATTATAATGTCTGCAACTGAAACGTAAAAACTCCAAATTTATTTGAAATTTTCTTTTTTTTTTATTTGTCTATAGCTGAAAAATAAAATACTATAATTATACATATATATACATCATATTAAGAGTAACCTAAGGAGGTACTTGTACGTTAATAAAAAAGGAAAATAAAAAATCAGATAAATATACATAATTCAAGTCAGAAGCAGTTACGTTCAAAATCAAGCTAAATTATTTAAAACTTTTTACCCTAAAACTTTTTATCGGATAAGATAAAAATTAAGTCCAGTTAATACATATGTATGTTTTGGAACAATAAAAACGAATAAAAAAGATTAATACAAGAAAAATTAAAAGAAATAAATTATTTAGAAAGTAAAGAAATGCAAAATTAAACAAAGCTGGAATTTGAAAGCTTTAAAGAAGAAAATAAATTTTTGGGGTCAGAGAAAATCCGGGTAATTCACGGAAGGAATAATTAATAATTGACGCTTGAAAATCGAACTTTTTATATTTGAGGAAAGTAAAAGCTAATAAAAGAAATAAAAGCAACTGCTGAAAAAAAGTATTAAAGGTGGAGTAGGTCATCAGGAGACCGTACCTCCTGGCAACCATGAATAAAAAGGAAAAAATGGATTTTCTAGAAGTGAAAATAATGTTATTGCAGGAAAAGAACCTAAAGATCAAGAATTCTCTTTGATTTTTTATAATTTTGCAAGATAAACCTTTTTTTAATTTTTTTTATACAAAAAAGTTAATTTAGAAAAGTGATATGTGCCAAAATAAAAGATTATTTAACATACCACCATTTGTTTAAGAGATAAAAGAAAATTGCATATTTTTAGTCAATTTCCTCACTTTTACTTACAATTTTTGGGATAGTAATTTCTGTTTCTTCTTTATCCATACAGTCCTTAGTAAGGTTTAAAAAATTATAAAAAAATTGACAGAAATTTGAAAGTTTTTTAAATGAAAAAGGTTTAAAATAATTAAACAAATTGTTACCTCAAGTCCAGAACAATAAAGAAGCATAACCAGTGCAAGTGCTTGCAATCTATTATCCACAATATCAAAATCTTCATCTTTAGAAATTTTTTCTTATTAATTTTTAAAGTTAAAAAATAATTCTTAATCAGTTACCATTTTTGCAAGTTAATGACCGCCTTTCATGAGTTATCCGTTCTATCATTGTTTGCACTCTATCAATCTAAAAAAATCAGAAATTATTTTAGAATATGTAATTTTTTTATTTTCTTGTATTTCTGAATTTTTATGAATTTCTTTAGTTTAAAAAATTTCCTTACTTGTGAATTAATTCTAGATTTTCTTTCAGAATGTGGAAGATTTCCAAATACAAGCTTTCCTTTAGATTTTGTCTCACAAATAACTTGAGGATTGTAAGCATTGCCTGGCTCAAAACGTAATTGATTAATATTTAATTCTTTTGGAAAACCATCTAAGGAAAGAAAAAGTTGACGATCAAGTACATCCTGTTAGAAGATAAAAAGAGGAAAAGAATAAAGGAGAAATTACTGAGAGTGTAATAAAATGTTGCGCTTCTCCACGCGAAATAGTATGAGATAGAGATTCTGGAGGATCTGAAAATGGAAAATAATAGAGCCTTATAGTAGTTGCAAGTTGGTAAATTTGAATCATCTGTCAACATGAAAATAAAATTAGCCAGTATTACCAGTTGTTGATCTAGTTGTTAACAACGATTCTTCTCCTTGACTTGTAAATTCCGGGACATTTGTTTTCTTTTTTCTAATTCCTCCTCCAACCTGTTTAAGTGTGGACATTGTTGTTTGTAATTTTTCTGCTATTCTTCTTCTTCTACATCCACTACTACTACCTGGACCTTCTCCTCCTCCTCTAGTGGTTTTATGCTCAGTTTCAGGTAAATTTTGTTGTTGATGAGGGTCATTAATCTGATGTCCGTCCACACCTTAATATTTAAACATTTGAGACAGAAAAAAAGAAATAAACCTAAATTATTTGTTTCTTTCTTCGTAGAAGATTCATTTATACCATGAGCAACTAATTCTTCAAAGGGTTCATCATCGTTTAAATTAAACATTTGATTGGTTGATTTAGTACATTCCAAAACTTTTGCCTTGTCAAGACATTTATTATTCGAATGACAAATAATTGAACATTTTTCACAACGACTACCACCTTTTAACCAGATTTTACCAGAACAAATTGTACAGACAAAATGTATGCCTAAAATGTTTAAAAAACTACTTTATAAGTAATGAGAGTTAACGTTCAACGAAAAAATTCAAATTGGGATGCGACAAATTTATTTTTCCTTACATCTGCACCTAGTTAATCTGCCTACTTACGAGGTCTATTTTATATAAATAATCTAAGAAAATGCATCAAACTAGGAGAGAAACATTAACAAATTACTAAACCTTGTTTTGTTTGTATATTAATCCATTTATGTTCATTATTAGGTAAGGATTGATGTTGTAGTAGAGTGACCTTCTCTTCTTCCTCCTCTTCTTTTTTTCTCAAATCAAGCCTATTAATCAATTCAACTGGAAGGCCATTAGGAAAAAATCGAAAACCAATTATAATATCACCAAAACAAAGGCGAGGATCATACCCATTATGTTTAGATAATTCTTCAAATTCGATAGAGGGAATATGTTCTCTATAAAAAATAAGACCGTAAATAAAAAATATTAAAAACCTCTCTTTCGGCCCTTTCAGGTGAAAACGTTCTCGATGACTATTTGAAAGAGTTAACTAAAACATACTTTTAAACTTTTTAACATTATAGAAATTAAGTAGTTTCCAAATTTAAAAGGTTAGTTATACAAAAATTAAAATTACCGTGCAATCATCAATTATGCGTGGCACATAAATGCTTGTCTAAATAGAATAATAAATAATATAGTAATTATATCCCTTTATCCCCCTTCGTAAATACTCAAATAGGTATAATTATCTCTCTTATTATCAAACTTAAAAATACTTACAAAGCCAACAAGTTCACAAGAATCTTTCTCATTCCCTTCAGCACAGACTAACACATTTAAATAAAATGAATCATTTTGTAAAATAAAGTGAAGGGATTGACCAAAAAGAGGGTCCTAAAGAAGAAATTAATGAATAAAAAAGAAGAAAACCTTTGTAAGAGGAACATACTTCGTTTTAAGTATATTCATGTCTTGAAGAATGTTTTCAGACTTATTTGTACTCCCTTCAACAATAAAATCTTTGGGATATGAAGGAGAAGGAGATCTGAAATTCATAAATTTTTAACTTATTCTCATTATTTTATTCCTTACACTCTTCTATGTCTTTCATTTTTTGACGTTTCTAAATTTTCAATACAATGATCATTTGATTCTTTTATTTCATCATTAACTTCAATAGCTAGTTCAGAAGGTTTTCTTCTATTCAATAATTCATTAATTCGTGATCTACCTGCTTGCCAATGTTTTGCCATTTCGTTTGCTTTAGCCTTTAAAAAGATTTAAAAAAATTTTAATAATAAAAAACAAACATGAAGCCTTTCTCGCTTAGATCTTACATTCTCTGGCCTTTTTACACTTTCAGTAGCAGTAGTATTCGAAATATTATCATCTACAACATCCAAAACATTATTACATTTATCTTCAATTATATTTGTTTGTACATTGTTTTCAAGTATCGAAGATTTTTTATTTAAAACAAATCCTCTTATGTTTTTAGGTGACAAACTTGATTCAGATCTTGAACGGCGGAGTAAAATTTTCTTCTTTTTAATATTATTAGCAAGGCGAAAACTTCCTTCATTTCGAAAAAATTTTCCAAGTTGTTTTTCAACTTGTTTTCCAGCTTGGTCTGCAACTTGTTTTCCAACATTCTCACCAACTTGACTTTTGACTTGTTCAGCAACTTGATTTTCAACTTTTCTCACAATTTGCTCTTTTTCTCCTTCACAAGCTTGCTTTCCAAATAGCTCACCAACTCTATTTACAACTTTTCCACCAACTTGTTTTTCAGTCTCAACAGTTATATTCAAGTTCTGACAACAATTTGAGTCTGAATCTGACTGCCTTTTGGATGGTACAACTAGTTCAATAGAGTCTGATGCAGATTTGAATAAACATTCTAAAAATTTTAGAAAACTAATTTTACAAAATTTAAAAACTAACTTCCCACATCTTCATGTTTTTCCATTTCCACTTCCTCCATGTCCTCAGCTCTAAATTCAAAAGGTTCAACACCAAGCAAAATAAAATCATCAACAGATTTTGAAGACTTTTGTAGCGAGGAAAATTTATCAATTTCTAATTCACGCTCTACTAAAACCAAAAGATCACTCGCTGTTCCAGATAATAAACGATTAGCTTGTCTTTCATTTCTAACAGCAATATTATTAACGGCAACAAAAATATCTCCAATTTTAAAACCACTTTTTTCTGCATTAGAATTGGGTTCGACTTTTTCGACACAGACGTCTTTTCCATTCTAAAGTATTATTTGTTCTTTACAATGAATCTAAAACAAACCTTCATCACTAAAGTCAAGCCAATTTTATCATTACTCCCCTTTTTCGAAAAAGTAAGCATTAGACTTTGTACATGTAAATCATTAAATAAACTTTGACTAGTAGTTCCTTTAAGTTTGCTAAATGAAGAACTGCCAAATGGTCGTTTATCTTTATAAAAAATAATGATTGAATTTAAGTTTTTTGATTTTCAAAAATTACCCAAAAATACTTTACAAAAAAGATTCTTCCCTCCATATCGAAGTGAAGAAATATTTAAACGAGACGAGCTCAAAATCGTAGCTTCCAGACCCGAACCAGAAAGTTGAATATGCTCAAGTGCCTCTAGAAAAAATTATAGAATAAAAATAAATAAATAAATATAAATTAACCAATATTAGGAGAAATATTAAACAATGGATTTTGAAAAAAAGGTCGAAAACGAATTTTATAGTTAGGCCAAACATGTTTAAGTTGAACAATTTTACGAAAAGCTGTGTTAATTAAAGGGATCAAATGTCGAAGATTTCTGCCTTGAAACTTTTAAAAAAATTAAAATTAATTTTATTTAAAATAAACCTGGGAATCTATTTTTAAATTCATTTGAGGAGTTTCTATAAAAGAAAAACTCCAATGGGCAAAGGGTTGTCTTGAAATTGTCAGTCTTGCTCTTCCTTTAAGTTGAATTAACTAAAATTTTCAAATTTGTAATTTTAATACATTAAATAGATAACTAAACAAAGAACTCAAAAGTAAAAATCTTGAAGTGAAATAACCCCAACTAATGCATTATAAACCCAAACCAATCTTTGGAACTGAAACTGCCGCAATCGCAGCATAGAAATTACCCTAACTTTAAATAAACCTTGACAGAAAGTTGAGCGAATTTTCCAAAAGCCATCAATGCGTCTACAGACATTTGAAAACCTCCTTTATAGTCCAAATCCAAAAATAAAACCAACTCATCAAACATATCTTGATCAGAATCACATAATTTAAATTCTGAGACTCTTATGCTTTTGATAATAGGAGCGTGTGTCCCAATGTCCAAATCACGAATATGAATATCCTAAATAAATTAATACATACATATGTATTCAAAAAAATGAGGAGAAAACCTGAATTATTCTTCCAGCAGTAGAACTTCTAGCTGTTGCATCATTTAATTCTAATTGTAATTTTTTGTATAACCATCTGAAAATAGTCATTTGAAAATTCTGCTTTTTAAGTTCTGATAAACCTCTGAAACTGACGAGTATCCTTACTCTCTTGGAATAAAAAATGAAGAAGAAGACTAAATGAAGAACATGATTCCCATTCTGAACCATTTCCATCAGGAGAAGAAGTCAGAAAGGCTTTGCTTTCCTAAAATTAAAACCTTAAAGTTAAGAAAATCCTAATCCAAAAACTCCTTATTCACTAGTTTTTCAAAATTCACATATTCCCATTTAAAACAAACTTACAGCAGGAATTCTGGCCTTCTCCGTTGTATGTTGATGAATCATAAAATTATCTAATGAAGCTTGTCTTCTATCAAAGATATTGAAGAAATAAATTCCAAATAAAAGTAAAACAAAAATTATTCCAAAGACAAAGCCAGCAAAGAATAATAAAATCATCTGTAAATTTTAAAAGAATTTCACCTTAATAGAATACATTTAATGGTTTTAAAAAATTAATTTTGATTATTGTTAAATAAAAAATTTAAGAGTAATAAATGAAAAAACATTTTTAATAAAAAAATATAAATTTAGATATCAAAAATTTATTTAATTTTATTTGAAAAAATGATTATGATGTTTCAGACTGTGTTTGATCAATTGTTGTATTTTGCCTAATTAATTCCTCTAATCGTCGTCGTGACCTTTGCTCGTGTTCTAAACTTTTTGTAAGCTCATTTACTTGCTAAAAAACGAAATTACCTAAATAAAAATAAGAAATTGAACCTTTGCTAGCGCTGCAAGATTATCCTTTAATGTATAAACAGTATCAACAAGGCTCCTTTAAAAAATAAATTAAAAATAAATTGTTGAAAAAACCTTTCTTTTAAAACAAGTTGATCACCTTCCATTTCTTCTATAAAGATTTTTTCATTTTCTGCTACAATTAATTGTGGTCTAGTTAATGTCGCTGCTGTTGTTGTCATTTCATTACGATCTGGGTATGATGACGCCCTTCGGATTGGCCCTCCTAATTATAAGAATATATCAGAATTCAAAAGGATTCTGGGTTTAGAAATATTATGTAATTTTGATTTTATTTAGAAAATAATTTTTAAATAAAAAAATCCCCAGAATTAAAACCTCCACATGCATTAACATTATTATGCGAGTCGGCTGAATTCCTTTGTTTTTGACGATAATAATAAGGACAACATTTTTGTTGTTGATGACCGCCGTTATAATTATTAATTGAAGAAGCTCCTAAACAACCACTACTAACACAATAACCATCAACAATCTTTAATAATAATGCGTCTTCTTGCTCTTCAGGTGTTACTTAAATAGAGTAGATTAGGAAAAAAATTAATATAAGTTAATAATATTAAAAAATCAGAGTTCTAATGAAAAATATTTAAAGTTAAAAAAAATTACATCCTTTTCTCAATTTAACTTGTTGTTGAACATAACTATTATTTGAAAACCATTCACTTCTTCTAGGTGGTAAAGGCTTAAAAGATAAACCAGAAAATGGTCTGCTTTGTCTATATGATGAACCTAAAAAAATTAATTAATTAAAAAATATTATTTAAAATAAAAAGATGACAAACATCCATTAGACAAATTCTCTGAAGTAGAAATTATTGAGGTATATCTTTTACAGCTTTCATCAATTCCATCAGGAAAAATCATTTCCAAATTGTGATCAACATTCATATTTGTAAAAAATTTATTCCTTGCATTTTCTTCGATTTTTTGAGGAATATTTTTCGTTGTTATTTTATGAGAAGAATTATTATTTTTAAGATTTAAAGAATTATTTGAGGTAGTTATATTAATATTTATTGAACGTAAAGCATTTAATAAATTAATAAACTCTTTGCTACAACATTGTATAGTGAAAATGTTTTCCCCTATAAAAAACATTAAATATTATCAAAAATAATATCACTGAAACAGCGACACAAAAAAATTAATGTTTAGGCCTATAAATCTTTCTAGAAACTTCTAAAAATTTTTAAATAAATTAAATACCTTTTTTAAACTGTAAAGTATTCCTAGCATCAGATAATTGCGTTACATACAAATCCAAAGTTTCAAAATTATTACATAGTGAATAATTCCCAGACATTGTTTGCATGTCCAAAAAAAGAATATTTTTTGAAAACACAACAATTGTTCTAAAATTCTTTTTTAATGTTTATTGAGAATATTTTACTTAAAAAAAATAAAGTAAAAAAATTTTTAGTAGTTATAAAAATTTAATTAAGAAACCTGTCCAGTTCCAATGGTGAATTAATTATTTTTTCATCCTCGAGAACTTTTTTCCCACCTTCAAAGGAGAAACTAACTTTTCCAATGTAACATATTTTTCCCAATTTTTGTTCAAAATTTTTTTTTCCAAATTTTTCTTGAAAAAATGAAGTTTGTAAAAAATCTAATTGTGCCTCTCTTTGTTTTCTGATGAGTTCACAATCTTCCTTAAAAAAAATAACTTCTACGATTTTTATTTGAAAGATTACAAGCAATTCAGAGTAGAAATGAGCAGCTCTCTGTAAATTTCCTCTATCTGGATGATTTTCCTAGAAAATTAATGAACTTATAAAACTTTAGACATTTGATGAAAAAATCAAAAACAACTTTTCAATGTGGAACACTCAATTAAACATTCCCCTACTTATTCTAATTAAAACCACAAACCAATGTGTTCCTTTCAATTTCCTGTAAAGCACTTGGATATTTTTGAATATGTCGAAAGACTAAACTCAAACCAAGAATGAGTGATTTTAAATCAGTTTTCCTTTTATCAAGCAATAATGAGACTTTGGCACTAAAATTTTTTTAATCATATTAAATTTTACCATTGCTGATTTAAACTAATGCATGAAGGAACTAAGGAAAATACGAACAAGAGGAACCGAACTCACATTTAAAATAAACTAGAATAGTTAACCATTAAATAAACCACTCTCATTAAAGAAATCTAAATAATCAGTAGTTGAAAGACCATAAAAAATTATTTACATGTTCTCAAAAATAATATAATTTAAATAAACCTTTGCGCATTAATCTTTTCAAGTAAATCACAATATTTTTCGCAATAGGAATGAAGAATTGAACTTAACCCAGAGGCTGAATCTAAGACCAATTCTCCAATCTGTTGATTAGGTATAGGCTTTCTAAAAATTTTTAAAATATTTTTAAACATAAAAAACCTTAGTTCCTCCTCAAAACGTTTAAAAAAGACCTTTTTAAAATTAATAAATTCTGACAAGTTTAAAATTGCTAATTGTAAGTTGAATAGATCATCAGAGTCACTAAAAAGATAAGAAAAAATAAACCTTCGATTAGTTTCGACACTTTGAGATTTGAAACCTAGTATGGGAAGTAAGCTAGAAGTAAGCTATTTTTATTAATTACCCAGATATTTCTTCACATAGCTTTACTAGACATGAATAGGAAACTTACAATTCTTTTGATTCACTGGCTAAAAATCGAATAGCATCTAACGTCTTTTCAATCCTGTCCAATTTTTGATGTTCTCTAGTTAAAAATTCTTGTACAAGTTGAACACGAAAAGAAGCTTTGCTCATCTCTAATTTAGACAAATCAATTTCTAATCGATTTTTGGTTGTCTTCGTTGCTTTTTTGTTGTGCAAATCATCTCCAGGGGTTTCTTTGATATTTACAAAATCTGCTGGGAACCAGCCAACACGACCATCCAATGAACCTTCCCACCAAAAAATAAAAAGAATATAGAAACAAAAGAGACCCCCTAATTTCGAAAAAATTAAAAAATGACAACAAAGATAGTTAACTTACCAACCCCCATCCAATTGTTGTGTAACTGTTATGATATCATTTTTTGAGAAAGAAAGCTGAAAAATTTAAAAGTCAAATAAACTAAGAAACTGATAAAACCTCATCATTGTTGCGTCCTTCAAATTTGTATTTAGACGTAACTAATATAGGTGTTAATGAAGTATTATTCATTTTTACAAAGTTATTATTCCTAAAAGTTAAAACAAGTCAAGATTTGAATGAAAACCAAAAAAAACCAAGCCAAAAGAGAAGCCATCTTTAGATTTATCGTTAATTGAACTCAATTTGGTTTTTTGAAATAATTATAATTGGACATTTTTAATTTATAAAAGCCTTTTCAGCACCAGTCCTTTTAAAATATTAATTTATTTATAACTTTTTCTTTTTTATTCTTACTTCGTTGCAGTGAATCGGCCAATGATGAAATAATTTTAATTTTTATTCAAAACTTGTTCATGGTTCCACATATTTTTTACTGCAATTTTGTTTTATTTAAAGCATTTTTCAATTACCTAATGTACGTGTAGAAAGGAAGTTAATTAAGTTCGGGAGGTCTTAAGCATCCCATTTGCTACATGAGATTCAATTCATGCCCAATTAAAAACCTAATCTCTTATCTCATTATTTTAGCTACTCATTTATTCTAACGAGTTAAAAAAAAGTTAATTTTCTGCAATATAAATAGGCATGAGTGATGTCAAGTGAGTTTTTGCTCCCTTTAATTAAATTTAATTTTTAATTTTAGACAAAAAGATGAAGTAAAAAGTAATGAAAATCTCTCTGTGCCTTTGACACCTAATGGATCTTCCCAGATGGAAGATGGTTATACTATACAGGTTTTTATTTTTGGTATTTACTAGGAGATTGGGGTTTTAATGCTTAACACTAGAGACAGTTTAGGGGTATATACTCAACAAAAAACACCGAAGCAAAAAAAATATTTTTTGAATTAATTTAACTCGAATTAAGCCGAAAATTTTACTTATCGCCCTTTGGCCTTCAAGGTTAATCTTTCCTTTTAAAGTCTAACACCAATGAAGTTATCGAATCTTTTGATAATATGAACCTTAAAGAAGACTTGCTTAGAGGAATATATGCTTTTGGTTTTGAAAAGCCTTCTGCTATTCAACAACGTGCTATTGTTCCTTGTTGTACTGGAAGAGATGTTATTGCACAAGCGCAATCTGGAACTGGAAAGACTGCAACTTTTTCTGTTTCTGTTCTTCAACGTGTGGATGATAAAGATCCAAATGTTCAAGCTTTGGTTATGGCACCTACTCGTGAATTGGCGCAGCAGGTTTCATACTTTTCTATTTTCAATTAATTAAATAGATAAAAATTCTCCAAAATAATTAAAACTTAAGTTATTTAATAACCTTACCTCATTTTAAGATATTGCTGGTAATGAGAGCTTTGGGAGAATATTTGGCTGTTAAATTTCATCTTTGTATTGGTGGAACTTCTGTTCAGGTTTTCTAAAATAATTTTTTCCCTTGATACAGGGGAGAGTTTAACAAAATTTTTATTACCTAAGTTTTCTGCTTCATTAAAAGATTTTAAAAATAGGATGATCAACGCAAACTCCAAGGAGGTCAACAAGTAATTGTTGGAACACCTGGACGTGTTAATGACATGATACAGCGAGGATCGCTAAGTAATCTTTAAAAAATTAGAAAATTATTTTTGATAGAACAAACTGAAATTAACCTTCATTTTTACAGAGACTGCGAACATAAAAATGTTTGTGTTGGATGAAGCAGATGAAATGCTTTCTCGAGGTTTTAAAGATCAAATTTATGATGTTTTTAAGAGTTTGCCGAATGATGTTCAGGTTTTCTTTTTTTTTCTGCAAAAAATAATAACTTTTGCACTATTTAATTAATATATTAAAAAACTAGGTTGTTCTTCTTTCTGCTACAATGCCAAGTGAAGTGTTAGAAGTAACCAAAAAATTTATGCGTGACCCAATACAAATTTTAATTAAAAAAGAGGAACTTACACTTGAGGGAATTCGTCAATTCTTTATTTATATTGAAAAAGAGGTTTTATTTTTTTAATTATTTATTTCTAATTTTAAAGGAGTGGAAATTTGAAACTCTTTGTGACCTCTATGATACAGTGAATATAACCCAAGCTGTTATTTTTAGTAATACACGTAGAAAGGTTGAGGATTTGGCTCGTAATATGACACATAAAAAATTTACAGTTTCGTTTATGGTTAGTTTGACTTTTTTAAAATGTTGAATAGGATTACCCCTACATTCCTTTATAAAACGTAAATATTTTTCCTAAGCACGGAGAAATGGAGCAACAAGAACGTGACGTAATTATGCGAGAATTTCGCTCTGGTTCTTCCCGTGTTCTAATTACTACGGATTTATTAGCACGTGGAATTGATGTTCAACAAGTTTCTGTTGTGATTAACTATGATTTGCCTGGAAATCGAGAGAATTATATTCATCGGTATATTTTTCTGAAAGTTGGGGGATTTTTGGGCGTAGGTAAAAGTGAATTTTTTATAGTGAAGATAGGCCGGTTTCATTCCTAAAAAAGTAACCCATCATTTATAAAATTTTAAATTTTTTTAGCATTGGCCGTTCTGGACGTTTTGGTCGCAAAGGAGTTGCAATTAATTTCGTCACCAAACAGGTTTAAAAAATTTTAATATAACCTAGAAAAATTACAAGGATCAACAAATGCTTAAAGAACTTGAGTCATATTATTCAACCCAAATTGAGGAAATGCCCGCCGATATTGGAGAATTGATTTAAAAAAGAAAATATAAAGGAGAAGAGTGAAAAAGAATTAAATTATATATTTTTTAATGAGAAAAAGAACAGAGATGAGAGATTTTTGTATGTTTGGTGATACTGTTCTATATTTTGTTTTGTTGATTCAAAAAAATATAAAATTTTTTTGCGTATATCGAGTAAATCCCCATATTTTATGAGTCCTTAGGGCACATGTTGCAAAAAAACTATTTTAATTATAAGTCTATGGGAAAAAGACAAACTCGCAAAAATAAAATGTTAAATAATTGGCCTAATCTGCCGAAAAAGAATTTATAAATTTTTTCTACGTAAAAGTGTTCATTTAAGGATTCGTTTTATGGTCTTAAATGTTTCATATAAATATAAAACCCCCAAAGGATTAATCCAAAAATTGGAATAAAGAAATGAAAATCAAAGTGATTACCTCTTAAAATTCCAAAAATTTTTAATGCCAAAACACCAAAAATCAAATTAATATAAAGAAATAAAATATTCCAATTTTCAAGTCAAATAAATTTTCTATATAAATATGGCTCGCTTCATTAACACTTTAAAAAAAAAGTTGTCTGCAAAAAAATTTTTTCACCCTATTCAGAAAACATTAGTCCACATAAAAAGTCCTTTTATAAATTTTAATTTTCTTTTAAAAATTCAACTTTTTTTTTGTTTTTAGCGGATGAATGATTTTTTTAACGCCTAAAATATTGCTTTGTTCATTTCCGGAAATTTTGCTATTTTTCTTTTATTTTTTACCCTTTATTTTCACTCCAATTTCTCTGTGTATTTCACACAGTAAAATTAATATAAAAAAATCGCCATTTTTGGCCAATTAATAATTGGGAGGATTGCATTTTTACTTAAATTGCTTCTTTTTATTTTTTTACCTTATTTGGCATTTAAAAAATTTTTTTTACCCAATTTAAGGAGGTGTTAAAGACCTAGTATGATGCGATATATTTAAAGGTTAAGGAATATTTTATAATTTTCTTTTAAAAATTTGTTAATACTCCCATTTTACCGAAAAATATTATTTTTTAAAATGCCAAAAACCTTAAAAAATTCAAATGTCAAAAACCTAAAATACCTATTTTTACCAAAAAAATGAATTATGAAAGTGAAGTGAAAAAAACATGTAAAAAAATAAAAACTAATTCAACTAATATGTGTGTATACATATGCCTAAATAATATATATATTTAACTATTTTTTAGGCAACTCTACAGGGAATTTATTATTTTTTTAACTTGGCAAAGGGCATATCAACAAATAAATATTTTTTGTTTTTATTTATATAATATTCAATTTATATAAAATATTCAACAGGCCGTTCTCTTTTTTTTTTCTTGGAAAAACAACCTAATTTAACACTCCCAAATTTTTCATTATTTTAAATGACTCTTAATAATTGTACTTTTAACCTCAAAAATAAGGGAACCAACCAAATTCTTTTAATTTATTAAACTTTTCGGAAATCTTATTTTTCATTAAAATTCCGAAAGCACTTATTTACCCATCTGTTTTACTATTTTTTGATAATTTATCAAATATTTTTATTAAAAATTCAAATTATACCCACACATAAATAAATACACCCACAAACATCTTTTAATGTTTTATATTTTTATTCAACCGCGACCACCTTAAATATTAATAGACACATTTTTTGGGTTTATTTCCCTAGAGAGAAAAAGCCTTATTCCTTAATGTCTGCGCAGAATTTTTTTAATCATCATTTACTCTTTTACTATTAAAGGTTATATTAGTTAAATAGACTTATTTTTTTGTATAAATCGGGACAAGTTTTAGAAAAATAAGTGTATAAAAATGTGGGTAAAATTTTTTAATTACACACCTAAATGATCATGAAATATGTAAATAAAATTTCAACAAAATTAAAGAAAAATTTTTTTTAATTCCCTTTCCGCTCATCAAATATTTTTAGAAAGGAAAGGAATAAATTTTAATTTTTTAATTATCACCCTGTATAAAATACCCTTCAAAACCTTCACATTTTTTCATTTTTTGGCGGTTATATAATTAAAATAAAAATTGTGGTGCCACGTAAAAATTAACGTACTAGCCGCTAAAGATGAGTAAAAATAGTGGATATTTTCTAACTAAAATTCAACGTTTTTTAGGGTTTTCCCCGACTACTTTACAAAAAAAGAAAATAATATTCAATTTCGTATTACTACTAAAAGTTATTTAATTTACAGCTGTGCTAAATAATGTTACGCTGCCCAAAAAATTTTGGAATTTTAAGAATGTTGTCAAAAATATTGGTAAGTTAAACCTTAATGATTATGAAAATAACTTTTTTCAAGCTTTTATTTGCTCTTTTCTACATTTGCCGACCAGTAAATTGTAGCAGTAGAACAAAAATAACACCTATTATTGTTGGAACAGAAAAAGGTTTGCGGTTTAGAATAAAATTTTGTTTTTGTGAAAAAATTCCGGAAAGTTAAGCTTTTTTTCTCCTACATAGGTACATATAGACTTAACAATTATCATGTATCTTAGTGCCCTTTTTTAATACTCTTGTATTTTATGATTTTTTCAGAACTGTCAGATTTTTTCAATTCATTTCACCCAAAAAGAGTAACAAGAGCATTAGATATGCTAGAAGGTGATGATTTTATTGGAATGCAGAAAAGAAAAAGAGCATTAGATATGATGGAAGGAGATGATTTTATTGGATTAAAAAAAAGAGCAGCAAAATTATTACTAAATTCAAGACTTGAAAAAAGAGCTTTAGATATTCTAGAAGGAGATGATTTTATTGGAATGCAAAAAAGGTTAATATAACATTTTTTAAATAAATAGTAATTTTTTAAGAGCATATTGATTCTCAAGATCAATTACATACATATGAAGAGAGATAAACAAAAAAAAAAACAAAATACATACATTTTCACAACAACATGGAAAAAAATCTTTCAAATCTCTTAAATCTTGATCTCTTTTTTATTTTGAGATTATATTACTCTTTTAAAAATAAGTTGCTTACTCTTAATAAATTAATAATAATGATCCCTTGTGTTAAAAATACATAAAAATGTATTTTAATTTCCGGAAAGTTTATATATTCAATTAAATGAAAAAATGTGACGTTTTTCTACTCCGGAAAGAATTTTTAAAAATTTTTTCCCAATACTCATTTTTATCAGAAAATATAATATTAACAAAAATAAAAAAAAAGCTACCGACAAATGAAAGTTGCACACACAGACAATAAGTTTTTGTTGACCAAAAATTGTTTTTTGATCCAAGTCACAACACATATTAATTAATGTGGCAATTTGTTGCTGTTGTTTATTTGTTGTTGTTAATCTCCTTGAAGTTTAAAAAAAAAAGGAGAAAAATAAAATAATAATGTAAGAACATGCATGTATTATAAAATAGAGTACATAATATAAAATAATTGCTTATATCAGAATTTTTTGAATAAGAAAAAATATAAACTTATTGGATTAAAAAATATTATTATATTATAAAATGCAGTAGAAAGTTTTTTTGAAATAATTTTTAATAAAGTGTAGGGGTTAATTTAGTTTTCTGATTATTTCAAATAAAAAAAAATTAATTACGACCCACACTTTATTTAATTAATTTGTTTGGGCAGGAACGCGCAAGAGAAATGTTTGAATGATTTAATAACAATGGCCGGAGACTGCAAAAATTAAAAAAAAATTATTAGCAAGAGATAGAGGATATATATGGAGAACATTAAAAAATTAGGTAATTTTAATATTATTATAAAGTTTAAGCAATTAATATTAAAAGAATAAATTTAATTATAATGAATATAGATCATTCTCTATTTTAATAAAGTTTTTTTTCAAAGTATAAATTTAGCTAAAAAAATTAAAATAATAAATCAAGTAATTGAGCTTTTTTAATACGTTACGGAAAAATTTTAACTTAACAAATCACGAAACAGTTTCATTTTTTTATTAAATTCCTGAAGTTTATTCATTAAATAAATTTAAGCAATCAAGTACTTGACTTTTACATAAATATCAAATAATGAAAGATATGTATATAACAACACTAAATATATGAGAATCAAAACGAAACCAAATAAAAAATACTGAAAAATAGTACAAAATAAATGAAAAAATGGCAGAGAATATGTTTTAAAATTAAGAAAAAATTTTTAAGCCTTAATTATTTTAAAATAATTTTTTAAAGAGTAGTATAAATGTAGAAAAATTGAAAGAGCGTAATAAATAAAAAAAAAACACATTATAGTGGAGAACCTTCAAAAAATTCTTTTAAAAATTATAATAAAAAAATCTTAAAAATTCACCACACAGACTAGAGAAAGTAAAAAAATAAAAAAACTTTAAAAAAGTACTGGCTGTTTTTAAATGTCGTTGAGACGATGACTTTGATATTTTTTTTAAATTAATAGACCTTATTTAAAAAAAATTTTCAAGCAAAGTACATCACCTTGAGAAAATTTTTTTAATAATAAAAAAAAAAAATTTTTTTTTACCGAATTTGCATCGGGATGAACTTGGACTGCTCTTGCCATGTTACTTAAAGTTGTATCTTCACTAGTTCCAGAAGGCTGACTTCCTTCTCCACTGAAATAAATTATTTAAATAGAATATATTTTTATAACTAAATAATTAAATAAAGCACTTAAGAAATATAAAATTATTAAAAGGGCCTAAACATAAAAAAATAATATGTAATAACCTGTCATGCTCTCTATCGACCAAATGATAACGTGCCCTAAAAGCAACCAAATGAGCATAATAAGCAGGAGCAGGTACAGAAACTGAACGTGTACAACGAACATAAGTATGACAAAGTTGATAAGTAAGTTGCTGGAGTTCGTCGGCTGAAAGATTATTATCATCCCAAAGGACGTGATAATGAGAAGGACGAGAAGTTCCCTTTAAAATAAAAAAATATTTGTAAAAATTCATCATATTTCAAAAAAAAATTAAAGGAATGAAATAACAACTCATTTTAACATCCACATAATTTTATAGACAAAAAACCTGAATTCCAGCATGAGAACATAGATAAAAATCAAATTCTGTTGGGTGAGTAATCCCAACATCAACAGTTGTACCAGGTGGAATATTATATGCTTTACCACATTGGTCCTTTTTTTCAACAGCAAAAAGTCTAAAAAGATAATAAAAAATATGAAATATAGACCTTGTATGATGACGCTTTTGTAAAGCAATAAAAGTTATTCCAGGCTGATAACCTTTTTCAAGCATCATACAGGCTTCACGCATTGAACGAAGTTCACTTTGAAGAACCTTTAAAAGTTAAAAAATAAAAAAGATAATTTCAATTCCAGTATCCTCCACTCCTCTATTTCTTCATTTGCCTAGAAATGGTCAGTAGATCAAAATGTTTAGCCCGCCAATTTCTTAAACAAGATTATCGAGATCACTGTTGCCAATGCTTATCAACCTTGTTTTACTTAATCTTTATTCATAACTGTTTGAAATTTCTGTACCAGTTGTAGGCAAAGGAGGAAGAAGAAGTAATGGATGCAGAAGGAGAAAGAAAAAATTAATAAAATTAAAACTAACATTAAGAAATTGCCCTTCACTAATACCATCACGATAAACAATTATACGAGTAGGTTTAAAGCGCGTATTTCTATAAAATTGGATAAGCAATTCTCTAACCATAAACGTAAGCTCAGAAATTATTTCCTTTAAAAAAGTTAACATCAAGCACTAAAGATAAAAAATAAAAATACATGTCTATGTTGTTGAACTCTAACAGTAGCAGCATAGCGTGAAGGATGCGCATCCATGCTTCCTACAACTCCAGCAATCGAAGGCTTACGTGAATCTCCTGCAGGTGGATGTGTTATATCAGCACCGAGAAATATTATTGGTTCATTAAAGATCCGGGGACGAACAGAAGGGAGTAAAATACTTTAAAGAATAAAAATTTTAACAAATCTTTTAACTAAAAAAAGTTAATAGCAAAAATAGAGTTTTCGTATGAGTATGCTATCAACTGAAACAAAATTACAAACCTATTAACACCACCAAGTTTAACATTCATTTTTAGACATAAATTTGAAAGAGTTTGCGGTGTTGTTTTTGTAACATTCCTTGCTTGAACACATTGAGTAGCAATTCCCAAAACTGTATCACCAACACGTTTTACTTCAGCTAGAAAAAAGTTATAAAAAATAATTTAAAAAAACCGTAGACAGGTGTCTTTCCTGGAAGAACAACACAAACTAGTTGCAGACCAGGATAATTTTGTTTCAAATATTTGAACATTGGTTCAACCTGATCAACACCCAGAGAATACTTGCAAAAACAAGGTTGTCCTTGTATTGGCATTCCGGCATCAGCAGAAATTTTTTGTAAATGTGTAATGAAACTTCTATCGAAAAGGGGAAATTTATTCAGAAAATAAAACATTTCAGAAAATATAAAAATACTCCAAAAAAGAAAAAATAAAATAACAAAATTACGAAAAAAATTAATAATAAAACTAAAAAAATTAAAAAATCAAAACAAACTTGAGATCAGATTCTCTAACATGATTTTGTTGTGCAAAAGAAGCAATAGCCCAAGTTTTAACTATAATTCCTGTATGAAACTGTTTTCCACGCATATCCCAAACTCCTTGATTAGGCAACGCAGTTGCTTTATTTCTTCCTCCATATAAAAGTTTTGGGGCAGATAATACGCGTCCTTTGACTTCAGTCATATTCTTAAAAATAGAATAAAATCTAGAATAGTTAAAAGTCAAAAAAAATTACTGGTGTAATTGAAATTCCAAATTCCTGAGCATAAGGATCATGGACAATCTCAGCACGCTTAACAAGCGCAGAGATTTCCTTTTCTCTATCTGGAGCATTACGTGCAGTTACCTAAAAAATTAAGATTGATTAGAGAAAAATTAGTTAAAGTTAAAAACCTTAATCATTGTGGAAGTTTGAACATCAGATAACTTTTTTATACACCTTTGACCAGAAACAATTTCACAGACTTCCAGAGGTAGATATGTATGTTTAGCTTCTTGACCAACTTGAAGGCATGGAAGGTGAGGATATTTTAGTGGTAAATTGTATTTATCATTAAAATATTTAAAAACTGTACAATCAACAGACATTCCATTTTCAAGTAGCAAAGGAAATCTAAAAAGGAAAAGTTAATTAAAAGAGTCCACCCCAATTGATCAACTCCCAATTGATCAACCCCCAATTGATCAACTCCCAATTGATCAAATTACCCAATTGATCAACCCCCCAATTGATCAAATTACCCAATTGATCAAATTTTTTTTTCTTTTCGATTTTTTTTTATTTCTATCAGCTAATCTTTTTTAACTCTTTAATCTAGTCAAATATTTGTTTAAATGGCTTCTTTTGTCAATTCAAGCACGAGATTCAATTGAGTATCTTACCGCTTGCTCATATTACATTCGTTTTTAATTTATTTTTATTGCTCAAAATTATTAAATCTAGTTATTTTTGAATTTTTAAGCTAGTTTGATGTATTTTTCAAGTAAATTATTCCTTTAACTTGCTTTAAAAATTTTTTTAAAAGAAAAAAAAATTTGATCAATTGGGTAATTTGATCAATTGGGGGGTTGATCAATTGGGTAATTTGATCAATTGGGAGTTGATCAATTGGGGGTTGATCAATTGGGAGTTGATCAATTGGGTTGTCCCCAATTAAAAAATACACCAAAAAATGATTAAAACTAAAAAAATACGTTTGATTTTGAGCTGGTTTCCTTGTAACATTACAAACACGATATTTCCTTTTCATTTGTCCACAATGAGTAATTTCAATTTTTAATCCCCTAATTTCTTTTGTAAATTTAGTACGTTGAGGATCAGAAAGGTTTCTTCTTTCATTAAGTGCCTGTATGGGTAATTCTAAAACATCTGCCATAAACTGGATCACAGGCATATTACGATAAAATGCAGTTGCAGAAACTTAAAATTAAATTTTTTCAGTTAATTAAGAAAATGGGTTTCTTGGAGCAGTAAAAGACATACAAAAAATTCCTTAACATAGTCTTCGATACGATTTCCATTTTTTAGAAGATAATTAAAAAATTTTAACCCAATTTTGACAAAATAATTAATTTATTAATGACGCTAAAAATACCCCCCACACATAAAACAATTAATGTCAATGTAGGAACGTTTTTGCCAGGATATCTACGGCTAGTTTAAAGCAAAAATAGATTTTCAAACCTAAATATATAAAAAAAATTACCATCAATATTAAGCATCATTTTCCATTGACTTGGACGAACACTTTGGTGAAAACCGAACCACACCTCCCTTCCTCCCCCAAGTCCACCATGTTCATCAACACCTGGGGGACCTCCACCACCACCATGGCCTCCACCAGGACCTCCACGAGTAACAGCACGAGGAGGAGCACTTACAGTAGTAATATGCTCAGCGCCAATAGTTAAATGAGGAGAAGAAAAAAAGGATCGACCAACTTTAGTAATTAGTTTAAAAACAAAAAATCTAGTAAAAGAAAAACCTGGAGTATATTTCATACTAGGAAGATGACGAAGAATCACATCCATCGCCTGAACCGATTCAGGTGGTATTTGCCTTATTCGACCTTCCATTGCATCCTCCAATGCTTGTAAAGAAACACGACAGACCAACTAAAAAACAATTTTAAAATGTTAACAATAAGCAACAAATGGTAAATAAATATAGAACACAGCGGACATTCAAAAATAAGAATTGCACTAGGCAAGCATTAGAAAAAGGGTAGGCTGATATTATAGAAATTGACTATATGAGAATTTTGTCCTTCTGACATGAATAAGTATAAGTAAAAAACAAAAAGCTCAAGTCACCTAAACTTTGAGTCTAAAAAAACCTTTAATGCAACTCGAAATTTCCTTTCTACAGAAGAATCGCCAGGCATAACAACTTCTAATTCAATTCTTTCTTGTCCAAAAGGTAAAGCCTCTTTTGTATATAAATTTTTTTTGCCATCATATACAGGTTTAAATCCAGTGAATAATGCACATGAATCAACCATGCTATTGATAATTTCCCTGTTTACTTTACGAGGGCATTTGTCTGGCCTTTAAAATAAAAAAATTTACAGCATCAAGAAAATTAAACAAACTGAATTTCAACAGAATAAAAATGAACATATCCACCAGAGTTAGTAACTCTAAAATGATTCGCACGCAAAAGAATTGGGCGACCTTCTACCCCATGATTTGGACGCTGTGGGCATTGAAATTGAACTGTTGATTGAGGCAGTGCTAATTGTCCCTTCAAAAGAAAGAAAATTGGGAATAATAAAGAATATATTCTTTAAAAAAATATTTTTGGAACTTTTTGTTCAATGTTTCAGGAAAAATATATGTATATGGAGAAATTTTTTGATAGAAATTATTTTTATAGAAAATTTTTATAATACATGCTGAATGGGAACTAAGGCCCTTTGTTGTTGTTGTACCATGGTCTGTTGACCAGGCGGGGGATGAATTATACCACCTCCACCACCTACAACTTCAGTAGAAGTAGCAGCCAATAATGCTGCTTGACTTTGACTCGCAGAAATTGTGGACGTTTGTTGACGTTCATAAAACATAGTAGTTGAAGTCTGCTGTTGTCCAGGTACATATCCAGAAGATGCACTATGAACAACTTGTTGACCTCCAGAAGAGGATAAATGTTGAGGCACAAAATAGGAAGTATCCTGATACTAGAAATTGTTTAACAACTAATGTCAAATTAAGACAAACCTGTTAAAGGGGGTTTGAACATAAAGGTAAAAGAATCCCAAAGATGGACCAAGTAGTCAATTTTATCAAACTTATTAGTTTTTCGACTAAAAATTTATAAACCTGTATTGGTGGTTGCTGTGAAAACTGTGGAGGTGGTTGTGGAGCAGCACCAGCTCCAACAGCAAATTGAGAAGAAACACCACCGCCACCTACACCACCAAATGGTCCACCCATAATTGCAGACATTTGAGGGACAAAAGTAGGTGGCATACCACCAGATTCATTAACTGTTAAGGCTTCTATTTGGAAAAGAAATTAATTTTAAAAAAATATAAGAAAAATAAACCTAAAATACTCAAAACAGCTTGTTGATCAATTGAAGCCATTTGTTGTTGTTGTGGAATTTGCATTTGTTGATACGATGGCACCTGTTGTTGTTGTTGTGAATATTGCTGTATATGCTGATAATGTTGTTGTTGTGATGAATGTTGTTGTGGTTGGCCTCCTTGTTGCGGAGCTTGAGGCGGCTGCCTATGATGGTGAGGATCCAGCTTGATAACCTTTTATTAAAAAAGTTAAGTAGCAACAAAACTAAAATTAGCTCATTTTTATGGTTCGAACATTAAGTTATACATTAAGGAATAGAAAAGTTCTAGTATTTAAATTAAAAACTACAAACTTGAAAAAAATCGGTGAAAACTGGGAGGACCGGTAGACGTAGTTTCGTACTTATTTATTTTTGATTGACCAATTATGACAAAAAGGATCGATTATAATGAAAATATAGGCGAAATAAAAAAGGTAAATAATCTGAAAAGAAAAAATAAAGTTGGTAAGTTAAATAAACAAACAAAAAAGAATTCTAGATTAAACGTGACTCAAAAGAACAAAATCACAAAAAATCAATAAAAATATTAGAGTAAATAAAATTAGATAAGAAAGAAAATAATAAACATTTTTAAACTTAAGACTCTAATAAAGACTCTAAAAGATTTTAAAAACTTTCAAACGTCTCCCGACAATTCGGTAGAGCGACATTTCGGTACACAAACCAAAAACACATTTCGGTAAAAAACATTTTCACAATTTGAATGAACACACTTGCTTTTATTCCGTGCCTAATCATTAAGCTCTTAATCTACAAAGAACAAGGGTATTTTTAACTCTTTTGGAATGGTTAGGAAGGTCTATGGCAATTTATAATTTTACAAGTTAAAGTAACCTCTGAGTCCGTCTCTTCAAAACATTGAATCTTCTAGGTCATCTTAAAGTTTTTTAGCAGAACCAGGTGTTCACCTTTACTTTCTTCAAATTCCCTAACAAACTATCGAAAAAGTTAAAAAAAAAAAATCAGTAAATAAACTAGTTAATTAGAAAAGATAAACAAACGCTTTAAATTTTATTATTTTCCTTTTTTAAACCAACGAGTCCAATGGTGACGAAAAAAAAATCAAAAAGACAAAAAATATAATATTGGGACTATAAAGTCACAAAAAAGACGAAAAAATTTTTTAGGAGATGAAGAGGATAATTTTTCAAAAAAAAATTGTATTTTCTTTTCAATTTTTTCTCATCGAAAAAAACAATCATATCCAAATACAAAAAACTTTAGAATACATTCTTATTTTTGAAATTTTTAAAGGGGACTTTTAAAAAAATATAAGGGGTTTTAATGTCGAGAGAACTTTTTTCTGCTCCTCTTCTGTTTTTATCCTCTTTTTCTTCGGTTTCCAACATCTGTTTTCCTCTTGAAGCATTTAGAAGCATTTACGGTGGACAATGGATGGACCAGCTTCGTCATACTCTTGCTTGCTAATCCACCTGAAAAAGTAGAAAAATAAAAAAATCAGTTTGAAATTTGAGTTTTTTCTGAAAACTTTGAGCAAAAACCAAGTTTTAAAACAAAACCTCGATTAAATTTTTTTCTTACATTTGTTGGAAGGTAGAAAGCGATGCAAGGATAGATCCTCCAATCCAAACAGAGTATTTACGCTCAGGCGGTGCAATGATCTTAATTTTCATGGTTGATGGTGCCAAAGCAGTAATCTCCTTTTGCATACGATCAGCAATGCCTGGGTACATAGTTGTGCCACCAGAAAGAACAGTGTTGGCATAAAGGTCTAAAATATGAACAGAAAAAATAGACTTCAGCTTCATGAATATTTTTTGTCATCTTTCCTTATTTCTCTCAAAAAATCAAAACATTTAGAAAACCATTAAGTTTCAAATAATTCCCAGTCCCTTTTAATCTTAAAGTGTTCCAATTTTTATAGCACATACCTTTACGGATATCAATGTCGCACTTCATGATAGAGTTATAAGAGGTCTCATGAATTCCAGCAGATTCCATACCCAAGAAAGATGGCTAAAAAAGAAAAAAAGGTTTAAAGCTTACAATTAAGAGTTAATGGAACTACGGCATTTTAAAACTCAAAAAACCTTAATGGGGACAACGCTATTCCTAGGATTACTACGTGAGCTCTTTAAATGTCAAAATAAAAACCTGGAAAAGAGATTCCGGGCAACGGAAGCGCTCGTTTCCAACAGTGATAACTTGACCGTCTGGCAATTCATAGCTTTTCTCCAAAGAGGAAGAAGAAGCTGCAGTTGCCATTTCTTGCTCAAAGTCCAAAGCAACATAGCAAAGCTTTTCTTTAATGTCACGAACAATTTCACGTTCAGCCGTTGTGGTGAAAGAGTAACCACGTTCAGTGAGGATCTTAAACGAATTATTGAAAATAATTAAATAATAAAAGAAAAAACCTTCATCAAATAATCAGTCAAATCACGTCCAGCCAAGTCAAGACGAAGAATGGCGTGAGGTAAAGCATAACCCTCATAAATTGGAACAGTGTGTGTAACACCTTCAGAAAGTTAAGTATTATTTATCTTAAACGTAAAACAACGTCTACAGACAACTATCGACTGTAGTCTCTTTAATAAAAAATTTACCGTCGCCGGAGTCGAGCACAATACCAGTGGTACGACCAGAAGCATAAAGTGAAAGCACGGCTTGGATGGCAACATACCTAGACAAATTTAACATTATTATAAAATAATTTTTAAGATCTTAAAACCACTGAGTTTCTCAAAATAAATGACACTCAAGTGGACTATACCCCAATACCCAATTAGATATCAACACCAGTACAATATTTAGGTCCCCAACAAATGGAAAAAAAATTAAAACTAACATAGCAGGAGTGTTGAAAGTCTCAAACATGATTTGTGTCATCTTTTCACGGTTAGCCTTTGGGTTAAGTGGTGCTTCTGTCAACAATACAGGATGCTCTTCAGGTGCAACACGTAATTCGTTGTAGAAGGTATGATGCCAAATCTTCTCCATATCGTCCCAGTTGGTCACAATACCGTGTTCAATTGGATATTTGAGAGTCAAAATTCCTCGTTTAGATTGGGCTTCGTCGCCAACATAACTGTCTTTTTGACCCATTCCAACCATAACGCCTTGGTGACGAGGACGTCCTACAATTGATGGAAAAACAGCACGAGGTGCATCATCCCCAGCAAAACCGGCTTTGCACATTCCTGAGCCATTGTCAACAACAAGAGCAGCAACTTCTTCGTCGCACATTTTTAATTATATTTCGTTGATTTTAAGAAATAAGAAAAGCAAGATTATTTGAGTTATCTGAAAAAAAAACAATAGTTCATTTAATTAAATTATCAAAAACGCAATATAAGGTGGCAAAGAAAATAAGAAAAAATCGCGATTGAAAAAGCCAAAAGAATTTGTTCGTTTACAAAAAAATCTACCTGTGTTTTATGTTAAACTAGAAAATCATTCTTTTTGGACTAAAAAGAACAGTTAAAACACATACAATACTTGCCTAATAAATAACAGTTAAGTGAGAATAAAAATGTTGATTTGAGAAGTGTTTTTACATTTTAACTAACACAAAAAACAAGATGAAAACATAATAGGGGAAATAAACAATGCAAAGATAAAAAATTAGTTTTTATATTAACAAACTATTGCAAGTTTTTAATGAAACACAAAACTATTTTTCACCTAAATACATAAATCAGGAAAACTATGAATAAAATAGAATAAATGTATTTTTCTCTCCCAAAATGTAGTTGTACTATTTTTTTCTTTATGTTAAATTGTTCTAGAACATTTTCATTATGCCAAAAATTAGATATTTAAAATAAAAGCGTTCTATTACTGTTAGTTGAGTGGGACTTTTATTATATAATGTTTTCAACTCCTTATTTTATACAATCGCGCTAAACTAATTATAAAAAAGTTAAAATAAGATAAAAGCTCCTACTTAAACAATTAAGAAGTTTTAATTTTATTAAAAAAATAAAAGGCTAAAATGTTATAAAGGTTTAGAGTAAAGTATCTTAATTGTATTTATATATACGAGAAGGAATGGCCAGGAATATTAAAAGCAATAAAAGAGATCTAAAACAACATTTGTTAGTCTATCCCCAAGAAAAGCGAGAGTGCGTAAAATGCGGAGTTTTTTCTCTTCATTTAAAGTTTCTTTTAAAGCTTTTCTTAGAGAATCAAGCCCTATCTTCTTTTTTCTTTTTTGTAATGATCCGGTTAGTTCATTTTCCTAGTATTCTCTTAACATTTTCTCTCTTTCTTATTACACTTTAACAAAAATAGATTCTTAAAGCTTACAACATATATTTAAAGCTTACAACATATATCGCCTTTTCTAACAGAGCAGCAGCTGTCAGCGATCAACCCCTCCCCTCTTATTCATTTTTTCCTAGTATAAAAATATTGTAAAATCTCTATCTTTAAAACTAGCTCTTTTTTTTTATTCTTTTCAAAGAAAAGCTCTTCACAAATCTGTCTCCCCCATTTTCTTCTTCTCCACTTCACAGAAAAGGCAAAAATTTATTTTTGAGTATATACCAAACAGAAGAAAAAGATAAATAAAAGTTAGTTGTTTTAAGATTAGGAACTAATAACAACACATGTCTCTCCCCACCTTTAGAAAATCCGCATCAAAAGAAAAATTTTTTAAAAGTGTATACATAAAAAAAGCGGGGGATGTAAAGAGAGATAAATTAGATCTAAGGACCAATGCTAAGAAAAAATCGCTTTTTTGTCTTTAAATGTGCAATAAAAAAGAATTTTCAAAAGCAAAAAGTAAAAAGAAGGAATAATTAAAAATTGCGTTTTTGACGCACATTCGTAAGTTTTATGGATTCCAATCAAGGATAATAAAAAGGTATTTTACACATACACGTATAATTCACTCACATTCCTTTTTTTCACTGCCACACAATGAGTTTTCTTGAACTAAAAACAATTGTGCGTTCAAAAGAAATCCACACAACAAAAACCACGCAAAAACAAACAATAAAAATAGACCAATTGTTAAAAAAATTTCTTTTTGACTGGTGTTGCCAATAAAATCTCGTTTTAGAAGCATTACTTATTAGTAAGAAAAGCTCTTAAGATTAAAGCTATTTTTAAGAGTAACGGAATTAACGTTCTTAGCGCACATCCCTAAAACTTCGAGAAAAATTTCCGGGAAAAGTTTGGACCTCTAGAATAATTTTATAAAACAAATACAAGGAAAATAAATGGAAAACAGTTGGAACAAGTTTTTTTTAATTTAGAAGAAACTTTTTTGTGGGGGAGATCAGGAAGGTTGGAGGAAAAAGGCCGAATTCGGAGTATAATAAATAAAAAAATATATAATTGAGAATTAAAAAAAATTATTTAAAAATAAAAAAAGACGGATTGCTTTTTTGATAAGAAGAAAAAATGTGCTGATGAAGACCCTCCACTCCTCCCGTCCAAGAATGAACAGGGTAAAAAAACATTGAATACATATTATAGGAAGAAAAAAATATATAAATTTTCTTCTTCCCTTATACATATCTGACTGTTTGTGAATATATTTATTTTGTATATATGTTTGCTTTTTTGCCTTAAACGTTCACTCTATAAGACACTTTCATCATCGCCCATAAATAATGACTCATCGCGAACGAGAGCGAATAGTTTAATATAAATTATAAAATTTACCCAAAAGATCAACATTATAAATAAATTCCTATATTTACATACATATATTCTTCGGGAATAATCTATCTTAAAGGGTGATATTACAAACTTCTGAAAGCATTAATAATATATCAAGAATATATTTAAAAATAATATGTAATAACTTCAGAAACAAAAATTAATAAAATTCTCTTGTTTATTGTTAGTTGATCCTTTGGGTATACAAAATAAATCAACATTTATTATTTATTCTTTTTTTTTCTTGGAATTTACAAATGAAACGTCTAAAGCCAGAGCTGAATAATCATTTTTTCTTTTTTTTTAACATTCTAAATGTTGTAAAATATAAATAATCTAATTTTAGAGCGATTTTAATGTGTTTTGAACATTCTTAAGATTGTTCTGTTTTAAAATTTTTTGGGATTCTTTTTTTTAGAATTTGGGGGTTTTTTTTATCACGAATTCGACTTTGTATTTAAAAATTTAGTTTCACTTAAATTTATTATTATTAAAAAAAGGGATTTGTAAAATAGGATTTTGTCGCCATTTAAAAAAAATATTTTTATACATAAAATCCTTCCTAAATAACGATGAGGATGCCTAAATGCGCTTATGACAGAATTTTAATAATCCCCAAAGGTAATTTGTTTGATTGGTGGAATTTAAAGGTGAAACGAAATTTAATTAAAAATATTAAGTTCAATAAATGTTCAAAATTTAGAAAAATTTTAATTTTTAAATAAAGGGAAAAAAAGCTTCAAAAAATGATTTTTAGTCTGAAAAAGAAGGAAAAGTTCAGTAATAAATATTTTATATGCGCAGCAGGGAAGCAAGCTACTAAAAGAAGTATTTGGCTAAAAAATTTAAGCGACGCTTTTTAGTAAAAAGAGAGATGCGCATAAAATAGATAAATGACACTGAAAAACGGAAGGAAAATATAAAAGAAAAGAATGGTCCCTGAGGAACAACATATAAAATATGACTTGGAAAGATTTTTTGTGAATGGTTAATGTAAGATTTTTTTTATGAGAAGACTACTAAATGGATTGGAGCGAAAAAGGGGGAAATAAAGAATTGTGGACTTTGGTCACAGAGAAGAAAAATAATAGAAATATTTTGTTGTACAAAAATGGATGATCACGGATTTGTATATATTTAAAAATAAAACTTAAAGCCGTAAAATCTTTTGCAAAAAAGTCAGTTATCTTGGTTAGAAATTGAAGAGAATGTTCAAAATTAGGAGAGTTATGGCAAAAAATATTTTCAATTTCTGAATTTTCGATCTTTTGGATTAAGTAACAAAATATTTTGTAGATTTTTCTAGAAAAGAATGTAAAATAAGTAAAAATGAACGGAGAAGAATATTGAAGGAATAAATAAATTTTGCAACGAAATAAGGAAAAATTTAGGTCAAGAACGATAGAAATTGGATAAATGAATGGGATTAAAAGTTTAAAGGAATGGAGCAAGAATGTATAAATAAAAGAAATTGATGCCAAAATATTTAAGTAACTCCTGGGGAGAGAACAAGGTCATATAAGTTTTATAACAATAAAATTAGATTTACGTGGCAAAACACCAATCAGACCCCAATAAAACGAGTAAGAACCCGAATTAACTAAAAACCTTGAAAATCTCCACAATCAAATTATAGATCCAAATTTTTGTCTTACTGTACAGAGTCAAACAAAGAACCATCAATAACATCATTTTAAGGGATCATTTTTCTAAAAATAAGTTATATAAAAAGAATAAATTAATAAAAATAAACCCATTGAAAAGCAATTATTTAAAGTCATATACATACATATAACACCTAAAACAAATTTTAAAAAATAGATCTGTTCAATTTTATATAAAAATGGCAAAATAAAGTACCAATAAACAAATACAATATAAAAATTAAAATTTTATTTTATTAGATTTAGACATTAGGTAATAATGTACAAATAGCTACGCAACAATTAACTATATTATTATTACCAATTAAAGGTAATAAATAAACTGCTAATGCAAATTGTGCTTTATTATTTGAATTTGTTTGTATTTTTAAATTCAATAGTTGCTTTATAACTTGTTTAAAATTAATAAATGGAATTTTAAATGCAACAACTGAAATTTTAAATGATAATAAAAGTGAAGCTAAATGTTGTTCAATTAAATTTTGGGGTAATTGTATTTGTTGTTGATTACTATCTTCAGAAAAGTTTAGTGCCCAATAATCAGATAGTAATTCACGAAGATTTCTAAATTGATTTATTTGAAAAAAATGATGATTTTTTAATTTATTATTTTTTTAATAATCACTTTTTTTATTTTAAAATGCAAAATCTCAAACCTAGAAGCCAATAAATTCCATTGAGGTATAGCAAAAGGTCTTTCTTCATCAAAAGCTAAACGTAATTCTCTCTCCAGCCTAGTTCTCGTTTCTAATAATAAATTTGCACCAATTTCTTTTATTGGTTCGTAAATTAAATTTTCAGACTTCAATAAAAACTATTTTAAATTAACAAAAAATTTGCTTACCTGTATAGGAATTAAATTAACTTCTTTTCCAATAGGAAAAATTGTCGACCAATAATTTTTTTTAAAGAAATCAAAATTAAGCTGACAAGGATTTTCACGATTTTGTACATTTACATACATGTTTTTTGAATTAAAAGCTGTACCGATTGATAAGAGTGGGCAGTTTGGATTTGTTGGAGAAAAAGTAAAGCCTTAAATTTTTTTATATTCATATTTATTTTAAATTGCTAATAATTAGCATAAAAGATAAAAATAATTACGTTGAATGAGTAATCATAAAATTCTTAAAAATAACCTTGAAACCTCAAATTTTTCAAAGATAACCTCAACAAGTTTGACCATAATTTAAATAATTTCAGAAGTTCTGGAAACTTATTTAGAAATTATGAGACAGAATAACAGAATTAATGACAATGTTGAGACATTTTCGACCAGAAAAGTTAAAATATTTATAATTTTTAAAAATGTCAAGATTATTTTTGAAAATTTTATGCTCTTAAAGCATTTTATGAGATCTTATTCGTGTTAAAAAAATACCACTAAGCGGGTCAATCAACCATTGTTCGCCATCATTAAATTGAGTTAAAACAAAAGCACAATTAGGTCCGTTAGACAATGTGGAGCCAAGTAAAACATGACAGTTCAATCCAAGTCCCATTAACCAACAACATAAAAGGATTGCCAATTCATCTGGACAAGCATAGCCAATTCTAATAACCTTCAAAAATAATTAATTTAAATGTGCAAAAAACTCAGGAAAACATAATGTTAATCATTAAAATTATTTTTAAATTCTGATTTTTAAATATATTCTAACAAAAAATTTAATTACCTCTTCGATAGTTAACCAAATTGGCAAAATATTTAAATTTTTATTATCTTTTTCAAATAATATAGGTATTGAAGCTGTTATTTGTGCTGCTAATTTTACTGCCTTTTTAGGTTGAGAATTAAATAAATTAATTATTTTTATTGGTGGAATTATTTCTCTTAAAAATCGACAAATAATAATTCTTTTACCACCAGAATTAATAGCTAAAGTAATTATTCTACGCTTTGGAAAACGTTGACAAAATTTTAATTGAAATTTAACGCAGTTGTTAATATTCTGAAAATAAATAATTAAAACGAAAACAAACAAAATTCTGGCTTTATAATTAAAATCAGAATTATTATTTCTTTTTAATTCTCTGAGTACTTTAGAAGTTAATTAAAACTAACATTATCGTCTGTTTCGCTGATTAAAGCGTTGATTGCCTGTATTTGTTCTGTTGAATTTATAGGTGGTGTAAATAATGGAGAGTCAATGCTAAGACGAATACGTAAAGTTGTAGGAATTCCTTCGTAAGAAGACAACCTAAATATGTATTTTTGTTAATTTCAAAAATTTGATTCTTTCGAAAAATTCTGATTTTTTAAAATATTAAAAAGGAATAAGAAATAAATTTACATATAGCCAGTATAAAAAAGGGGTGACTGCAAAGACAAATATCCATCCATTTTTGCATTTCTCCAATAATTGAAGGCAGCAAAATTTAATGAAACTTTTGCAAAACCTAGCCATCGATTCTCTACGCGTTCGTGTCTAAAACGAAAAAAATAGAATTTAATTTCTGATTTCTCCAATGGCCAAACTGTCAAAAAAGTAAAACTTCTAACCTTATGTCATACTCTCTATCATCATCTTCAAAAGAATTTACTTCTCGATCAAATAGGTCTATAGTTAAAAATGACTCATCTTCACCAGAATCCTGTTCGAGAGGAAAAATGTCAAAAATTAAAGTTTCATGCCAATTAGGTTGATGACCAGAACTTGTTGAAGTTACCTGACTTTGACCCTAAAAAAATAATTTTTTAAGATGTTGAGGTTTTGAGAATTATAAGTAAATAAAACCTTTATTGAACAAACTAAATAAATCTCCATTGGTTCCCCATTTAAACGTTGAGGAACAGCATTAGCACTTTGTATATTAAGAACAAGTCTGGTCCAATTCATAGCCTTTTGATCATGCTAAAATAAAAATGAATTAGGATTTAAAAATCAGAAAATTTTCTATCTTTTTCTGATTTTTAAATTCAAATTTCATTCAAATTCCAGAGTTTAGACTCTAAAAACCCTCTAATGAAAACTTACAAAAAAGTGAGGTTCTGTAGCATTTTCACGATATGGTTTTAATCTCCTACTTAAATCCATTTTACGTCCATTAATTAATGATGCAAGAAGACCAAATGAAAAATCAGGTAAAGATTCTTCTCTAACAAATTCAGCCAAATCTCTTGCTCGGCGTTGTTGTTCGCCTGATTCACGTAAATTCTCCCTAGAAAATTAAATAAAGACTCTGATTTTATAAAACTTGAACATTAAAGATAAGACCAAAAATTACCTCAATTTTAAAATAAATTCTCTTCCAAATCTTTTATTTCTTTCCAATTCAGTCTCTTCCTCATTTCTTTTTTCGTCCAAATTTAAATTAAAATTATCTGCAACCTCATTAAATTCCATTTGTTCAACCTTTTTATCTAGTTCAATAGGAATTCTATCCAGGTTATTAATTAAAGTATTTGTTTTCTTTTTTCGAATATTCCATCTCTTTTCTAATAATACAAGACGTAAATTTGACTCCAAAATTTGTTCAGAACAAAGAAGACTTTCTTCATATAAAATTGAGTTTTTTATTGCATTCTTCCTATCTTCTTTTATTTTTAATTTTGTTAAATGATGACGACGTCTTTGTTTCAAAATTTTTTCATCTCCTTGCCATCTTAAAGAACAAAAAAGACGGCCATTGGTGAATGGCAAACCTCCTTGTCCACAGCCTAAACTTCCTTTGAAACTGAATTTTTTAATTTGATTATTCAGATTTTTTTTATTAAAATGAATAATATGTTACCTCCCCCGAACAATAGTACTCGCAAATTGAAGCCCAGTCTTTACCACCCGTTTATTATATTTTAATTCTTCTTCATCGAATTCTCCATCACCCAAAATTTGAGGTAGAGGCACAAAAATATTCGCCAAATTTCGCCAACCTCCTCCTCCTTGACCAAATTTTTCTTTTAATACAAGACATAATTGTTCAGGCTCCTCAAAAACACGAAGTGAAATAATTTCACCAAAAGGAATTGTAAATTCTGGCCATTCCAATTTTTGCTCTTGTGAAGAACAGACTAATAAATCATTGAAGAATACTTGGACCTTAAAAAATTACATTTTTTAGAAATTCTGATTACTTGATAGCGACAATTTAAAACAGCTTGTCGTCTTTGTTGCTCCATTTCGAGTATTTGTTGTTGTCGTCCTTGTTGTTCATCTTCACTCTTATCGTTAGAAGTAAGCTGCACAGTTCGTTCGAAAAGTACAAAAAGTGGAGAGCGAAAAAATACATCCAATTGTGCTGGAAATTCATCTTTGGAATCCCTTAGAAAAAAGCTTAATTTTCATTTTTTAAATAAAAAACATACAGCTCAAAAACCTCCAAATTTCCTTTAATCCGTTCCATATGATATCGCCCTCTAGTTTGATCTGTCCCAGCCCAAGCTCTTTCCAATGCTGCTCGACATCGATCTAAAACTGTCTGCCGCTCAATGATTTGATCAAATAACGTGCTATTAAATTCTGCACTTCTTAAAATTAAAAATTTTTTAATGTCCAACTTCCAAAATGTCAACTCAATACTAAAATCTTACTCTATATCCGCTTTTGTATCTTCATCAATTCCAAATTGTTCACGTAAAGAGAGCCAACTTTTAACCAGATTCAAGACTTGCTGATGTACTTCTACCCAATCATCATAAGCTGATACTAATTCGCGTTCTGCTGCTTCTGCTCTAGTGAATAACCAGTGATGATCAAATTCAATATTCTTAAATTATTTTCTTATTTAACACTAGTTAGAAAGTAATAAGAAACTTGTAAATCAATCCAAAGACCAGTTTGTCTTTGATTTGCCCAACGTCTATTTTCTGTCAATTTTAGCCATTCATCACTTGATATAGGATTCTTCCAAATTGCTTTGTTTGATTGAATGATTTTTTTAATTAAATTTGAATCTATGTTGAAAGCACTCATATTTGGAATTCTCTTCTTTAATTAATTAGTTAAAAAATAAAGGGGAGACAACTATCCAGTATTGGATTCTGTATTACAGATGTTTTTACTGGCCTTATTCTGACTGCTAAAGGCTAAGCACGGAAAGGACTAAATTGAAACTACACACATTTTAATAGTTAAAGGTGGTTAATGTATGTCAGAACATTTCTCCCAACTATAATTAGTTTAAATAATACCATTTCCTTTTCTCTTTCAATATCGTCTTTCCTTTCATTTTCTTCTGCCCTTTTCAATGAAATTAATTGTCTAAATTTATCATCAGATTCTCGATTAGTTTGACGAGCTGGAGAATAAAACAAAAGCCGTCTTTTGGTCTGCTTGTTATTTGAAAAAATTGAGGCAATGTTATCATCAATTAATTGCTTTTCCCAATGAAGTTGACTGTCAACGTATTTAGTACCAATCTTAATTTTTATCCAGGAAAAGTTAAGTTTGAGTTTAATGTAATTATAGGCTTTCAACATAATTAAAAAATCATGAGTCTAGGTAGGAGCCTCACTTGATCTAGGCACGATTTTGGATCAGAATGAAATATCAGATGCCTAAAGATTCCTGGGCCTGTACACGGATAAGGAAGCCCAACACGTTAAACCAAGACGGCAAAAGGAAACTTGAACCTGTTCCAGCCACTTATTTGAGAAGTTTTGAATCTTAAAATAATGAAAAGCTTAACAAACCTGAATACTCTGCTCAATTTTGTGGTCACTAAAACTAAGTTCTTCAAGGCGCTTTGCTTTTTCATCATAGTCGTTTTCACCTTCCGTATTTTGTACAATTTCGACCCAGCCTTGGGAAGTATTTTGTTTGTGAAAACTGGTCATTTCGAATCAACTTAATAGATTGATTTTTGATGAGTATTTAAAGGATAAAGTACAAGGCCCAAATCACCATGGAAACGGACGAATAAATCAAGAAATATTTTTTAGTCCTAATAATTTTAATAATCCTATACGTTAACTTAAAACTGAGGAAAAATAAACCGTTGCGCAATTCACAGTAATATAGTAGTAACTGTAAAAAAGGAAATTCTGTCAGGCATATGTAAAGAGCGGGAATTAAAAGCGAAGTGAACATCAAAACTAAAAAAGAAAATAAATTAATTTATACAAGAAATTCGTTAAATATATTAGAAATTGTGAACATAGGGTCTAAAAAACAAATACATCCATGTGGGTTCGCACACAGGTCCATAGATAATAATTCTCCACTAAACCAAAGAAACAAGTAAGTTACCGTATTTACTCTAATAGAATGACAGTCATTCTATTTTTCGATACCTTCAAATTTTGTCATTCAATTAGAGGTGTCATTCAAATGGAGTCTGTCATTGTATTTTTCAATGACCAATTTTTATACAAATTTATTCAAATTTTCAATTAATTAAACAACTGAAGAATCACTAATATAACCATTTTCTATATCCTGCTCAAGGTCAATTGCTTCAAATACATCCGTTAACGCATCAATTCTTTCTTCTCTCAATCCTACCCTAAGAAGTTCACGTGCATTCGGGCATTGACCATCCTTCTTCATACAGTGTATATCTGTGTCACTTTCATCATTTAATGAAATGCCACAAACTTTGAAGGATTTGGTAATCAAATCCTCTGAAATTGATTCCCAAGCATCTAGTAAATTTAGGTTTTATTTTATTGTACACTAGTATTATTACCTAATATCCACTGTAAATATACTTCTGGCTTAGCAGCTCGCATGTTACCACTTTGAGTGAATGTTTTTTCACCATTAATCATCCAATCTTCATATGCTTCTCTTACCTGTAATTTTGAGAAAATAGTACCTTAAATTTGTAATTTTTACTTTTGCCTTAAATACACTATTCCAAACAACATCTGCTGGTTGCAAAAATTTTGTTGTTCCCCCTGGTATAATACATGATTCGATATTCATATTCTTTAATTTTAGTTTTGTTTGCTTGGATATGTGGCAGCGGTATGAATCCCATATTAACATTCTTTTCTCAAAAAAAAGATCTCCAATGACTCGACTTAATATTATAATGTGAAATTAGATTTAGTATTTATTACTTTTACCTCAAGTAATCACTTGTTAAATTATCCGTCATCCAATCATTTCCAGCCCAAGAAATCACTATTTTATTACTAAATTGTTTTTCAATTGCAGGAATTGGACGCTTGAGTGGTAATAAAACATAAGGTTTTAATTTTTTACCATCCATTCTACCAGTTAAAAGTGCTGTTATTCTGAGTTTATCATGTCCAGAAGTCAAAACAGATACTTCTTTTGATCCTTATCAAATATCATGATATATTTTTAATTAACAAATTAAAACCCTTTTCTGCGACACAACGACTATTTGACGCATCCAGCCAAATTGCGGTCTCATCACAGGCAAACACACAATTCAACGACAAACTTTCTTTTACTAATTTTTTTCTCACATAAAGTATAAAATTGACCTAAGGATAAAATCTAATTAAAGGAAATGGGAAATAAAAAAACTTACTATTTCTTTCTCATAAAATTCTGGCGGTTTTTGACAAACTGTGGTTGGTATTCTACAACTAAGATTGTGACGTCTAAGCCATTTCTCTAACCACCCATTGCTAGCTGTAAAATTTTCTTCTTCTAAAATATCAATTTGATTATGATATTCTTTTGCTTTTTTTCTGAATCATTAGTCGTGTTACTCGTTGCTTTTTTTTTCGTAAAGTAACAAACCATTCATAAATTTGCTTGTCTAGATCAGAATTAAGCAAATGACGTCCAGCACCTGGCAAACGTCTTTTATTTGACTTGTTCTTCATCTCACTAAATAGACACATATTAAAAAGTAAAACCTAGGTATGTACATTAGATTTTCTTCTTGCTTCATCCACATTATAATGCTTCCACGACAAACTGAAAAACGCTTGTGTGCTGCACTTTTACCATAATTTTTAGCATGTTGAATGACTTCTAATTTTTTCTCAATCGTGAATGATTGTCTTGGTTTCTTTTCGGAGGGTCCCTCTTCGTCTGACAAATTTACTACGTCAATATCTTCGTTAAAATTATCCATCTAAAACTTAAAAACTATGAAAAAGGAAAAAAATTAGGCAAAGTATATTTATAGGCAACTTGTTTCACGGTAACCCAAAAGTGTCATTCAATTAGAGGTGTCATTCAAATGGAGTCTGTCACTCTATTTTTCGATACCTTCAAATTTTGTCATTCAATTAGAGGTGTCATTCAAATGGAGGTGTCATTCTATTAGAGGAAATACGGTAATTTCCTTTCCTTCTGTAACAAAAGAAATAGTACAGTGAGACATTATTAAATAAACACTATGCCAAAAATTTAAAATTTGAAAAAACAACTAGCGTGGCCAGAATACATAATTTTATCGATCAAGTTACGTTTTGTTCTGTACCTTTATTTGAGCTAATTAAAACAAAATTCTTACTTTAAGTTGATGCTGCACAAGATGTTGGTTGGCGAGTATTGAAGAAGTGATTGAATTATCTAAGAAAAGCTGAAAACATAAAAGAAAAAAGCAAAAAATATACGCACATAAAAAGCAAAGTGGTGAAAAATAAGGCTTAGCAGGAAATTTTGGCGCGCAATTTTAATTTTTTTAATATAATTCTGAAACTTACAAATTCGTTGAAGAGCAAATGCGACATCCATTCCAATGCACCAAAAGTTCCATTGTAGTAGACGTGCTCGCCATCATCTGAAATAAAAAATAATGAAACTGTTCTTATTAAAAAAAACAATAATACAAAGACGCTGTCGACGTGCTCCAGCAAATGATGTAGACGTGCTCCCGCAACACCTAGCTTAAAAAGAAACCCCCAAAAACTAAAAACTAAACCACACCAGAAACACTGTAGTCGCAACAAGTCCAGAAGAAGCCATCTTCTCCTTGCGTTCATGTAGATCACTTCAGATGTTGAGCATATTCTGGGCAAATACCATCATGAAGCAAATATTAAAGTAAACCTGTTTTTGGAGTCCAGGCAACTGTACGAATGTCGTCGCACTTCCTTGAATTGCTAAAATTGAAAGAAAATAATAAATAAGAATAGACAAAATGAAACCGATGTTGAAGCAGGGCCATTGATGAAATTGAAGAGCAGATCCAGTAGAAGCGCACCAGCACCTGAATTGAAAAGACCCAGGGGACCAACCCTAAACTAAAAACACCTTTGTTGTCCTCCATGCAGTGCTCCCATGAAGTCAGCACACCAGCATCCAAATTTGAGTCTGCAGCATCAGGTCACTTCATGAAAATAAAAAATTTAATATAAAAAATTTTAATAAATTTATTAGATAAAAAACTAAATATACTCGCTCCCATACTAGTTGTAGAAGATCATCTGCCGCAACTAAAAAAGAAAACGTTTAAAATTTGTTTTTGCTTAAAATTTAATTTTTTTTTATTTTTGGCAGCGCGCGCTTTAAGGGGCTTCACGTACAACAAGATATAATATAAAAATACGAAAAAATAGAAAAAAAACGAAGAAAAAATACAAAAAATACGAAAAAATACATGACCTAGGTGCACCTTCATGAATAGGAAGAAAATGACTGGGTAAAAGTTCAAAGAAAAAGACATCTCGCCAACCTTGTTATGTTCCTTCTATTTATGCGCGCATATAATTTCCATTAAGGGTCAAGTATTCGTGATTAATCGTGAATTAACTAAATAAAACGTAATAATTCTTTGGATTTTGCTTTTTTTCTTAAGACTATATTATTCTCCTTAGCACTGTTCTTGTTTAAAATGAGTTCTCGAGACTTGGAGTCTTTAATTGAAGTTTGCACTTCAACTTTAATCTCTCAGATTCGCAATTACACAGAAGATCAACTTCAAGTTTTGTTGCAGGATGAACAAAAGGTCAACTCTTTTATCGGCAATGTTTCTCAAGTTTGTTTATTTCTTTCTTTCTTTTGTGAAAATAAGTTTATATAGTGCCAGTTAAGAGTCAAATCTAGTTTAGTGATAATGTGTACTTTTTTTAGTGCCATTAGGTTTTAGATTTCATTATCATTGTTCTGCCTTCTGGAACAGTTTATTAACCTTAAAACTTTCCTGTCGACCAGTTTTTGCTAGTACTACAAGTAATTTACATATTTAAGATCGCTTCAATCTCAAACGACAAAGAAATGAAGTTTGCTCAGTCAAAGTCTCTAGCAGAATACAACTTGTCTATTGAACGTAAATTGACTGTTGCTTTGACTAATCTTCAACAGACGCATAAGAATGCTGTTGAGAGCAAGAAAGATGTGGAACAAATGAAGGAAAGACTTGACGAGGTTTTTATTTTTGATATTTGGTTCCTCCATTTAATGTACATTATTATTCTATTAATTTTTTAGTTAAGCAATTCAAGATCTTTAGATTCAGTCTGTTTAACTTTGAGAACTCTTTCTCACGATGCTGAAAAGGAGAGCGAGGTTTCTCCTATTTTTTGTAGTATAAATATTTCTTACATTAGAAAATAACCGAAGACTTTCACAATGAACTGATTGATATTGATGATTTTCTGAAGCAGTTTAGTGAGAAACGAGTTCTTGTTCACTTGAGGTTTTTTTTTAGAATAGAGCTTATTCTTTTTTAATTCAGAAAGATCAAAGCTGAAAAATTGGCTGAACTTCTTCGTCAACAACAATATAAACAATCTTCAACGTCAGCCAATATTTATCCAGGAATGAATGTCAACAATTCTTCAGGTTCTTCTGTGTACCCGCATTTTGCATTAAATGATGCTTCCAAAAACTATCGACACTCATTTTATAGTTAAAATTTATGTATCTAAAGAATTGACTTTTTTTTTTGAGTATTATATTATTTTTTTAAACTTCTTTTTAATGTATTTAAAAACTGAATTTTTGATTTATGATTTTATTTATAGTATTTTAATTCATTTATTTTTATATTATCCGTTTTTAATACAGTTCTTAGTTAATTATGTTGAGGAATTTATTTAAAAAATGTCAGATTGATTTGAATATTTTTCAATTGCGGAGATTTCCAACCCTAAGAGAAAAGGCTAATGTACCTAGATCTGAAGATTTGTACGAACCAAGGTTTAATTTGTACACTTTTTCTAAAGTATTTTTTGACTTTAATTTAAAGGTTTTAAATAGATTATTTTTCACAATAAGGTTCGAAGTTCGACGACACTATCCTGATTTGAAACTAGTCAATGTAAAGCTCAAAGCTTATGACTTTCAGCCTTTGGAGAAGTTTCAGTCTTTTTTACATTCGGCAGCTAAGAAATTTGGAATAGATGTTGTTGAATGGTATATATGATAGAACTTGAATAATATTTTTTGTTTCTCCAAAAATTTTCAGTTATCCTCTTGCTCATAAATGCGAAAAAGTTAAGGAATACAAGCCACATTCAGTCACTATTGAGACAGAATATGAACTTAAAACTTATGCAAGGGTTATTAGATTAGGTCCTGTTTCAGCTATACATCTTCCTTTATTTGTTTTGTTTGTTCAAGCAAATGCTCCTGTTGGTGTTCAAATAATTATTAAAGAGCATGAAGCAAGTGATGAAACTGAGAGGTTTTTACATTTTTTATTTTGATTTTATTCTAGTAAGATCTAGGTTAATTTTAACTTTGGAGCTCTTTTTTTTATTTCCACATTACTATTTTATCATTAAAAATTATAATCTCTTGAACTATTTAGGTATATTCCTGACCCACAGCTTGAAGATTTTAAAGAAACTCTTCGCAACCTTGATGATCCAGTAGTTAGAAAATTCCTTGGATGGGAAGCTTGAGATTTTTTTTTCATTTAAATTTTTAATTATGTTAATAAAAGGTATTCTTAAATTTTTGAGTTTTTTTGTTGTTTTCAATCAATTTATTCTTTTTTCCTAATTCTCCTTAAGCCTTTCAAAATAATTAGATTTTCAAATTTCAGTTAAATTATGCTTTCTAACGATAAACAGATGAATTCATTCATTTTTCTTGGTGCTTCAATAGTTGGAACATGGTTTGTTCTTTACCTTAATGGAATGCTTCAAAATCCTCAAAAGCCGGTGAAGAAGAGGTTTAATATTGAATATTTTGGGTCTTATTGTGTGTGGTATTCCGAAAAATTATAATTTTTCGAATCAGCGTTATACTTTTAATTTTTTAAATTTAAGATTCAAAGCTTTTTGCTTCTCAATTTATCGAAAAGTTTTCCCTAGCGTTGATAAACAGATTCAAGAAGCTTTAAATAAAACAAAAGAAGAGCTTATAAATTCAATTCATCAGTATGATAAAGGGCTGGATTTTATCCGTGAACTTCCATTGAGAGCAATAAATCATGATTCTATTATTAAACGAATTAATTATTATCAAGATATGGAAGGACGTTTCGACTATATCAAGGTTCCTTGTTTAAATGACTTATTTATATTACATATCATTTGATTTGAGTTTTAAAACATTAACTGCATTCCTAGAGTTAAAGTCATAGGTAATTAGATATTTTTTCGAAAATCTTATTTAATTTTTATTTAACTACTGACATAAAAATTTTTTCAGGGAAGAGTATCTGGGACAGTTTATACAAATGTTGACCCTAATCATATGGCTGTTTTGGGAGAAGTTTTTCATAAATTTGCTTTTTCAAATCCTTTGCATCCAGGTTTTTAATTTGAATAAAATATACGTATTTAACTAAAATTTTAACATAAGACGTTTTCCCGGCTGTACGTAAAATGGAATCTGAAATAATTAAAATAGTTTCAAATCTATTTCATGGACCAGAAGGCACTGTTGGAACGGTTTTTTAATTTTTTTTTACCAATAATTTATTTAAAAAAGGTAACTACTGGAGGGACAGAATCAATCATTTTGGCCTGTTTAGCAGCTAGGAATTTTGCTTTTTCTAAAGGAATAAATAACCCAAATATTGTTGTCCCAGTAACTGCTCATGCTGCGTTTGATAAAGCTTGTTCTCTCTTAAGAATTGAAATTAAACACATTCCTTGTGATCCAATTACTTTACGGGTTAATTTGAAGTCAATGAAGCGTGCAATTAATAGAAAAACTTGTTTGGTTTGTTCATTTATTTTTTTAAGCTTAAAAGGTAAATGGGACGAACTTTATTTTTGTTTAGTTGGTTGGCTCTGCCCCAAATTTTCCATATGGTACAATTGATGACATTCTTTCAATTTCAAAAATGGGCTTGGATTATTCTATTCCTGTACATGTTGATGCCTGTTTAGGAGGGTTTATTATTGCTTTTTCTGAGGATTCTCCTGCATTGTCTCACATTCCGATATTTGATTTTCGTCTTCCGGGTGTGACTTCAATTTCATGTGATACACACAAAGTATTTTTTAATTAATTTTAAAAATTGGAACATAATAAACTGTTCAATGGTTAGGAATAAGTCTAATGCTGTATTATAATCTCGAAAGTTTTGAGAGATCCTGTTAATTATTCTTACTTAATTAATAAGACTCATGAATAATTATTTTATCCAAAAGTTAATCAAAAAATTTAAGTACGGTTACGCACCAAAAGGTACTTCAACAATAATTTATCGTTCAACTGAACTTTTACATTGTCAATACTTTGCTGTAACCGAATGGCCTGGAGGAATTTATGCTACTCCTACCTTGCCAGGTTTTTTAAATTATTTCTAGCTTACAATTAATAAAAAAGTTTTAAGGAAGTCGTGCTGGGTTAAATATTGCTTTAACCTGGGCAACTTTATTGTATTTTGGACGTTCTGGTTACGTAGAAAGGGCAAACTTAATTGCAATGAGGACTGCACAATTAGCTGATGCGTTATCTAAGGTTTATTTAATCTATTTATTTTAATTTTATTTTTTAGATTCCTGGGCTTTTTATTGTTGGAAAACCAGATGTTTCTGTGGTTAGTTTTCTCTTTTTTGGTTGAACTTGAAACATTAAAAAAATGTTTTTAAGGTTGCATTTTCTTCAACTGAATTTAATATACATGCTGTTGGAGATCTTTTAAATAAAATTGGATGGAATTTAAACTCTCTTCATCTACCTGATGCGTAAGTATTCTATTTTTCGGAATATTAAATTCGAAATAAATTTATTTTTTAGTTCCTAATTTTTGAAAAATATTTTTAATTTTTGCAGAATTCATTTTTGCCTTACGTATAATCAATCAAAAGGGGATATTATAATAAAATTTTTAAATGATTTGTGCAAATGTTGTGAAGAAGTTTGTAATCTTGATGATAAAGGAAAATGGTCAAAAACTGCTGCATTATACGGAATGGCAACAAAAATACCAGATAAATCAATAATTGAACATGTTGCTCATCTTTATTTGGATGCTTGTTATTCTATGCCTAATTCTTTGTCTGAAGCCATTAGTATTGAAGGCTAACTTTAAAATTAAATTATATTCTACTAGGTAAATAAATTTAAATTAATAAAGTGATCAGGAAATTTATATTTTTGCTCAAAAAATTATTTTTACTTTTTTTTTGGATTAAAAAAGTTTAGAATAAAGATATATAATAAATTAAATTAATTATTATCCCGCGAGAAAAAGAAAAAACTTGTATTTATTAAAAAAGAATATAAGCGCATCTTTTTCTGACCCGATTGAACTAGAAAAAGGAAAGATTATTTTATGTTTTTAATATATTCACAGCTAAAACGCGTCTGATATTGATTCTGATGTTGAAAATAATTAAAATAATGGAGTTTATTAAAAGGTTTATTCTGGTTTTTGTTACTTCAATTATTGTTTCAGTATTTTCCGGAAAAATAATATTTATTTTTTATTTGTATTTTCCGGAAAGTTCAAAAAAAGAATTATTTCTCCGGAATATGTTAAGTTGCAATATTTCTATCGCAGGATAATGAACAATGTTAAACAATAATAGAATGCTTATTATTTCGCTTATTCTCTTACATTTTATTTTATGCCTTATTAATCAAGTTGTTTCTTTAACCGGAAAGGATCTTCCAATAGAACAAGTTCATTTATTTTAATTTGTTTCTGAAATTTCTATTTATTTTTCAGGCTAATGGTCATGGTAGTGCGCCTGAAGCAAAATGCTCTTTTGGAGTTTAGATTTATTAAAATTGCTTTATATAATTTTTAGGTGCACGTAAAAGGTCCTAATGGCCCAGAAGTTAAAGGTTTATATTATGCTATGAATTATATATTAAAATTTAACCCATCCAGATGTAACTTTGGATCAGGAGCTTTATTACAAGATAAGTTGTGAGCCAGTTAGAGGATATTGCCTGAGAGTAAGTAATTGTTCTGTAACTACGGATGCTCCTGGTCAAAAACCCTATTTGATTATTGATGGACATGGTTGTACCACTGAACCTTCATTGTTTGAGCATGTTCAGGTTAATTTAAAATTAATAGAGGGAAATCTAAGTTTTTCAACTTTAGTATGAAGATAACTTCACAGCGGGAATATACAATCCCTTTCCAATCCGCTTTAGAAACCAAAAATCTGCTGTTCAATTTAATTGTGATACTAGCCTTGTGTTACTTTCACAGAATGGAAAGGTTTGATTTTTCCTCAGCCTCTAACTTTCTTAGAGTCTGAGAATCAGACTCTAACATCACTTTCAAAAAAAATATTCAGTGTCAACGCGAACGGTGCGTTTGGAATGAATATACAAAAGAAGCAAATGAGCAATCTAAGATAAATTAAAATTTTTATTGAAAAAGGGGGATAAAATAAATTAATTTGTAGATATACAAATAATTTATAAAAAAATTCCACACAATATAATAAATATATTCCCATTATGGGATAAACTAATTAAATAATATTACATTTTATTATACATTTAATTCTAAGTTGCTCATTGAATAAGGTCTAAGTGAAGGTGATAAATTAAACCAATGGTTGATATTATTAGTGGAAACAATATTTGGACATCCAACATTGACAACTCGTTTATGTGAAGGAGAAATCATTGAAAGTAAGTGAAATTGAACTTTTCTGAAGAAAATTAAAAATTTTTTTGACAGCTTATAATGTTTTTTACCCCTCGGCACACAAAATATCATTGTTAATATCCATTTCTATTTGCCTGTTTAAATTCCTTTTTGAGGGGTAGGCAAATAGTAGTTTAGGATTCTTTACAAGTTTATGGCCAAATGAGTTTACACAGAGTTCTTCTAGTTCTGCTAAAAGATTTATGTTTAAAATTTTTCAAAATATGTATAACCTTCTATATTTAATTTTTGTTTTTCTGTCCATTTCCATTGAAATGCCTTTGGTATATTTTCATCATTATTTTTTGTTGGGGATGATTCAATAGAAGAGGAAATGATTGAGCATGCTGGAGATGATTCAGCTGAACAAAAAGCTGAATCCTCTTCATCAAGTGACGTAGTTGAGAGACCTATTAAAAAATTTTGAACATTTTTTCCTTATGAATAACTCACTCTTTCTAAGACGACCAACAATTGATAATGGTGAAGATGATGGAACCGAAGGACGTCGAGTCAAAGGAGAAAATGAGGGGGGTGAAAAACGTTTAATAGCTGCCCTTTGTCGTCTAATAACCAAGCTTTGTACAGAGCCGTGGTTATGATGAGAATTGTTTCCGGAAACTGACCGGAAAGATTGTGTGTATGTGCTGTTATTCTTCTGTTTGACTCTTTCATTCTCTTCTATCTCGTGTATTTCTTTCGAGTTACAAGTATTTATTGAGGTATCATTTCTCTGATTTTCTATTACATTTCCTTCTGTCTCTAAAGCTTCAGTATTTCTATTCGTTTCAAAACTAACACTATTATTTCTTTTTATAAGTAATGATTCATTTGTAGAGAAAGGTTTTAATTTAATGCTGAAACCAAAAAGTGATTTCCTTCTCTTTTCTGAAGCAGAAAAATTTTTAATAGTTTTGCTCATTATATTTTTAAGACTTAAGTCTAAAAAAGAAAAGATTAATTAACTTTGGGCGCAAGAAGAGCGCTTTAAAAATCATTTTCAAAATAAAAATAAAATTTTGTTTTTATTCAAAAACCCACAGAATATTAAAAAAATATTTTTGTTTACCTTTTTTAAAATTTTTCAGATTTTTGTTTAATATTTTCAGCAGATTTTTATTCTCTAAAAGTATAAAAGGGAAAAAGAGAACGTTGTTTATATTGTTACATTTTTGCATTCCGGAAAGATATAAATAATGGAAATATGTTAAAGTATTAGTAATCGTTAGAGATTTAAAACACGTGAAAATAGGACAAGATATGTATGTACGCTCGTGTTTTTCTAAAAAGGCAGGCCTTAAGGTATTTTTATAAAATATGAAAAAAAAACTTTGATTGGTAATTTAAATTAATTCTAAAATATGCAAGATAGCACGCGTCTTAAGATTGCTGCATTAAAATTTTTATTTTTAAAAAAGTTTGTTTGTTGAGGGAAGCATATTTTTAAATAAAAATCAGCTTTATGGCCCACCTAAGGAATTCCTTTGAATAATTTTTTTACAATGCAATGAATAATAATAAATACCCTTTTGAATTTAAAGGGGAATTGAATAGGCCAAGGAATGGAAAAAGGATGTTTAATATTTTTTATATTTATGGTTCTAAAAATGGTCTTTGACATTAAAGAAAAAAGGATTTAAATAATGCAACCTGAAAAAATTAAAATAAAATTTTGGTAAATTATAAATAAATTTTAATGGGAAATTAAAAAGGATTAAAAATAAGGAAAGATTCTAAAATAGAAAGGATTTGGAGAGAAACGTGAGAGAACAGAGTCTCTAATAAATAAAAGTAATATTATAAATTTTATTTTTTTTATTATCAAATCAACTATTTTGAGAAGACTAAGTATTTTGGCCAAAAAATAAATTTACTTATTTACTAATATTTTAAGTATTTTTACGGCGATATCGTTAAAATGGTGGTCTTTCACAAATATTGTCAAAAAAATTTTTTTTACTAATAAAGCGGTCATAAAAGAGTAATTTTCTTTATTTGACCTAGAGAAGGTAGATGTCTTTTACTTTTGAATAAATTAATACAGATGGGAAAAGCGTAAAAAGCAAAGTAAATATGTATTTTTAAATATTTTAGAGAAATACTTTAAAATTTTAAATTTGCAGATATATAAATTATAGGTTGCGAATATGTGGACTATTATGCGTTTACCTGGCCGCGATTAGTTATTTGCTTAAAAATTTTTTTTTCTCTATTTCTTTTGTTTTATTTTATTTTTTCAGTTCTTTTTTTCAATTTGCTTAGAAAATTTTTAGAATTATGATACAAAAATATTCATTACGCTTGACAACTTTATCTTTTTGTCGCTTTATAAAATCAAAAAATACAACTACATTTAGCTTATGTTCAACAAATAAATTAGAAAAACAACCTGAAAATGCTTCTTCAAGTAAATTAATTTCTTATCTGAAATTGATGAGGGCAGACAAACCAATAGGTTTATTTAGAAAATTACATTTTTTATTCACTAATCTAGACCTTTTAGTTCATTTTAGGCACATGGCTTTTGTACTGGCCTGGTGCTTGGTCCATAGCTTTGTGTGCTTCTCCTGGCTATTTACCCGATTTTCATTTATTGGCACTTTTTGGCGTTGGTTCGTTTTTGATGCGAAGTGCTGGATGTATATTTAATGATCTATGGGATAAAGAAATTGATCAAAAGGTTTATTCAGCTTTTTGTGTTAAAATTATGTATTTAAAGCTACACAAAAATTGAAATAAAAGTTAGCGCTAACACTATAATCAATTGCTCTTTTTCTTCAGGTTGAGAGAACAAAATCCAGACCTTTAGCAAATGGTAAACTTACCGAGAAAGAAGCTGTTTTCCTCCTCGCTGGACTACTTTCTGCTTCTCTTAGTGTTTTGTTACAACTAAATTCACTCAGGTTTAATTATAATTTTAATTATAATTTTTTTAAGTTGTCGGAGGAGTTAAAATAAAAGGAGTTAAAATTTAAACATTTAAAAATTCAAACTTTCAGTGTTATTCTCGGTGCTTCATCACTTTGGCTTGTTGTAACCTACCCTCTAGCAAAGCGTTATACTAATTGGCCACAACTTGTACTTGGTTGAATTTTAAATTCTCTTTCATTGCTAAATTAACTTGTTTTAGGAGCAACATTTAATTGGGGAGCTCTTTTGGGATGTACAGCAGTTAATGGGGAATTTTTGCCTGAAGTTTGTATTCCTCTCTATTTGGGCTGTATTTGTTGGACAATGTTGTATGATACTATTTATGCGCACCAGGTTATTCTACTTTTTTAAACTTTTGTTATCAAAAAACGAATTCTAATTTTGGTCTTAATTTCGAATGGTCGGATATTCAAATGTGTCAACTTTTGACTTTAATTTTCAGGATAAAAAGGATGATATTCTACTTGGCCTAGGATCAACGGCACTAGCTTTTGGTGACAAAACGAATAATTGGTTAAATATGTTTGCATTTATAATGATGTGTGGTATAGCAATGTCTGGAAAAGTGACAGAACAATGTTGGCCTTTTTATGCTGCGCTAATAGGTTTTTTTAAAGCTTTAGTACTTCGAATTCTTTCTAGCTACATCTTTGCACCTCAGATGGCAAATTAACACTCTAAAAATAAACGATCCCTCAGATTGTTGGAGAAAATTTAATTCAAATCAATGGATAGGTATTACAATTTTAATTGGAATTATTTTGGGTAATTTACTTAAAAAATCTGAAAATGTTCAAAGTGACTTAAACTTTGAAGATTTTGAGAAAGAAAATTATGGAATAGATAAAAGGAATGTTAATATTAATTTTTATACTTAAGTTTAAAAATTATTTGTTAAACTTTATTTTTTCTGAAAACGAGTTTAGGTCATGTAGGCCAAAAATTTTCCAATACTAAATAAAATTAAAAAACTAAACATTTTCTTAAAACAATAAAATAATTAATATTTATATAGAATAATAAATATAATATATAAACTAAAGAAATATTTAATGAGGTTCTGGTACATGTCCATCAACATAAAAATTCCGAGTAATTTTCGGCAATGTGAGCGTAATTCCTTCCAAATCCTTATTAAGTATAATTTGACAAGAAAGCCTTGAATTAGGTTTTAATAATGGTGCCATATCCAACCTTAAAAATATGGGAAAATTTTGACGTTACATGGAAGGCTATTTAATAAAAAATTACATGTCTTCTTCATCTTCAACTGGAGAAGGCAATTTCTCATAATAGTTTTCATCAACATAAACATGACAAGTACAGCAAGCTAGCGATGCTTCACATGCTCCTTCAATTTCTATATTGTATCTAAAATTTTCAAAATGTTTTGAAGATCCTAGAAAAATTTTAGGCTTAATTACTAATTTTAGAACGACCCTGCATCGAAATCAACTATATGCGCCCAAACATCCCAAAGTAAAGATAAAAAACCTGTGAGCCAAATACATTGCATTATCTCCAACTTTTCCTCTAACTTTTTTAGCCTCTCCTTCTCTATTGATATAAGTTAAATTAACAACTTCATCTTCAGATTTTGGATCCTCATGTTCATAATCACCAGTTTTTAATAAAGAAGAAATTGACAGATTTCTGTGTAGAGAATAGGTAATTCTTTTTAATGGGATTATTGAAAATCTTCTTAAGGCTTCTCCAAACATTTTAAAAAATAAAATCTAAATTTACGTTACTAAGTTTTATTAAGAAAGAGCAGGAAATTTAAGCGAACATTATCACGTATTCTCTCCTTTTTCTTTATCCATAATTTTCTTTCTCTTGACTAATATTTCGCAGCGAATTGGTCCAACGACTAACTGGACTGATTCCTTTGGATAAAATGCCATTTTATTAATTGTAAATAAGTCAAGTTTATTTTCAAATATTTTTTACCATTTTTTTGTGTTATTTTGTTAATTTTGCCTTCTCATTACTTTTAAAGTGATAAGAGGGTAATTTACCTTGTTTTATTTTAATTAACATCATTCTTTTAGTGTTTTAACTTGTAAAAATGGATCAACAACAACAGATTCGTTATGATAGGCAAATCCGTCTATGGGGAGATGAAGGTCAAAAAACATTACAAAAAGCAAGAATTTGTGTTTTCGGTTCTTCCGCTTTAGCTGCTGAAATTTTGAAAAGTTTGGTTTTGGCGGGTGTTGGTTCCTTCTATATTGTTGATGATGCATTTGTTAAGCCTTCAGATTTGGGACAAAATTTTTTCTTAGAAAGTGACTCAATTGGTAGATATAGAGGAGAATGTTTAGTTAAACTTTTAAAGGTTTGATTTTTTTGAATATTTTTTTTCCTAAAAAATAATTCCTTCCAGGAATTAAATCCTTCAATTCACGGCCAACATTCTTTTATCCCCTTTGGGCAATTTTCGAAGCACGAAATGTTTATGCTTCTAAATTTTTCTTTAATTATTGGAACAAATATGGATGCAATAGAAGCAATAAAATTGGACTCTTATTTATTTGAAAATAATATTCCTTTTTTGTTTGTTAAATCTATTGGAATGTTGGGATATTTGAGAATTTCTTTCAAAGAGCATATTATTTGGAATAATAGAACTGACAATTACACTTACGATTTGAGGTTTAATTTTTTGATTTTATTTTTAATAGGAAGCTTGAGCGCTACTTAACCGAAAAATATTTTTCCTTGTAAAAAAAATTTAGAATTGACACACCCTTCCCAGAACTTATAACACTGGCAACTGAGACTGATCTAAATTCAATGACTCATGAACAGCATTCACATACACCTTATGTTTTGCTTTATTTTAAGGCTATTGATTTGTGGAGAAGAAGGTTTTTTTTAGTTATTTATAACTCAGAATTAACAAAGTTTAATTATTTTGATGACATTCGACTTGTCGCTTTTTGAATTATTTATGTTCAATCTTTAAAAATTGGAATTTTTTGCAATAAATTTAGACAAATAGGAGATCAAAATACGGGAGAAATGGAGCAGGAGACTGATGATAAAACTCCATTTTTTCCTGACATAAATGACTATAAAACTCGAAAAGAGATTGAAAGAATTCTGCTAGAAATGCGACAACCGGATGATAAAGGACGCTTGGATGAAGAGAACTTTTCCGAAGCAACGAGAAATTTATTGAAGAGTTTGAGAACGACAAAGGTTTTTAAATTTTATTTTATTGGAATTCTATAGCTTACAATTAGATAATTTTTTTTGAAAATTTTAATAGAATATTTTGGAATTTTTTCATTTAAATATTTGTAAAAATATTTGCTTTTTAGATACCTTCTAATGTAGCCAAGGTTTTGGCTGACCCTAAGGCTAACAACTCTAATTTTTCAATTTCTGAAAGCTTAAACTCTTCAAATGAAAATTCAACTAGTACTCTTTTCTGGTTATTTTGCTCAACTTTAAATGAATTTATCTCAAAATATGGACATTTGCCAATATCTGGACAATTACCTGATATGACTAGTGACTCTAAAAGATATGCTCAATTGTTAGGAATTTACAGGTTTTTTTAATATTCTTGTTGAAAGATATTTGGGGATTTCTGGCTATCCTAAAGAAATTAAATTAAAATTTCCTTTTAGAGAAAAGGCAATTGAAGACGCTCAACTCTTCTTCAATTTGGTCAAAGAAATGGGCGAAAAAATTAATTGTTTAAACACAAAAAGTGTTAAAAATACTTTATTATCATTAAATTCACCTTCATATATTCCACTAACAAATTATTCATATTCTGATGAAGAAAATACAGATGTTACTGATGAGGAAGAATTGTCTCGAATGAGTACATCTGAACCCTTACAGGAAAGAAATTCCATTTCAATGGAAAGTATGGATGATAATTATGATGAAAATGGTAATGTGGAAACTGCTGTTTCTTTTAGGTTTGTTAAGTTTTGTGTTTCAAGTTTTTTTCTTCAGGTTTATTTTTTACTTTTTGACATTTTAAAAATTAAAATTTTTTAGTGAAGAAACAGGACTAACTGTTTATTCAGTTGAAACAGCTAAAGAATTTATTAATTTTGAAAATATTACATTGGAACAATGCAAAACATTTTGTAAAAATGCTTCAAAAATTGCCGTTCAGTATGGGACTTCGTTAAGCTCTGAATTTTCTGGAAACATTAAAGTAATAAATTTTCTATATTTTATGAAATATTTTTAACATTTTGAACGTTTTAATTTGTCTAAAAAATTTTATTTCAGTCAATAATTCAGAAAATTGAACAGCCTAAACTTGATCAACTTCCTCCTTATGTTGACCCTTTAACTTGGTACATAGTATTGAGAGTTTTTGACAAATTTAAATTGGAAAATGCTGGGAAAATTCCAAACGAAGAAAAAGATTTATTAAAATTAAAGAAATATTTATCTGAATTGATAGAAGAAACTAAGGTAAGAAAAATAAATAATTTATGCACCCAAATTTCCCTCCCCTTGCTTAACCCACAAAATTAATATTTCAAAAAAAAATTATTTTTTAATTAAATAAAAAGATTAATTTAGGATGCCGAATTAATTAAAAACCACAATTTATTATTTCCTGATGCAATACTACTCGAAATTTGTCGTTTTGGTAACTCAGAATTACACATAATTTCATCAATTATTGGTGGTGTTGCCTCACAAGAAGCAATTAAACTATGCACTAATCAGTATGTTCCGGTTGATAATTCTTTAATATTTGATGGAAATTCTCAAAATGCTTCAACTTTTAAAATATAATTTAAAAAAGTTTTTTTTTTATTAAATCTATTTTTATTTTAAATAATATTTATTTTCCTTGTCTTCTAATTAACTTCCAATCTTGATTTAGAAATTGTTGTTCTAATTCTTCTAATGATTTTCCCTTGGTTTCTGGTAAAAATAAAAATGAAAATATCACAGCAACAATATTAAAAATAGAGAATAAAATAAATGTTTGTCCAATTCCTAGGTGAATTGAAAATATTGGAAAAAATATTCCAATTAAAGCATTTGATATCCATAATAAAAATGTACAAATACTAATTGCTAAACCACGAATTTTTAATGGAAATATTTCTGCAAGTAAAAGCCATGTTATCGGAGATACTGAACCCTTTAAAAATAAAAATCTTTTAAATTTTGTCTCAATTTTATTTTTTTTCTTGCTTCAGGTTTATTTTTCTCCAAGTTTATTTTTATCTTCTGTTTTATTTAACAAGGTTTATTTCTTTCTTTTTGCTCTAAATTTATTTTTTTTTATTTAGAACAAACTTGTTGAAAAGCCAGAAAAATGACACAAAGGAAGAGTACTAAAAACCCTTTTAATGTCCCATTTTGGAAAAATAATTCACTTAATCCAATGAATAAATGGACAATTATTATGCCAAATTGAGCGAAAATAAACATCCGACGACGAGAAACTTTTCCAAGTAGCCAAATACTAGTCAGAGCTGCCAATACAGAAATTAGCTGCAAGCGGATAAGGTATTTTTCTATTTAATTTTACCCCATTAGCAATGTTAGCCAGTAAAGCTATTTGATTTGAAAATCCCGTTTCGCGAAGAATTTCGGTTCCATAAAACATTATTGAGTTTACACCTTATTGAATTAAAGTAATATAAGGAATTAATTAGGGTTATTACCGGTAGCTTGCTGACATAAGGAAATTCCTATTCCGATTAATAAACAACGGTATAACCATCTGAAAATTTTAAATTTAGCTTCATTTTTGGCTTCAAGTTAGAATAACTTACTTTTCATTTAAAATTAAATTAATTATAGACACTTTTTCTTCGTTTATTTTTCTATCATTTTCTACCAATTCCTCAATTTGTTCTAATTCATTAATCGCTTGCATTTCATTTTCTCTAATTTGTTTAAGTATTTCTAATGCTTTTTTATTCTTTGATGTAGATATTAACCATCTAGGACTTTCTGGGATTATTAACCACGTACCAAACATTAAGACTAACGAGGGAATAATTCCTAAAATAAGCATCCAACGCCATATTTGTGGACTTGAAAGAGTTTGTTTTTAATTAAATTTGAGTAAGTTATTTAATTTTTTCTTCAAGTTTATTTTCTCGTTAATTCAAGTTAACTTACTTATCTGCCCAAATATTTCCAAGTATAGCATTACTCAAAAAAGCAAAAAATTGTCCAAAAACTATCATAAATTCATTAATTGAAACCATTTGCCCTCTTTTTTCTGATGGAGCTAATTCTGCAAGGAATATAGGGACAGATGCAGAAGCACAACCTACAGCAATCCCTAACAATATTCTCGCAAAAATAATAAACTTTAAAAATGGACATTTGAGTTTCAGAAAATTGTAAAAAATAAACCAATAAATTAGGCGCCAAAGAAGATCCTAGAGTGCCAAAAATGAATAAAAAACTGTTTCCAAGTGTTACAAAACGACGTCCAATTTTGTCTTAAAATGGTATGATAGTCTTAGATTTTTAAGGAATTCTTTACCAGCCAAATGTCCTCCTACCAATGCGCCAAGAGCTGCGCCGATTAGTAAAGAACCTGTTATATATCCAACATCTGTGATTTCAAGGCGGAGGTCAGTTTCAATAAAACTTGAAGCACCGTTGGTAACTCCGGTAGAATAACCAAAGAGAAAACCACCTATTAATCGTTATTTAGGTAATTAAAAAGTATGAGACATCCGAAATGGTAGGTTAATGAGACTAGTGTCCTGAACAGGAAATTTTGAGTCCTATCAACCTAACCAAGTCCGGACTCATGTTTCATTGTAAGCTGGGATACAAATATTCAAATTTATTACCAAGCGTGCAAATAATGGAAATAAATAGAAGAAATTGCCTTTCAACCTTCCGTTCCTTCATTAATTCTCCTAATCGTCCCATTGATAATTGGTAGAAAATAAAGGATAAAGTAAAATTATTTAAATGGTTTATTCCAGAAAATTATATTATTAAAATATTTTAGATCTAGGTAGATAATTAAAAATTAATTTTGATTAAATTATCTAGAATTGAGTGTCCTTTATAGATAATTAATGAAAATTATCTTTGTTTGTTTAGCATTTTTAAAGACAGAAATTCCATTCTTTTAAAAATTAATTTGATAAGAAAAGAGAAAAAGCTATAAAATAAAAAAATATAATACATATTATTTTATTTATGTGCAGCATGTAAGCATTACATTTAAGGTCAAGCGTGGTTAAGTGGGTGAGATGTCGCCTACAAAATTAATTTTAAAATGGGGTAGAGGTTCGAATTCGCCTTTAAGTAAAAGCTTTATTTTGTGTACCAGACGTTTAAAAACTTCTTTAAAAAAATTTTATGATGGATATTCCGACTGGAAAAATAGTTTTGGTTTAAGCGACTACAATAAATTAATTATACTTGTAAATGTCTTTTAAGCTAATTATTAATTTCCTCAGAATTCTCTTTAGAACTTTCATTCTCAAAATTTCCTTCATTCTCAAAATCTTCTTCATTTTCTTTCTTTAATTTCTCCGGTTCTTTTCTTTCATTATCTTCAGTCTCCGGAGAAAGCGTTTCTGTTGAGGAAATAGTAGTAGAGGAACTACTTGTTTCGTTTTCTATGCTATTGTCTTCTTTAATAGATGTCTCTGCATAGATTAATGAAGATGATTGAGTGTAGTTTTCAATTGAAGGATCCGATATGGCAGTTTCGGTAAAGCTCTAAAATTATGTATAAGGGATTGGGCATGTCGAATTAATCTAAAATAAAAGTTTACCGTTTCGCTCTCTACGCCGCGAATTGCTTTAGGTTGATCATTCAAGTCATTTTTTATACTCTTCTCTAATATTTCTTTTACTTTTTCCTGAAAAATGTGAGTGTTTTAATCATAACTTTACTGACAGAATGCCGAAAATTCTGATTTGTTGGTATCTTATAGCTAAAATTCTTCTTTATCAATTGGTACTAAAATTGTCCAAAAAGGTCCAAAGTGAGACAAATAATTAATTTAAGACCAACTGACCTCAAATTCATCGATATACCTTCTCTTTTCTTTATCTATTTCAATAGCTGTACTAACATCTTCATTTTCTTCCAAACTAGACGAAGAATCAATCTCAATAGAAATGGGACCCTTCCTCTTTTTCCTCCCTCTTCCGACAAAATGCATTTCCCTCTTCTTTCTCTCTTCTTCTTCTTCCTTTTTCTTCTTTAATTTTTCTTCCTCTTTCTTTTTATCTCCCTCAGTTAATTCCTTATTAGATCCATCCGTTTTTTCAAGTTTTGCTGATTCCTCATCCCTCTGTTTTTTAATTTTGTAAAGATGGCGACTAATTATGTAAAATATAATTGCACTAAAAATTTAAATAAATTTAATTAATTAATTAAGCTTACATCAAAAGATAAATCCCAACAAAGACTGAAATAAGTGTCCAATTCCAAGTTCTGAGTCCACTAACTGAATGCGTTTTTTCCGCCATATATCTTTTAAAATACGAAGACACAAGTTGTATTAAAAAATAAATTAAAGAACCGTTTATATTCGTCCTGTTTCTGACCATTTTTATTGTTCTGAACAAATGCAGCGTTGTAAATAAATTTAAATTTGACAAGGCATAAGTAAATATAAATAAATAATAGACGTTGTTTATTAAACATGTTTCGAGCGAGACATAAAATAGGAAAAAAGTTGGTTTAACAAATAAACTTGAATCAGAATAATTGCTGTTTTTATAGTAACCATACAAAAACTGGCATAACTTTTTTCGGCATAAACATAAAATTTTTTAATTATTCAAATTAATAGAGGATTAAACAGGCTACAAAATAAATATAAAATTTGTTTGAAAATATAAAGGAAAAAATTAAAAACAATCAAAATGTAACCGGAAACAACGTCTAGCCTATAGTTAATTATCACTAAAAATTTATTATTATTTTTTTATTTTTATTTATTAGTGATCTTTAGGGCTTTAATTATTGCCACTCCTTTTTAGTTCCCTTTTTAAACAAAATTAAATTTAACATTAAATTTTTCGAGAAATAACTAATAAATTTAATTATTTTACTTAATTTAGTAGCTTAATAAAATTAAATTAAAATAATAATTAAATTATACTAAAAAATATTTCTTCTATTAAGCTAATAAACATTTTAAAAATTCATTACAATTGTTTAAGGCTTTAAAATAATTTTAGTTTAACCAAAAAACCCTTTCAAGTTCTAAAATCACTGTAGCGACTGTAATACTTAATTAATCAAAAAAGAGCTTGTTAGTGGCAATAAACTGAAATAAATATTTTTAAAAAATAGAATTAAATCCTTAAAAATTTTAGAAATATTTTAAAAATAATAAATAATGGATGGGATTGTAATTTATGCAATAACTCGAGTATTTCTCGCATTTATTTTTTTAATAATGCAAATTGCTATTTCACCGGTATTTTTATTAAAACTTATTTCTTTAAAAATAAACTTAATTTTACAGCTTTTTTTGCTTTATAAAGATTATCGTCAAAATAGTTGCTACAGAATAATGTTCGCAATTTGTTTGGCTGATATTTTTCAATTATTAGCTAATGGACTTTTTATTTTTCTTGGACTTGTAGATTTGGAATTTTCTGAAGGATTTGAAAAGGTTAAAATTTTAAAATGTTTTTAATTTCTCATTATCTTTTTTAGTGGGGAGGTGCTTTAAACGCTGCAAGTTGGAATATTCTCTTCTTTTTACAACTACTTTTGGCATTGAATCGTTGTAGTGTTGTACTTAAAAATTGCTTTTTAATTTCAATTAAAGAACAAGAATTGCCGTGGGAACGTCGATTATTCAATGTTAGTAAAAAATAATTATTTAAAAAATTATATTTTTTTCTTTTCAGTTTCTTCTACTGCTCAGTTTGTAAGTTATAAATCTCAACAATTAAATTTAATTAAATTAAAGTGTTTTCTGTGTAGTAATTATAGTAATATTTGTTGGCCCAAATTGTGGGCTTCATTTTATTCTATCCAAATTTTATTGGAGTTATGCAACAAAATATGCTTGGACAGAAACTGTACGAGAAATTGAGTATAAAGCTACGGGTTTTTTGCCGTTAATTACTTTTATTGCTTATATTTCTATTATATGTATTCTTAAATGGGTAAGTTAATAGGCTTTAAGGGACTGCACCTTTCACAATACCTAGTAGGCTGGAAGGAACCGTTCCTTTCACACTACCTAATAGGCTGGAAGGAACCGTTCCTTTCACACTACCTAATAGGCTGGAAGGAACCGTTCCTTTCACACTACCTAGTTGGCTGGAAGGAACCGTTCCTTTCACACCACAAAAATAGTACATTTAAGCCAGAATTAATATCAGAATCTTTACCTTCAAAATTATTAATTATTTAAGAGACGTGGTAAACAAAATTCTGACAAACTTCTAAGCCCACAAGAGAGCCGTATTCTGCTTCAGGTATTTTTAATTGTTTAATTAAATTAATTTAATTATAGACCACCTTACAATTCATCCCACTAAGTCTCTTAATGATACTTGGCTATTTACTTCCAGCTGATGCCACATTAGATATGATTGCCTTTCTTAACGTTGGCTCGGTCTGTATTTTAATCCAAATATGTAGAATTTTATTCAATTTTTTAGATGATTGTCTGTGGAGTAAATCCCTTCCTTTATTTAATTTTAAATGTCCAGTTTCGTGAACGATTTGTCCTTATGCTCCGTTGCCAGCGAGCTAAAAAGAACAAATTTATTATGACGCAGCCACCAAAATCCAATATTGCCCGGATTAGTCCTACTGTAAAACACATTAATGACCGTAATAATCCTACCACTCTAAAACGAGTTAATTCAATGCCAAGAATATTAAAATGACAAATTTATAATGTAAATAGGATATGCCCATTTAATATTTGAGTAATTTGTACATATTAAATACTTTAAAGATTAATTTACTTTCATTTAAGCCTTCCGGGAAACTAATAAATTTTCTTTAACTATCTTACTGTAATTAATACGGTAACCTTTGTAATTAAATAAAAACAAAAAGTAAAGTTTATCGCCATCCTTTGCCAGTCATTTGCCGCCATTTTTGTGTATAGGTTTGTATAATTTTTACAATTTAAAGAAATGAAGGAGGGGGGTTTGAAAGAGAGGAGACAGATATGAGGTGGGAATTTTATTAAAAATTTTTTATTTAATTTTTATTTCTCATTTCTGAGCTTTAATCTTCATTTGATGGAATACTAAATTTTACAATTTGGTTGGGTCCAATTTGGGAAACATAAATATCGCCATTATCGCTAATTGCAAGTGCATGGGCATTTACTAGGCCCTGAAAGTCAAAAATTAATTTAAAAATAATTTAATTTGCCTTAGCAAAGCTCTTAGCCTTTCCAGTGTTCATATCCATAATAAAAACTTGAGAAGATTCGACTTGAGTTCCTTGATCTTGATTAGTTACACCAACGAGGAAGTGTTCTAAAAATTAATTTAATTAAGGGTGAACAGATAATAAAATTAGCAACCTCTTTCTCTAATAGCAAAAACCCGGCCAATATTTTCTGCTTTTGTGAAGAAAGTGCCAGTTGGAACGTAGGCACGCCTATGCTGATGTTGGGCTCCTTCTAATCCGGCAGAAAAGCATTGAATGCTTAAAATATAAACCAGAATTACATCAGAATTCTGATTTTAAAAAACAGGATACTGTAGGAAATAAGCTACCGTTCATTTTCACGGTCTGCAACACAAAGCAAATTAAGATCTTCAATAAGTGTCAATGAGTGTGGAACAAGGAATTCACCATTCTTTGGAGCTTCACTTGCTAATATAAATATTTATAAAACGTCTGAAATTCTTAAATTACAGTCAGGCTGCCCAAATTGGCTTAGAAATCTTCCCTCCTTGCTAAACTTCATTATCCGACTATTACAGTATCCATCGGCTACAAAAAATTCTCCGGTGCTAGCAATAGCAACATCAGTTGGTTTACAGAAATGATTTTCATCAGACCTTTAAATATTTTAAGAATTCAAATCAATAAATTACCCTGGAACAAGCTTTTTCCCCAGACTCATTACCAACTGAAACAACAAAAATGAAATAATCCAAAAATAATGCTAACTTTAAAGTCCTTGTCAAGCTTGTGAACTTGATGACTTCCAACATCAGTAACCCAACTATTTCCATGGGAATCAATGGTCAATCCATGGGGCATATAGAACATTCCTTTCCCATGTTCTTCCAACACTGAACCTGATTCAGTGTCAATAACAGCAATTGTTGTATTTGGAATGATCCCCAATGATCTTAAAATGTTGTAAAATGATTAAACGATTTGTTAAGTTAGTTCAGCTTTTACTACTATTCTTAATAATTGAAATTTGAAGTAGAAAAAATGCATAGTTTTAAATACTCTTACTGTAGTTTTGAATACAGTAACCTATTACCACTAATTTTTAAATAAACCTGTTCAGGTGGTTTTTTTCGTCAAATGAACTGAAATAGAACGAGAAAGTAATCATAAAACTAAAATAAAGCATAATTAACACTAACAATTCATCCCAGACACGTGTAGACCGGTGAAAAAGTACCAGTCGATTGAGGGGATCCAAAGCAATACCAGGTGTTTGACCGATATTTGATGGAAGTTGCAAGGTAAAACTTTCCTAAAATGATATTTTTTGATAATTTTTATGTTATCTGATAACTTCGTCATTCAACTCGTTAACTTCCTCAATCTGATTTACATTATTTTCCAAATTATCTTCATATGGGATTTCTTTATGTTGGTTTTCGAGTTGGGATAGAGCACTTCCAACACGCCTCAGGGTTTCTGAATTGAGTAAATTATTACTTTTTCTTGATATTCTAAGAGTTTATGGAAGAAAACAGAAGAAAATTCGACAATTGATAAGAATTAATAAAGTTAGGTTAAAGGTATACGGTAAGCTAAAATAAGCATACTGTAGTTTTCTAAAATATGAATAAAATTGTAAAACCTTCATTATCGCCTTGCTGAAAGAGTTCTGACCAATAATTATCATAAAATTCGGGGATATTTCTGCCCAGAAGAATTTGGCCATGTACTAGAAGAATAGATGCCAACAATAAATATAAAGAAACATGGGACATACCTACAATTTTTTAAAAAGTTATTAAGGGGGTTTTCTAGATTTAAGTCAATATATTTGGTAAAGAATCGTCATTTTCAATATTTTATAAAGCAAATTTGGCCTTAAGCAGTGTATTTCCATAGCTGCAAGAATACAAGGCATTGGCAAAAAAGATGCTTCGACAATAGATTTAACTGAGGAAGAATATATAGACATTGGCTAAAGGCAGTCGATGCCATTGAAGACCCAAAAGAACAACAAACTAAAGACCACCCTAGAATTTATTTAAAACTTGTATTTACCAAGCTTGATCTTCTGGGTTAAAGCTATTGGCACAACAAATTCTTTTATTTATTTTTTGTTCTCTACCTTCACTCTTTTCTAAAGCTTTATTTTACATAAATATGTACATAAGTGAATACAAAGTAGTTTAAAAAACATGCTTAGGAATTATTTACTCTCTCTACTATTTTTTCTTTCATTTGTGCGTTCTCGACGTCGAGAACCTTTTCAAAAAATGCCAAGGGAGGAACACAAATGAGGCCAAAGAGTAAAAGAAGAGTTTTTTGTTTAAAAAGATAAAGCTTCAAAGTTGTATATTCACTTTTATTGATTAAAGAAACTGAAAAAATTGGAAAAAATGACAAAAAATATTCAGTTTTATTTAAAATTATTTTTCACAAACAGCTTCTTCAACTTCAACCTTTGCGAATTTCATTTTTTCGTCTGGCTTTGACCTTACCACAGAATAAGAAAACCTTTCCATTCCTGAACAAGCTGCTCCAAAGGTTCCATTAATATTTGCACCAATTACTGCTCCAAAGAAGTTCGGGTAGAATTGTTTGATTCGATGGATTGCCTCTCGAGTTGACTCTGTTGGACTTTTTCCTTGGCGCATTAATTCAACGACAAGGAAACTTAAAATTGTAATACAAACATTTTTATTAAATTTTAAAAAATAACCTTGGCACAAATCTCATCATTGTATCTCCATCCCCTGTAGCAGCAGCACCACCAACGTTATTGTCTACATATGCTCCAGCCCCAACAAGTGGGGAATCACCAACACGACTGACATTTAATTACAATTAAATTAAATAATTATTTAATTAAAAAACCCGGGTATTTTATTCCTCGCTCCATTTGAAGAGGTTCCAGCAGCTACATTGCCATTTTCATCAATAAGTATCATTCCAATAGTATCATGGTTATCTTCAGTAAATAGATTAGTAGTTGATTTCTTCTTTAAATTAAAAGATTTTTTAAAAATCAAGAATTTGTCCAGAAAATTAAATCCTTTTAACCTCCTTTAAGACATCTAGAGGTCTCCATTTTGGCTTGTACGGGCCACAGCTCCTCTTAGGCTCAGGAAAGACATTCTACAGAACAAACATGTAAAAATAGAATAAAAAAACCCTCCAAAAATTGGGCTGACATTTCTGATCTAGCCATTGTTCATGCATTCTTCTGGATTCAGGAGTTGACAAGGATTTGAGTTTAAACCCCATAGATTGGGCAAATTTAGTTGCTAGAAGTTTAAAGTAAACCCTTAGGTATGAGAAAACCTTTATCGCCAACTAGAAGAGAATGCTTTGTGTAGTTCATTACTGCCAAAGCAACACGCGCAGCCGATTTTACAAGTCTAAAGAAAACCAACTAAACATCTTGCAATTTGTTTTTATTAAATTAAAAAAGAAACCCAAGTGAAGCAACAGCTCCTGATCTATGTCCAGGTCCATCAATTAGAAGGGAATCGAGTCTTGTTTCTCCATTCTCATCAGGTGAACCTCCAAACCCAACAGTACGACCACATTGACGTTTTTCACATTCAGAAAGTCCTGATCGACTTTTCTTAAAAAGGAAATAAAAGAACCTTCAACCAAGGCATTTAAGCGTCGAAAAGAATCATTAGAAGCTTGAGGTGTTGAAATAAGTGTCTCGAATGCTAAATTAACAATAACTTGATCCTCAAAAAAGGTTAAAACCCTTAAGAGCAGCCAATTGAAAGTCGGTATATGCCCAGGTAGAAACACTGAAATATTAGAATCACTAAGCCATAAACACCTGAATCATACATCAGTGGTAAGCCTTCAGAAGTTAATTGACAAATTTGGACAGAGATGAGCACAAACACGTGTATCGCTTCCATGAAGTTGAATTCCCCTAATCTCATTCGATACAGAATTAAAGTTATTAACGATTAATTAAACAAGAAAATTATGAAAAAATTATAGAAATTAAATGCATAAAAACAAAAAATTTATCAAAATTTCAAAATAAAAAATTATACTAGAAACTACGTCCAACAAATGCAGTAGAGTTCATGGAGAAGTAGGCGCCAACGAAGTCAACAATCAGGGGTACTTTTCTTTATTTTGTATTTTTGAAAAAAATTAACATTATTATTTGAGGATAAAAACTGCGGACATTTGTCCACATAATAGAAAAGTACCCAACAGGAACGACTCAAGCTCCGGCCAAAACTACGTGGGTTTGTAGTTTGATTCAGAACCGAGCGTTCCCGAGTCATGGCTGTTTAAAGAACACAGCCCTAGACACCACCATATTCTGTGAATACTTCGCAATACTGCATGATTCATCAGAATCGGCCAGCCGGTACTGTACCCAGTGAACAGCCATAACTCCCTGATCCAATGCACACTGCTCCGACACCCACCATTTGTGAACCCAATTAGAAACTGGCAGAGCCTGGTTTAGTGGAACTCAATTAGCAACTGAAAAAGCCTAGTTCCATGAACAAACTGGCAGAGCCTGGTATAGTGAACACAATTAGCAACTGAAAAAGCCTGGTTCCATTAACAAACTGGCAGAGCCTGGTATAGTGAACACAATTAGCAACTGAAAAAGCCTGGTTCCATGAACAAACTGGTAGAGCCTGGTATAGTGAACACAATTAGCAACCGACAGAGTCGGGAGGTTCTACAGCACTCGTACTCCACCAGGAGGTTAATAGAACTGGTTCTCATTCAGGAGGTTCTACAGCACTCGTACTCCACCAGGAGGTTAATAGAACTGGTTCTCATTCAGGAGGTTCTACAGCACTCGTACTCCACCAGGAGGTTAATAGAACTGGTTCTCATTCAGGAGGTTCTACAGAACTCGGTACTCCACCAGGAGGTGTTCAAAAATGCGACATCCGGAGGGTTCACCAAATCAAGGTCAAAGTGAACACGGCACTAAATACAAAAATAAGTAAAAAAAAGAATTAGCAAAAGAAACCTTTTATTCTATCAGTAGAGAAAGAACACTCATTTGCATATCCAAAAATCCTCATTCCTGATCAGCCAGAAACTTCTCCTCTTGTGGAACTTCTCTCCGGTGTGCACGTCTTTGAGTTTATTTTCGTCAAGACCTGGAAAATAAGTAAAGTTATCTCTTAACAAATTAAAATAAATACTTTACCTTCTAGATCAATTTGAGGCCAGTTGTTATTTAAGAAGGCGTTCCATATCTCAGGCTGTCAAGTTGAAGCTCAAGCAATGGCGTCGTCCCATGAAACTTTGTATTCTTCACTGTATCTTGCGCCAATGTAGTCTATAATTTCCTTTTCATCTCTAGTTCTATTCCACAAACTATTTTGCTATTAACGTCGCGATTATATGGCAATTGAAGAATTTTCTAGAAATATAACAAAATGATAAACTTTAAAGCGACAGGTTCAGTGCTAAAGACTATAAATGGACGCGGCAACAAATAGTAAAAGTCGTGAAACTTTCCAGGAGAAGTAATAATGAAAGAAAATAAAAGGAAACCTTTATTGAATACAGACGATAAAAAATAACTAATTTATATATGTATTGTATTCCTACTCCATCATTCTTTCATCAACCAGAGAATTCTTCAATCGCCTTTGACTTCTTTGATTCTCCGTCCATCGGTTTAGTCAATTCGGAATTAACGCCATGTTCAGGCCAATCTGCAACTTCTATTCCCTAAAATGATCTTTTACTAAATTAAAGAAAGTTTTAACCTTCTCCTTCAATTTCTCGGCCAGAACAGTTGGGCAAGCCGACAAATATTTCTTAGGATAGGCACAGATGCGTTGCATTTCAGCATATGGATCATAATTTCTAAATTATATAAATATTGATAAAAAAATAAAAAACTAACTCGACAAACTCCCGATACTGATTGCGCCGAGGAAGAACATAGAAATATGCATAAGCAATTCCTGAGAGGAAAGCCCCAGCAATTGACATATTCCCATAAACCTTGGCAATATTATTCAATGGGTAGCGCATAATATGTTCTGGAGGACGTGGAATCCTCCCAACTGTAGAAGACATTTTTTAATATATTATTTTCTAAAAAGGAAAAATTATTTAAATAACTTAAGGTTTAGAATCTTGAAAAGAGAAGGGGATTAGTTGAAAACCATAGAAAATTTTACGGCACTAAAAGATACTCCTAAAACGAAAAAGTTTGGAAGTGTATCTCACCTTCCCTTTTCATCTATAATTCTCTTTATTTCACAAACTATTTTGTGACAACAGTTTTGCGAATAGATGGATGAACGAGATTTCTAAAAAATAACAGAATGACAATTTTATATATATATAAATATTAATATTAGAGGCCAGTACAAAACAGCTGACGCTTTACAGAAGCCGACTCCCAATATCTTGTTATCTTTAAAATTTACAGGATTAACAGAACTAGTCCTGTCAGGTTCTGTCCATTAAAAAATCCATCTAGTTTAAAATCTTTATTTTTTTTTGTCGGCTCAAAATGTTTTCAAATGTGGAACAATTAAAATTTTTTCGAAAAAAGGAAATAACAATTTTTGTATAAAAAAGTGCATCAAATATATTTTTTATTTTTAGTTCTTTTACCTTTATTTTTTTTATCACTAAAATATAAAAAATATAACCATCTAAAAGGAATAGAGTGCTTTAATTATTAAAAAATAATAAAAAAATAAAATAAAAAATGTGTTCATTCTTCCTTCACGCCCCTTATTTTTTAAAATAAATAAACAAAATTGTGTTCTTAATTTTTAAAAATTGAAATGTTTAATGCAAATAATTCCAATGATATCCCTAATGAATGTGTTTCTTCACAACAGTTTTTTACTAATTCTAAGGTACCCAAGTATTTTTAAGTTTGTAAAACAAGTTTATTTTTAAGGCTTCTGATTTGCCTGCTTATCCTCTTTCTCTCTCATATTTAAAAAATACAAATAATTCTACAACAATTATTTCAAACCAAAATGATAATAAATTTAATAATTATTTTGATCAACATGAGAATGAGAAAAAATTATATTGCTCTGAAAATGTTGATTTTTGTAGAAATTGTTGGTTATTACCCTCCTCACTCTCACCAACTTGTGACTCTATTTCCTCCCCAGAAAAAAATATTTCTTCACCGGAAACAACGGATTCTAATATTTCAAGCATTTGCACAGATTTTCATCAAGCTTCTAGCGAACATAGAAATTTGTTTGAATTTTCTTCTTTCAAAAAAGAAATACCATTAGAGGATTGGGAACTGACAAGATTGACTGTGAGAGAATTAAATCAAAAACTAGCGGTAACAAGAAATTTTAAATGTAAAATGTTTAAAACTTTAAGCTTAAAAAAGTTTTACAATTTATAAATTAATTGTAAAAAGTTTTAAAAATTGTAAAAAGTTTTATATTATTACAAACTTTTTTTTAATTTATTGTAAACTTGAATGTTCTAAAGTTTTATTTTAATTGAGAACAAGTTTTAAGCTTAATTTTATATTCCAAAAGGGTCACGATCGCTCAATGGTTTCAGCTTTAAAGCAGAAGCGACGAACATTAAAAAATCGAGGGTATGCATTAAATTGTAGAGCAAGGCGGCTAAAAAATCAACAACAACTTGAAGAAGAAAATGTTCGATTAAAGGTTGTAATAAATCAACAGGCGGTTTTATTGGGAGAATATGAACGCAAACTTGCTAAAAGTGAAGAAGCGCTTAACAAACTTAATAATAATTGTAATCTATTTCTTAAGTTATTATTTACAATTCTCCTAAAACTTTCTACAAAAGGTTGTAAAAAGTTTTAAACAATTGTAAATTGTCTTTACTTTTACAATTCATTTAATAAAACTTAGGCTCGTCATTTGAGTCTCAAAATCAAATGCAGCATCACAAACACATTAATAATTCTATTCCATTAACACAACAACCACAATCATCCTTGGAAACTGAATGCTTCTCATCCTTACAACAGCACGGCCTTATCTGTCAATTAGAGTCTGAGGAACACACTACAATTCCTATAGATTTCAACCAACAGATGCCAACATCCTCAACAGTTTATAGCAACCTAGATTTTGAATTATGGAATTCATATTAATAAAAATGAAAGAATGTAATAGAATATATTATGTAGATTTTTAATTTTTGCACAATCTTTTTTTAAATTATTAAAACACTCAAATATCCGATTTTCGTATGTAATCATATTTGTAATTTATATTTTATTTTAAATAAATATTTTTATATTTTTTAAATTTAATATTTTATCTTTTCTTTCTCTCTTTTTATCATTTTCTTTCAAACTAAAATATTAGCTATTGTGTATTTAATGCTAGGAATCCATTGTTGGGTGGTACTTGCTGGCACTAACTACTACCTGTGAGCGTGGGAATGAGTAAAAATAAATTAAAATAGTTAAAGTGATAAAAAAAAGTGTAAATTTAATTAAAAGAACCTCTCAGATGTCAGGTTAAATGAGAGAACAAATTAAAAAAAATTAATGTTAAAATACGATGGCTAATTAAAACCTGAATTTTTTTAATTATTTAAAAAAATTTTAATTAAAATAAAATAAATTTAAATTAAATTTTGATCTTCTGGGTGGTATCCAACTTTTAAGGTAGGTCAGTAAATGTGAAGGACAACAACAAAGTCGATATAGTTTGATTGAATAGATGTAAAAAAAAAGATTTTCTGCGCAAAGAACGGAATGTAAAAAAGAAGTTTTAAATAAAACAAAAAAAATTGCTTCAAAATTTGGAACAAAAATATTTTTTTTTTATCTAGATATTAATTAATCTTTTTTGTTTTAATACAACAGATTTGAAGTTCTGATTTTTTTGTTTTATATTCTGATTTTTATTTTAATCCAAAATTCTGATTTTTAAATAAATTCTGATTTTTAAATAAATTCTGATTTTTAAATAAATTCTGATTTTTCTTTACATTTCAGAATTAACTATAACCCCATAAGATCAACACAACATAACAAAATTTTTGTTTAGTTGATCTTTTGGATATTAAATAAATAAATGGCCTCTACCTACAACTTCTACTATTTTTGCGCACGTTTTCTGTCATATTAATTTCTACTATTATTTTTTTCAGATTTTTCCGCGCTCACATTAATTTATTCTCCCTCTCCTTTCAATTAAAATGTCCTAATCACAATTCCACAACAATATTTTTATTAGTCACATTAAATTAATTTTTAATAAATAAATAAAAACAGGTGATCCCCCTTCTGTATAAAAAGGATAATAAATTAATTAAATAAAATTAGTCAACTTAGGGCAGAGTTTAACAAGTTTGCTATATAAATGGAATTGAAATGTGACTAATTCCTATTTGATAGAAAATTTGTTGTGTGATTAATACTCTATAAATTGCACTTTGCACTCGATGATACTTCAATTAGTTGCCCATAATTAATTATTTAAATTAATTAATTATCAGAATTTTAAGTTGAAATTCTGATTTTTAAATTCTGGTTTTTAAATTCTGGTTTTTTAAATTCTGATTTTTAGATTCTGATTAAGATTCTGGTTTTTTAAATTCTGGTTTATAAATTCTGATTAAGATTCTGATTTTTTCTGATTTTTTAAAGCCTGTTTTTTTTTAATTCTGATTTTTAAATTTTGATTTAAAATTCTGATTTTTCTGTTTTCCATATCCTAAGGAGAAAGAGGTTAATTCTTATCCATTTTAGTTCCGCTTAACCTTGTTAATTTTTGCGCAATGCCATTACTATTAAAATAAACCAATTAAAATAGTGCAGATTATCAATAAATAAATTAAATAAATAAAATAAATTTTACCCTATAAATTATTTTATTTTTTGCATCAGTAGCTTTACACACATATAGCTCTCCTCTCCCTCTCCCTTTCTACACAGGAGAACACTAATAATAATAATAATAAAAATATTTCTTTTCCGAAGATCAACCCTTCTAAACACATATTTTTATCAACTTTTTAACTTTAAATAAGTGATCTTTTGGGACTTTTATTTTATTTACTAAATATCCTTTTTTGTTCGACCGATGTGTGACGAGACGGGAGAGAGCAAGATGACAGGGGTAGTGGAGGGGGAGTGTGTCATTTACGGAAAGGTGCAATTTATTTAGTTAAAAGACTTTTATTTATATATTTTTATGTTCTAATTTGTTTATAAATATACATATTAACTTTTTTTTCTCCCATTTTTATTTTTAGTTCTCTTTATACTCTGCACTAAACATGTAGGAATATGAATCAGAATTTTGATTGTGTTTATTCTAATTTTGTTATTTTTAAATGTTTTGATTTTATATTCTGACATAATTCTGATTTTTAAAAGTGCTGACTCTTATTATTCTGATTTTTATAAATTCTGATTTATTTTCAAAAATTCTGATTTTTATAAATTCTGATTTTTCAGTCAACTTTAGAATATTCTAAGAATGCCAAAGAGCAAAATTAATTCAGCTAGTATTCTAGCAGAGCAAAAGCCTTCAATAGAATGTGGTAGTTCACAAGAGCATTTATTAAATAATTCCTCCAAAACACAAATTAAAAGATTATTAAAATCAGAAGATTTGTGTCGTCCTCCAAATGAAGCTGAAGTTTGTCAATTAAATGATTTAAGGAAAATATTAGCCCCTCAATTGGCTAAAAATACAAGTAAAGGTTATGTTGAGGACGATTATTTATTAAGATGGCTACGGTCAAAAGAAGGAAGATTTGATGAAACTGCTGATGTATAATTCAATTTTTAAGAAATTATTTTTATTTAATTTAAGGGAGTGAAAAAGGATTTAGTCTTTAGAAAGGCTTGGGGGCTTGATAAAATTGCCAATTGGACAGCACCTGAGGTAAAGGATTTTTAAACAAATTAATTAAAAATATTACAAAATGTCTAAATTTTTAATTTTTCAAAATATCTAAAAAAACTTATTTTTAACCATCAACATTCCTAATTGTTTATTTGTTTCAATTAAGTGTATTTACACATATAATTAATTACTGTTATAAATAGTGGTTCAAACAGGTTATATTTTCAATGAAGGAGAGAAAGGTTTAGTGTAATGTTGTGGCCATTCTGATAGGAATAAAAAAAATAAATAAAAATTATTAATATATCAATGAAAATTGCTCTGAAGGAACCCCATGATTAAAAGGGATATTTCCAAAAGATCACCTTCTAAGACTAAGCCTTCTTTTATTTCTTAGTCTATTAGAGTCTGAGATAATAAATACAATGTTTGCTTCAATTTCCTTTTTTTTAGATTCTCGAGAAATACTGTGGATATGGCTTTTTGGCCGATAGATCAGGCAATCCAATTCTAATGTCTCTACTTGGCAATATGGATGTTGAAGGAATGCTTCGATCTGTTCAATCTAAAGACTACATTAAATTCTCCCTTGCTGCTATAGAAAAGGGTATAATGCTTTGCAGGCAACGTGCTCAGGAATCTAGACTTGCTTTTGAACAAATGGTTGGGAAAAAATTAATAATAGTTCTGGTTTTTAAAAATCAGAATTTTATAAACTTATTCTGATTCTTAGGTTAAGAATTTTTTAAATCAGAATTTTTTAAAAATCAGAATTTTTTGGAATCAGAATTTTTTTAAATCAGAATTTTAATTCTGATTAAAAAATATTCAGAATAATATTCTGATTTTTATTTAATTAAACTTAGATGTTAGTCTTTGATTTGGATCATATAACATCAGCCCATTATTCATCCAAACAATTTGCTTCATCATTTACAACACTTATTATGCTTTTTCAAGAACATTATCCACTTGTTTTACGCAAAATTTTAATTATTAGAGCACCTGAAATGGCCAGAATTGCTTTTAACTCAATGACACCTTTTTTATCTGAAATAACTCAAAAGTTGATTGAAATTCCTTCAGAAGAAGACTGGAAGAAGGCGTTAAGTGAATATGTGGTTAGTTGTTCTGATTCTAAAAAATCAGAATTATTTTTTGAATTCTGATTTTTTTAATTTCAGAATTCTGATTTTTAAACCCATAGTTATTACTAAAATTCTGATCTTAGAAAATCAGAATAATTTCCAGAATTCTGTTTTATCCCAGAATTCTGATCTATTAAACATGATAACTATACCAGAATTCTGAATACAATTTTATTAAACTTAAGAATAACAAACGATTTTAAAGGATCTTGACGCCTGGCCAGTCCACTGGGGAGGGAGAATGTGTGAAAATGGCGATCCAAAGTATTTAATTTTAAAATTTATTATTAATTAATTTATTTATTTAATTTAAGATGTCCATCAAAAGTACGTTATGGCCTTGGACCTGTGCCTGATTCTTATTATGTTGACCAATCTACAGCAATGCCTGATTACGATCAATTAACAACTGTTTATGCAGGCGATAAACATCTTATTGAATTGCGAGTAAAGGCAAATACCAGAATAAGGTAATAACAAATAAAAGAAGTTTTATAAGGCTAAGGACACCAAAGAAATTAAAACAAAAATTTTTTTAAGTTGGCAGTACATGACAGAAGAGGAAGACGTTGGTTTTGCTGTTTATTTTGATCCTTCTGGAACAGCAAATAATTTGGCTGAAATGGATTGTGTCTACCCGTAAGTTTACTTGTATCTTAATTAAATAAAAACGGTAAAAAAATTAAGTTATATTCGGTTGGAATGTTCTTTAGTTCCAATTTCTGGATCTATGCTTTGTGAACAAGATGGAAGATGTAAGAAAAGTTTAATTAAAACTATAAATACTAAATTGTCATCTTCAGATATAATCGAATTTGACAACTATTATTCCTGGTTTTCGGCTAAACAGTTGCGATATAATATAGAAATTGATGATAGAGGAGTTTAAAACATTATTGAACATTTCAAGTTTTATTTTAAATATTTTTACATTTTTAGTAAATAAAGGAATTAAATAAACTTTGTCCGTTAATTTTAATAAATAAAAATTCTGGTAATTCTGATTTTGCCTCAAATCAAGTTTTTGTGTTTTTGCTTGCAAATTCTGGTTTAATAACATCTTTTCTTATTTGTATTTTACCTGAGTTTTTTGTTGTTTTAATTTTATTCTGATTTTTAATGTTTTAATATATTTTTAGTTAGGCTTTAAGAATTGTCTTTCTTTTATTTTTTAAATAAAATTATAAAAACAAAAAACGTAAATAGAATAGTAGTTATTAATAATATTAATAAATATGACGATATTAAACATTCACCTGCGAAATAATAATTCAATTATTCATTTTCCTGTGAGAAATATTTTTATAATTACATTTATTTAGGTTAGGCGCGGTTCTGTTTTAGGCGTTTATTATCTAAAAAATGAGCCAAAAAACATTTCTTTGAATATAAAATTTTTTTATAGAAATTTCCCATAGCTAGGACTATGCTCTTTAATTTTTGAAATTTTTTATTAATTTGCTTAGGAGTAACTGAAGTAACACCAGAAAAAACCGGCATTTTTGGCCATAATTTAAAAAGTTTTGGACCAAAATTCTGAAATTTTTGGGGATCGTAAAAAATAGGTTTTGGCATAACTATGCAAAATTTCACGATTTTACATTCACGCATCTAATTTTAAGAACTTGCGCCGTAAAAACATTGAAACCTAACGTCACATATCTCTCCATATTTGGACCTTTTCTCTTTATTTTTTTGCCTTGCGTGAGCTAAGAAAAAAAAGAAAAAAAGCCTGGAAACACACCTTTTATATTTAAATATGATTATTTGCGTCAAAAGGTTTTGTTTTTAAATTTATTAATAAGGTAAAGCTTAATTAAATATTTAAATAAACTTATGCTTATTATTATTTTTAGTGAAATACTTTCTTAGAAACGAGTTGGTAAATTATGGTAAACTTTTTGTTATTCCTTTAAAAATAAGTTAAAATAATTCTGCTTCTTGATTCTGATTTTATTAAAGTTTATTTTCCGAGTTTATTAAGGTTTTTATTCTGAGTTTATTTTATTCTGATTTTATTAAAGTTTATTTTCTGATTTTATTAATGTTTTTATTCTGATTTTTATATAATTCTTTCTATTAAGTTCTGATTATATCTTAATTGTATTTTACTCTTTTTATTTTGTATTTTTGCGTGTTTATGGTAGACATCTTTTTTAATAAATTCTTTTAGAATTTAATTTTGCAAATAACATTTTATATATTTAAAAAAGGAATTTTAATTTTAAAAATTTTAAAAATTTATTATTTAATTAATTTTAGTAATAATTTTAATAATAATAATGGATAATAATACTTTTCAATCAAATTCAAAAATAATTCCAACTTCAATTTGCTTGTTTTTACTAAGCATCATTTTAATACCGATACTTTTCTTCTTTGTATCAATTTTGTACAATACTAAACGTCTGCTGCATGTAAATACTCGTATCTTGTTGGCAGTTATTCCATTGTCTGTGGTCTTGAATTTAATTTCTCATTTATTTCTTATTCTAACGGTACAAAATAATTTATTTTTGGCATTAAAATTTAATTTTTAGGTATTATTTTATGAGAATAACAATGGAAATATGACATCAACTTTAACTCCTTTTTTACAATTGAGTATCTTTTATTCCTCCTTCTTCGCCAACTTCTTCCTTAATACACTCCCAATTTCAATTCTTATAGAAAAACTTTTTTCTACAATACTTTGCAAGTTTTATGAAAAGAAGAGTTTGCGATGGATAAGTATTGGTATTTTGGCAATAGAGGTAAATTTTAATTATTAAGAGAAAATAATTGAAAGAAAGTTTTCCGGAAAGTTTATTCATCAGAAAGTTCTGGTTTTTTTAAAAACTTTTCCGGAAACTTTATTTATCAGAAAGTTCTGGGTTTTCTAAAAGTTTTCCGGAAAGCTTATTTATCATTAATTCTGGTTTTTCAAAAACTTTTCCGGTCAGTATGTTTTCCGGAAAGTTAAATTAACAAATTATTATAATAGAACTTTTTCAGATGTTTATGGGACTTGTATTCGGGATTATTAATTCACAAACAATAGGCAACAAAGAAGAAAATAATTCAGTTATTTCAACTCATCATCTTGAACTTGTTTTATTTCAAGTTTCAGTAACCTTACCTGTGTTGTTTCTTCTTTTTTGGAATGTCAAATTATCTGTAAAATTTTTAATCTTTTATTTTTAATTCTCATTATTTCAGAGTTCTCAATTTACCTCAAATCCGTCATTATCTAAAAATATTAGTTGTCGTTACCAACTGCGTGAAAATTGTCGAACCCTCCGTTTCTGTTTATTCTTTGTCTTTCTATTGAGTGCCTCAATTTTTATTCATATTTTATTTCATGTTATACGCGATGATAAACCTTCCTCTTTCAATATTAATTATTTAATTCAACACTTTGGACCAGTTGAAGAAGTTTTGAGTATTGCTCCTTCATATTTAGCAATTTTTGGCACACTCCTAGGACATGTAAAAAGCATTTTTTATCCAACATTTGATTTTTTTTACAGAAATCACTTCGGCAATCACTACTTAAACGCTTTGGCTTTAATGTTTCGGAAGGTTCAAGCACAAAACAGATGAAACACTTGCATATTAAAGCAGTGGATGATGGCTTTCTTTCCTCTTTTTCTTCCAATCGAACTGCCCGCGTCTCCGACGCAAAATCAGTAAATGAACTGATCAGAGATGCACACTTTGATATTCTTCAAAATTGCTGGGATAAAAAACCTGAAAAATAATTAATTTAAAAATAATATTATTAAAATAATTTGTAAAACTTTTTTTAATCAACTCTAAAAAAAGTTTATTTTATTAATTGAAAAGTTTCCGGAAAGTTTATTTAATATAAAATCAGAATTTTTCTTTAAATTAATTTAATTATTGTAATATATTTTATAAAATATATATTTATAATTTTTTTCCAATAGTTTTTTTTATTGATTAAACAGAACAGTTTAAAAATGACCAATATAGCGGGTGACCTCGCGCAATCTTCAAAAATAACTAAAATTTGATTCTTTATTTGATTAATATCATTTTAATTTCTCTTACTCATATTTATTACAACTAGTATTCCGGAATGTATTGACTTTTTCTGATTTGGTTTAATTAATCATAAATTTAAATGCTGACCAAGAAATTTAAATTTTATAATTAATTAATTTTCTTCTAAAATCCAAATAATAAAATTTTTAAACAAAGCATTTATTAAACAAAATTGTCAAAAATGTGCTTGCTTAATTGATTTAAAATAAATACAAAATGACTAACATAATTTTATTAGTAAAATTTCAATTTAAAGGAGCGATAATGTGTCATCATTTTTTGAGGAATTTATTGTCATTCTTGCTTTAAGCTTATTGTTAGTTTATATAACCTTAATATATTTTTAATTTACTCTGTTTACTTGGATTCAGAAAAAGACAATTTAGTTAAATTAAATTCTGATTTTAAATTCTGATATTTAATGAAATAAGTTTCCGGAAGAAAACACACATATAATTATCAAAAATACACTTTCCGGAAAAAATCCTGAAAAAATATACTGAAACAATTTTTAAACTTTCCGGATGAACTTATAATTTATAACTCGCATCTTTTTAATATTTAGTACATTAATATTCTAATTCTGGTTTTTAAGCAATTATTTCAAGCATATTTTCTGTTAATTATAAATTAAAAATAGCGATGACTATTCAACAACTTCCATTTTCTTCCCCAAAAATTAGTCCAAGCTCTCATTCATTACAAAATACTACAAAAAATGATAAACAAAGATATTATTCTTTTCATCATGTCAGGTTCTTAATCCTGGCATTGTCAACAATATGCCTTTCATTGACCGTTGGAAGCTCTTTAGCCTTTAATTTTACGGTAAATTCCATTGAAAAATTAATAAATTAAATAGATGATATGCATGGACGGGGATGTTAACTTATCGACTACAAGTTTACCAAAAAACTTTAAAAAACAAGAACCCTTGAAAGAACGCTTGAATCAGGATGATACTAAATGGCAAAAGGATTGGTTGTTGTCTGGTGTTGCTGTTGGAACTTTGCTAGGAACATTACCTATTACTTGGATAACTGAACAATTGGGCATCCGGTTGATAAAATATTTATATTTTCTATTATATTTAACTAATAGACTTTCAAGTTTTAAAAAAGTTACCAGAATATACATATTTATAAACTTGATTCATATAATAAAATTAACTTAACAAATAGAACAAGTTTTATATATTTTCCGGAAAGTTTATAATCTATAGTAAAAAATATAAACCTTCCGGAAAATAATTTACTCTGTTCGCCAAGTTTTAATTATAACTTTTCACTATAATTCTCAATTTTTAAAGTTGGATGGTAACAGTTTATGGTATGCTAAGTTCATTGGCAACTCTGTTAATCCCTTTTGCTAGTAATCTTGACTTTTGGATATTATTAGCTGTTCGTGTTGTTCAAGGATTTGGAGTTGCAACATCATATCTTGCAATGAGTTTTGCGCATTAAAATTTTCTCTATTTTAATCTTATTAAGGCACAATAAGCGAGGAATGGGCGCCTTTAAGCGAATCTGGAATGTTTCTATGTCTTGTCTCATGTCACTTTCAGGTAATATACCAACACAAAATTTAAAAGTTTATTTTAAAGTTCGGCCCTTTACTTGTTATGCCAATAGCTGGAGAAATGTGTGAGAGTACTCTTGGATGGACAGCAGTTTATCATCTATTTGGAGGTGTTTCAGTTTTCTTCTTCCTGATATTTTTCATGTTTTTTCGTGATTCGCCTAATGAACATTTGTTTGTTGTTGTATTCCTAGTTTTTTTTAACATTTATGTTCTTCAGTTTAACAACAGAGGTGGAAAAACGACTGATTGGAGAGGGCAAGAAGCAAAACTTTGATAACGAAAAAAATTGTATGGAGGTTCCTTACGGCCGAATGGTTTGTTTCAAAAGCTTTTTTACTCCTTTCAAAGTCTTATACTTTAGTTGACTGATATTGTTGTATGGGGGATACTAATTTCTAACCTTGGAGCTACTTTTGGCAACCAAATTTTCAATCAACTTGGTCCCCTGTATCTAAGTAAAGCATTAGGAATGCATCCAAAAAACGCTGGATTTGCGGCCGCTCTTCCTTTCCTTATTGCTGCAGCAATAAAAATGTTAGCTGGCCCAATTAGTGATAAAATTGGGGAAAAACTTTCCGATAGAACAAGGGTTATCTTATTCACAAGCATATCACAGGTAATATTAACTAAGAATATATTTTACGAATAGTAATACATATGCATTTAGAACTTTCCGGAAAAAGTTTAAATATACTAATATATTTTCCGGAAAAGTTAAAATAAACAACTTTTCCGGAAAAGTTTTATTTAAATTTCAGTATGTGATGGCTTTACTTTTTATTGCACTTGTTTTGCTTCCCACAAATCAAACATTAGCGATACAAGCGTGTTATACCGCTGTAGCTGCTTTTGCAGGTTTATGGCAGATTGGTGTAGTAAAATGTGCCCAATTGGTAATTAAGAATTAAATTTATAAATTTTATAAAATTTAGAGTATTCGGCAATTCTCTTCTTTACTTTTTTCGTGGAATACTTTTGTTAGTTATGCTATTGTTTTGTGAGTTTTTTTTATTTTTTTAACAATGAAATTTTTCTGGTAGAGTATTGCCAGAAATTTCAAGTAGACTAGCCCCGAATAAAACAGCAGAAGAATGGAGTCGAATATTTATTGGAATTGCTGTTAGCCAAGTAATTTGTACAACTTGCTTCAATTTTATGGCAAGAGTAGAGCCAAGGCCATGGACATTAGATCAGAAAATATCAGAACAAAAAATAAACAAAACAAGTAATACAACAAATGAAGGAACAAATAGCTAGCTTTAAAGCTACTATAAACTCATCTTTGTCTCATTTAATTTTTTACTGTGAATAAATGGTTCCGGAAAGTTTCTAATAATAAATAAATAAGAAATTTTCCGGAGAGTTTCTAATAATAAATAAACCAGTTTTTCCGGAAAGTTTTACTAATAAATAAATCAGAATTTTTCCGGAAAGTTTTATTAATAAATAAATCAGAATTTTTCCGGTAAGTTTCTAATAAGATAATTTTACTAAAATAAAGAAAAAATAAAATTTATTCAGTTTTTTTGTTATTTTTATTTATTAGGCTGCTCTACTATTATTCTTTTCGACTTCTTTCAACCTATCAAGTTGTCGGCCCATTTGGCGTTGAATGCTTTTTTCATCTGCAGTTTTAAGATCATACGCCCATCCGATTCGAGCAAAAATGTCAATGAAAAGACGACTAAAATTGAATATTCCAAGCATCTCAGATGTGCGGTAATCTTGAGGGAAGGTATGGTGCTTAAAAATAAAAATATTCAATCTAATAAAATGGCAAATTTTTGCTCATACATAATTATGCCCTCCTTCACCCCATGCAGTCAAAGTAGTCAACATTGATTCGGTAGCTTTAATGGAAACATCATATGGTTTGTAGCCGAAACTGATAAATTATTGAAGTTGAAAAAATTTGTTTTTAAATTACGTGTGTGCTGCAGAGTTAATAAACCAAGTTGCATGTAAATTCAAACAATACCGAAACAATGCTGCTGTACAAAAAGCAATCCAAACCGATTCATCCCAAAGGAAAACAGCAGTTGCAGTAGGGAGTAGAAAACAGAAAATAAACGTAAGAGGAAGATAATATCTATAAATAAAATATTATTTTCCATAATTAAATCAGAATCCTTCCGGAAAGTTTCTATTTATTTAATAAAAGGTGAATCAGAATTCTTCCGGAAAAGTAAGAATTCATAAAAGTTCCGGAAAGTTTCTATTTATTTAATAAAAGGCGAATCAGAATTCTTCCGGAAAAGTAAGAAATAAAGTTCCGGAAGGTTTTTTATTTAAAATTATGTAAGAATTAAAAGAACAAATATTCCAACTTTCTCTGAAATGCGAGAACAGGCTCAGATTCCAAGTCAGACATGTCTAAAGTTGCACCTTTTTCCCTTACTAAAGGATGCTTTTTGCAAAGAAGCCAACCCATGTGTGCAAAGAAGAATCCTCTATTAATGTTATGGCTGAAAATTAAAATAAAAATTAAATAAAAATATTAAACAATTCCTACGGATCAGCGTCGGTATCAGTCCACTTGTGATGACATCTATGGTCACGCGACCATTCAATAACATCATTTTGGAAGGCAACACAATTCATCAACATAAGAATTATTTTTAAAGGAGTTTTGGCCTTATAACTTTTATGAGACCATAAACGATGAGGACCAGCAGTTATTCCAACACCACTAACCATCCAAAGAATAATAACTATTACATAAAATAGAGTTTTTTAGAATTTTTAAAAATGTGTACCCCAAGCAACAGACAACCATTTAGCTGTAAAACAAAGTTGATATAGTCCAATGGTTGCGCCTGTCTGTAGTAGAACATAGAGAAAAACATTTCTCCACACTATTTGTGTTTTGAATTTTGACTAAAACAAATTTTTTTAATTTAAAAATTTTTATTTTTATTTTTTACCATTTTAGCCTTTTCTTCCAATTCTTTTAAATCATCAACTTCCATGGTTAAAAACATATCATCCTCTTCTCTTGTACTTTTTCCATTTTTATTGTATTCCTGAGGGGTTGTAAGTGGAGGCATAATTAAAAAATGAAAAATAAGAGGTTTAAAGTTTTTAAAAATTAAATATTGTTCCTTTGAAAAGTAATTCTGATTTTTATGAACAAAATTCTGATTTTTCAAACCAAAATTCTGATTTTTCTGAACAAAATTCTGATTTTTCTGAACAAAATTCTGATTTTTCTAAACAAGATTCTGATTTTTATGAACAAGATTCTGATTTTTTTAAACAAAATTCTGATTATCCTGAATGAAGTTTTAACATTCTAATCAGAATTTTGGTTTATTTAAACAAATTCTGATTTTTAATTAACTTGTTTCTTCAATATAAAAGTTTTAAATTTATTAATGACTAATTAGAGGGTGTGTTTTTAAAATAAATTATTTATTTATTTAAAGCTTTGAGTAATTAAATTTTTTATTGAGTTAAACATAATTATGTTTAAACTGAAATAAAAAAGAAGAAAAAGTTTACTAGTCAGCCCACAAAATAAAAGTTATAATAAACCAGCAGTTTTATATATTTAGAATGGGGTGATTATAAAAATATTTATATTTAATATCAATTGTTCTGTTAATAAAATAATTTTTTTATTCTCCGCCCTTCCTTTACCTCCACCTGATATTTTGTTTTACATATCAATTTTTGTATTAATATTTAATTTATTTTCAAGGGGTAAAATCACGTGAAAAAAGAGCGTTCAAAAAGGATAAAAACAGGTTAAAATAACGACTTTTAAAAACTTAAGCATGAACTTGAAATTTTATTCTTTTAATAAAAAAGTTGTATTTTTATGTATTTTTTAAAATTCTGTTCCATTCTGAAGTCTTAATTTTCTCTTATTCTCATTTCTCTGTATAACCTCTTTTCGTTGACGATGATTATGAAATTCAAATTTTCTCATATTTCTTTTGCCCGGAAAATTTATTTGCTTTTCAATTTGTGCTTCAATATTCTTAATCACTGAATTCTGAAATGCTCTAGAGTCCTTAAATTCGTCTTTAATCCATAACTGAAATTTTAATAAATTAATTATTATTTTCTGATTTTTTATAATATTTCTGAAATATTTTGATCTAATTCTGATTTTTTTAATTAAAAAATAACCTCAATTTTAACCATAAAAGGCAAATTTTTCAAATCCTTGTAGTTATCAATATATTTATTCAGATATTTTCCAGGATTAATTTCACAACGAAGAAAAACTCCATTTAAACGCCTATCAATATTTCCTTCATTATTAATCAAGTTTTTGAGACAAATTAAAAAAAGTTTGTCAAACTCCTTTAGTAATTCTGTATCTCCTGTTGTGCCCAACAATAAAAGTTGAAAGTTTCCACCCTTGTTGTTTTGAGGATCTTCATAGTTGGGTGGTATTCCTTCACGGAAAAATGCGCGTCCAAACTTTTTGTTGAAAACTGAGAAAAAATATATTTAATGTTCGTTCTATGTTTTGTATTTTATAATGAAAATTCTGATTTTTCTGAACAAAATTCTGATTTTTCTGATCAAAATTCTGATTTTTCTGAACAAAATTCTGATTTTTCTGAACAAGATTCTGATTTTTCTGATCAAAATTCTGATTTTTCTGATCAAAATTCTGATTTTTCTGAACAAAATTCTGATTTTTTATTTATTAATAACCCACAAATATGTTTTGCTATGTGACTGGGTAGCAAATTATCGTCTTTTCGGCCAACAGCAAATTCGACTGATCGTATCAATGTTTTAGAACATTTTTGAAGTGAATCCTTCTTGAGATAATTCATCCAACGTTCTCCAGATTCTTCAGGAGAATTTTTACATAAAGTTTTTAAAAATTCAACTTTCTTCTGAAATATTAGACATTAGAGTCAAGTAATTTTAAGGTATTTTTAATTATTAGCTCAGACTCTAGTGGCATTTTTTTTTAAATTTCAGACTCAAATGTACAAATTGAAATAAACTCACACAAAATCCACAAGATGTCTCCTGGTCATTAGAATTAATCTTAAAATTAATTTTTATTTTAATTAATATTTTATTTACATTTCCAGTCTTCTTGTTCAAACTATAATAGCATTGATGTTTAGGTAAATCTGGACATTCATAAAGCCATAATTGCCAAGAATCGTCTAACGAAATTGAATTAAAATTTGCAACAAGTTTATCCATCTAAAATAAAATATTAATTTTCAGACTCTAATAAACATTTTAGAAATTAAAAAATTTTTTTTTCTGCAGAATTACAAAAAAGAGAAGACTAATAAATAAATACATAAGTATGTTATTTAACGATGATTGTTTAACATTTTAAAGGCAATTAATTGATTTTTTTGTAGCAAAATAGCCTTCGAAGGGTGATTTTTCATTTAACTTTTATAATAGGTGTAAAACATTAAAAAGGGGAATTATTTTTAAATTAATTCTAATAGATGTATTCCACACTTCCAATAGTCGCCCTACTCTAATAATCCTCTAATTAAAATGGCCAATTGAAAAACAGGGCTATTAGAGTCTTACACATTTGATAGATTTATCAGACATTTTTTCCTCAATATATCTGCGGTTGATCCCTCAAGAGTAAGCAAAATATTTATACACAAATATATCCCCCTTCCGATAACTTAGCCTCTCTCAGTTACTTATTTCTCGTCAACAAATGTCTGAGGGATAAATAAAAAAGAATGGGAAAAAAAATAATGTGACTACAATGCCTTAGTAAAGTGTTTTGTTGAAAGAAGTAAAAAAAAAAGAAAGCGCAGAGTTGGCCAATGGACAATTTATTGATGATCGATTGTCCGATCCGTTAATAATATCCATTTCTTAAAATTATTGTTAGTAAAATTTTAGTCTTTTAAGGGCTTTACTGAAGCATTTTTGGTTCTGAAACATGTTTCTAAAAATGTGAAACATGCTTCAGTTTCATAAAAATGCTTAAAAATATATTTCTGAAGCAAATGTTTCTGAAACTTTTTGTTTCAGTAACATGCTTGTGCATTTATTACTTCTGAATCATTTTGTTTTCTGATTTTAAGCTTAAAATGATCTCATCAATAATTTCCTTATATATTTTATTATTTACAAACTTGTTGGTTTCTGGTGAGGAAGGACAGGATAATTCAATTATAGCTGGATTTAAAAATGTTGTATTAAATCCATCAGTAATTTAATATTAATTATTTAATAAAATTTAATTTAATTATAAAAGGATATTTTCAAAAATATGACAAAAATCACACTTTATGGAACTCTGCCTTCTACGACTCAATATATAAACCTACCTATAGAATTAAGTCAAGTCAGGCAGGCAAACATTTTTTCCAGTTTTCCAGCATCAAAACAAACTTGTTTAATTATTTAAATATTTTTATTTTCTATAAAACTTAAGTTTCATCAAATGTTGATATTTGTAAGCAACCACAACAAGTTGGAAGTGGCCCTTACCGGTAAGTTTAAAAATATATTTTCCGGAAAGGAAATAAATTTTGAATTATTCTTTCCGGAAGAATTACAATCGAAAACAAATACGGTTGTAATATTAAAACCTTCCGTAAAAGTTTTCCGGTTAGCATATTTATTCTGAAATTAATGCTGCAATAAAATAAAATTTCCGGAAAACTTACTAGCAATATTTCCGGAAACTTTTAGTTTTTCTTTAATCAAGCTTATTTATAGTATTCCCCGTTGGTTTTTTAATTCTGAAGCTACAAAATGTGAACCTTTTTATTGGTCTGGATGTTGTGCTAATTCAAATAATTTTGCTAATCAGGAACATTGTCAAAATACTTGTGAAGGTGGGTCTTTAATTTTGTTTTACTTAATTTCCTCTAATAATTACAAATAATAACTAACATCTTTTCCAGTTGAAATAAATATAATAATGTTCCTTTCGCCTTACATAGTAGTGTGAAAGGAACACTGAAGCATATCCCTTTAATACTTTGAAAAAAATAGTTACTAACCATAATTCCAATTTATAATAAAATCACTGTCAAGGGAGTCTTCAGATCAACGATCCCGGAGAGGATTGGTTTTTAGTGGAGCACAAAGTGCCTGAAGGCAAAACGAATGCTTCAAACACAGATAAAATCAAATGGCGATTTTCTACATTAGGTTAAATAATTTAGAAATTTTATTAACATTTTTCCCTAAAAGACATTTGATCTAACATTAAAATAATTCTTAAAAAAATTAAGAAACAGTAGCAAATGCAAATCCTTGTGCTCTAGGTAGCAACCAATTTCTACTATGTCAACCAACAACTCCTTCAATCTGTTCAAACCAACAGTTTTGCCATGTTGGGGATAGTCCGATTACCACAGTCTGTTGCAATAAACAAAGTAAATTAAAACAGAAAAGGCAAAAAAGGGATTCTTATTTTTAGCAGAAGTCAATGTTTGCCAACAACCTTTAAATTCCGGAACGGGAAGTTCAACATTGCAGAGGTGGTTTTTCTATGCTCCAGCAGGACAGTGCCAAACGTTTACTTATCGTGGACTGCAGGGGAATGAAAACAATTTTTTGTCGAGGATAGACTGCGAACAACTTTGTCAAGGCAATTAGTGTCCTTTAATAATTTGATTTATTTGTCCCAACAATAAATAAAAATTTTTTCTAGCAAATCCATGCTCAATAGGAGCTCCGCTACGCGACAGTCAAGGACAAGTTGGGTATTGCTCATCGGAACAGTCTTCAATTTGCCCTGTAAACTTTTATTGCCATATTGGAGGAGATGCATTAACAAGCCTTTGCTGCCCAGAAATTGGTAAATATTTTTTTTTAATTTGAGAAATTAAAAGTTTTATTAAAACGGTCATTTGAGTATCCAACTAGGAATTTCCGGTCTTTTTCTAAGTTCTTCAGAAATATCAGAATATCTTTGAAGCAACTCTTCTGGCTCATAGCTTGGATGTTTTAATGAGCATTTAAGTGCGTTCTGAAAATAAAAAGATTAAATAATTGGCGTATTCGATAGCCTGAAAATTGCCACGTATCCACAGAGAAACAGCAATTTTTCTCCCTTTAATAATTGGACATGCCGCGTGAAGAGAGTTCTGTTCCTTTATTCCGTTTGAGTTTGAATTTAGCCAAAGTAATAAATCTCCTATTAAAATAGAAATTTATTGGTTAACAGAATAGTTTAAAATAATAATAAAAATTAAATTCCGATTTTTAAAAATTAGCATGTTCCTTCCACACTACTATGTAGTGTGGAGGGAACATCAACTACAAAAACTCGTCACCACCTTTTTCCGGTTTAATAGTTAAGTTGAGATTAGGGAATGTTGTAAAACTGCCTTTTGCGGTCTGTACAATTAAAAGAGCTGTAGCCAATCTATTTCCAAAGTAGGCAAACCAGCCATCATCGTATTCAATTGGCATTGGTTCTAAATGATCAAAATGGGGAGCATAATGTCCAAATTGTTTATAACTTAAAATCTGTTCAGAAAATAATAATTTTAAATTTATAAAAGATTAGAAATTTAACCAAAAAATCCTCTCCTAAAGCTGGGTTTAATTTTAATGTCTTTTGTAGTCTTCGATAAAGTGGACTAATTTCTATTTCTTCATGTTTCAGCCATAAACCATCGGCTTCGCGACCTCTATGACCATTACTGTAGACCAAGCCTTCAACACCCATTGATTCAACACTATTAAAATTAGGAAACTTTCATGTTCCTTACGCACTACAATGTAGTGCGTAAGGAACATTATCACCAAAAATTTTTACCTTGATTTCTCCAATTTTTCTACAATTTTATTTAACTGCTTCTCCTCTAAAAATAAAGGAAAACGAATAATCGGAGGATATTTATTAAGTATTTCCACAAATAATTGTTCATAGCCTAATTGATGAGTAAAGCAATTTAGACCTTTCTCGGGTGGGGGTGTTGTTGGAGAAAGGCAATGCTTTAACATTGAATGTGGCCAAGTATTCCTAATATTCTAAATTAAAATTAATAATAATCTAGGCATAAAACAGTAGGAGAGAGTACGGGTATTTTGAATAATTCTGAAAATATTCTGGTAATATTCCCAATTAATAAATTAGATAATACACCTCATTTTGAAGCAAATGTCCAAGTTTAATTTTTGTCAGTTTTACATTCTCAATAAAAATATAGAGAAACAGAAATTGAATAAATAAATACATTAATAATTTTTCTGAATAATATAAATAATTACAACTGCTAATAAAGCAAAAAGTCTTGTCTTTTATTTACTCCTTTTTACCTTTTATTTGTATTTCCTTTTATAGAAAATTACTTCGTGGTATTTAATAGAATTAAGTAAATTGACCAAAATAATTATTTTTTTTTATTTGTTTTTCTATATCCGAAAATACTGCAGAACAGACATATGAGCTAAATATATTCTGAAATAATTCTGATAAAATTCTGAAATAATTCTGAAAATATTTTGATAAAATTATGAATATATTCTGATAAAATTCTGAAATAATTCTGATAAAATTCTGAAAATATTCTGAAAATAATTCTGATAAAATTCTGATAAAATTCTGAAAATATTCTGATAAAATATTAAAAGAATTTTCTTCTTTTTTAGGTGGAAATCCATGCCTACAACCTTGTAACCCAGGCCAAGGATTTTATCAATTAAACAGATGGTATTGGGATTCTGTAGCAGGATGTTGTCGTCCATTTACCTACAAAGGGCAAAAGGGAAATCAAAATAATTTTATTAGCTTGGAGCAATGTAACAGTGCTTGTTATGGTAAATATTCTGAAAAAATTCTGAAAATATTCTGAAAAAATTTTGATAAAATTCTGAAAAAATTCTGATAAAATTCTGAAAATATTCTGATAAAATTCTGAAAATATTCTGATAAAATTCTGATAAAATTCTGATAAAATTCTGAAAAAATTCTGATACTATTTTAACAATTTTATTTCCTAGTTGCACCTAATCCTTGCCTTCAACCTATCCAACTACCCTTAGTTCACTGCCAACCTGGACCAGAAGCATGTGAGGGGAGAAATGATCTTTACTGTCATATAGGTATTTTAAATTATTAGTAAAAAAAAAGAAAAAAAATTAAAAATGAGTAAAAAAAGTTTTCTTTTGTTTACTAAACAATGCTTAATTTACTCAACCAACTTTTTTATGTTGTCTTTTTGTGCTTCTTTTTTTATGTCAATATTAATCATGTTCACTCCGCAATGACTATAAAAAAAAATTAATTAATTATTTTTTACGTTAAAAAAAAATAATTTTTTCAGGTAGCAGTCAAGAAACAACAGTCTGCTGCCCTATTGGTTATTTTAAATAAATTAATTAATTAAATATTATTTTAAAAATAAAGACCAAGGCAATAAGTGTCAGTTGCCCATAGAGGTTGGAGAAGGAACTTCTCAATTGCCTCGTTTTGGCTATGACCCTCAAACCCAACAATGTCATCAATTTCTTTATAGAGGACTCAAGGGGAATCAAAACAATTTTTTAAGCTTAGAGGAATGTGAATTGGCATGTCTTCCGAATCCGTGTCCTTCTGGTAGAATTTTTAATTATAGGTACATTTGAGTCTTAAAATAAAATTTAATTAATATTAGGTACAGTTGAGTCTTGAATTAAAAATAGTTGTTGTTAGGAACAGTTGAGTCTCAAAATAAAATTTAATTAATATTAGGTACAGTTGAGTCTCAGTTTCAACTTTATAAGTTATAAATTTCATTAAAAGGAACTCCATTTGTCGGGGCTGATGGCCGTATCCAAGGCTGTGCAGTCAGTACATCCATGAATACATGCCCAACTAATTATTGGTGCCATGTGGGTGCCAATACGGCAAGTACAGTCTGTTGCCCTGATGGTAAAATTAAATTTAAAAAAATATTATAAAATAAATAAAAGCCAATCAAAATCCTTGTCAATTGCCACTATCAACAGGAGAGGGGTTTGCACAGTTGGAACGTTTTTATTACGACTCAACATCAAAAAGTTGCAAAAGCTTTGTTTATAAAGGACTGAAAGGGAATCAGAATAATTTTCTTACATTGGCAAGTTTATTTATTTTACTTGTATTTTTTAAAACTTTTTTTTCTTTTTCTCCTATAAAACAGAGAACTTGTCAACTTTCCTGTCTTCCATTAGACAGTAAGTTTGAGAGAGTAAACTTAAGTTTTGCTTTTTATTCAAACTTTTAAATGAATATTTATTTTATTTAATTTTAAAGACCCTTGTATTGGACAACCAGCTAAAAGTGAAAATGGTCAAATATTTTTTTGCTCAGCTATAAATAGGGATAATTGCCCTGTACTAATTTTCTTTTATTTTATACATAGACAAAAAAAATTTTAAGGTAAACTTTTGGTGTCATCTTGGGGCTGTACCAGAAACCACTGTTTGTTGCCCTGGGGGTAAATATTTTTAAAAGATATTTAAGATTTAATTTATTCAATTTTAGCTACAAATCCATGCTCAGTTCCATTAGCACCTGGAACGGGAAATTCTGGGCTTGCAAGATGGTTTAAAACTTAAATTTTATTCTGAGACTCTAGTGATCAAAATTATTTTAATATTTTTGCAATCCTAAGACTCTAGTGTATACTTTCTGAAATTAAGATTAAAATTTTCTAGACTCTAATGACCAAATTTTAAAATAAAATTGTTAGATCATTTAATTAATTTATTATAATATGTATTTTAGGTACTATAATGCTGATGAACGTCAATGTATCTCGTTCCAATATAATGGGAAACGAGGCAATCAGAACAATTTTTTGACATCTGATGAATGTCAAAATATTTGTCCGGGTAAAAAAACTAAATTTTAATAAAAACTTTTGAGACTCTACTGTCCAAAATATTCATGACTCTATTATAAGAATTTATATTATATTTAAAACATTTTGGACACTAGAGTCTCCTTTCAGAGAATAACTTATCCTGAGACTCTAATGTCCAAATATTTATTTTAAGCTGCTCTGTGTCTTCTTTCAATTGACAGGGGTTCATGTAGTGGGAAGCAAACTAGATATGCTTACAGTCGAGAAAAGGTTTAGATAATTTTAAGGTTTAAAAGAAAATTTTCAAGAGCCAATGTGCTTCGTTTGAATATTCCGGGTGTGGCGGTAATTTAAATAATTTTTTAAATATGCAAGAATGCCAACAAATTTGTTCGAATGTTAGATTATAATTATTATTTAATGCTTCTTTAATACATATTTTGCATTATATTATTTAAATTATTTTTTCTGAGACTTTAGTGTCCATATTTCTTAGACTAATTTGGCAAAAATGAGCAAAAAGAGCAAAAAAGAGAAGAATGAGCAAAAAGAGCAAAAAAAGTCAAGGTTAAAAATATTTTTAATTAAAAAAAAATTTTTTTTAATTCCTTGACATTGACCATGGAATAACTTTGAAATTTTATTGAAAAAAAATCTTCTAATTAGTCTTAAAATTTAAGTTTGAATGTCTAATATTTAAAAAACATTAAATTAGAGTCTAAAAATATTTTTAATTAAAAAAAATTTTTTTTAATTCCTTGACATTGACCATGGAATAACTTTGAAATTTTATTGAAAAAAAATCTTCTAATTAGTCTTAAAATTTAAGTTTGAATGTCTAATATTTAAAAAACATTAAATTAGAGTCTAAAAATATTTTTAATTAAAAAAAATTTTTTTTAATTCCTTGACATTGACCATGGAATAACTTTGAAATTTTATTGAAAAAAAATCTTCTAATTAGTCTTAAAATTTAAGTTTGAATGTCTAATATTTAAAAAACATTAAATTAGAGTCTAAAAATATCTAATAGTCGTAAAAAAATTTTTTTTAATTCCTTGACATTGACCATGGAATAACTTTGAAATTTTATTGAAAAAAAATCTTCTAATTAGTCTTAAAATTTAAGTTTGAATGTCTAATATTTAAAAAACATTAAATTAGAGTCTAAAAATATTTTTAATTAAAAAAAATTTTTTTTAATTCCTTGACCTTGACCATGGAATAACTTTGAAATTTTATTGAAAAAAAATCTTCTAATTAGTCTTAAAATTTAAGTTTGAATGTCTAATATTTAAAAAACATTAAATTAGAGTCTAAAAATATCTAATAGTCGTAAAAAAATTTTTTTTAATTCCTTGACCTTGACCATGGAATAACTTTGAAATTTTATTGAAAAAAAATCTTCTAATTAGTCTTAAAATTTAAGTTTGAATGTCTAATATTTAAAAAACATTAAATTAGAGTCTAAAAATATCTAATAGTCGTAAAAAAATTTTTTTTAATTCCTTGACCTTGACCATGGAATAACTTTGAAATTTTATTGAAAAAAAATCTTCTAATTAGTCTTAAAATTTAAGTTTGAATGTCTAATATTTAAAAAACATTAAATTAGAGTCTAAAAATATCTAATAGTCGTAAAAAAATTTTTTTTAATTCCTTGACCTTGACCATGGAATAACTTTGAAATTTTATTGAAAAAAAATCTTCTAATTAGTCTTAAAATTTAAGTTTGAATGTCTAATATTTAAAAAACATTAAATTAGAGTCTAAAAATATCTTATAGTCGTAAAAAAATTTTTTTTAATTCCTTGACCTTGACCATGGAATATCTCTGAAATTTTATTGAAAAAAAATCTTCTAATTAGTCTTAAAATTTAAGTTTGAATGTCTAATATTTAAAAAACATTAAATTAGAGTCTAAAAATATTTTTAATTAAAAAAAATTTTTTTTAATTCCTTGACCTTGACCATGGAATAACTTTGAAATTTTATTGAAAAAAAATCTTCTAATTAGTCTTAAAATTTAAGTTTGAATGTCTAATATTTAAAAAACATTAAATTAGAGTCTAAAAATATTTTTAATTAAAAAAAATTTTTTTTAATTCCTTGACATTGACAATGGAATAACATTGAAATTTTATTGAAAAAAAATCTTCTAATTAGTCTTAAAATTTAAGTTTGAATGTCTAATATTTAAAAAACATTAAATTAGAGTCTAAAAATATTTTTAATTAAAAAAAATTTTTTTTAATTCCTTGACATTGACCATGGAATAACTTTGAAATTTTATTGAAAAAAAATCTTCTAATTAGTCTTAAAATTTAAGTTTGAATGTCTAATATTTAAAAAACATTAAATTAGAGTCTAAAAATATTTTTAATTAAAAAAAATTTTTTTTAATTCCTTGACATTGACAATGGAATAACATTGAAATTTTATTGAAAAAAAATCTTCTAATTAGTCTTAAAATTTAAGTTTGAATGTCTAATATTTAAAAAACATTAAATTAGAGTTTAAAAATATTTTTAATTAAAAAAAATTTTTAAAAATTCCTTGACCTTGACCATGGAATAACTTTGAAATTTTATTGAAAAAATCTTCTAATTAGTCTTAAAATTTAAGTTTGAATGTCAATATTTAAAAAACATTAAATTAGAGTCTAAAAATATCTAATAGTCGTAAAAAAATTTTTTTTAATTCCTTGACCTTGACCATGGAATATCTCTGAAATTTTATTGAAAAAAAATCTTCTAATTAGTCTTAAAATTTAAGTTTGAATGTCTAATATTTAAAAAACATTAAATTAGAGTCTAAAAATATTTTTAATTAAAAAAAATTTTTTTTAATTCCTTGACCTTGACCATGGAATAACTTTGAAATTTTATTGAAAAAAAATCTTCTAATTAGTCTTAAAATTTAAGTTTGAATGTCTAATATTTAAAAAACATTAAATTAGAGTCTAAAAATATTTTTAATTAAAAAAAATTTTTTTTAATTCCTTGACATTGACAATGGAATAACATTGAAATTTTATTGAAAAAAAATCTTCTAATTAGTCTTAAAATTTAAGTTTGAATGTCTAATATTTAAAAAACATTAAATTAGAGTCTAAAAATATTTTTAATTAAAAAAAATTTTTTTTAATTCCTTGACATTGACCATGGAATAACTTTGAAATTTTATTGAAAAAAAATCTTCTAATTAGTCTTAAAATTTAAGTTTGAATGTCAATATTTAAAAAACATTAAATTAGAGTCTAAAAATATCTAATAGTCGTAAAAAAATTTTTTTTAATTCCTTGACCTTGACCATGGAATATCTCTGAAATTTTATTGAAAAAAAATCTTCTAATTAGTCTTAAAATTTAAGTTTGAATGTCTAATATTTAAAAACATTAAATTAGAGTCTAAAAATATTTTTAATTAAAAAAAATTTTTTTTAATTCCTTGACCTTGACCATGGAATAACTTTGAAATTTTATTGAAAAAAAATCTTCTAATTAGTCTTAAAATTTAAGTTTGAATGTCTAATATTTAAAAAACATTAAATTAGAGTCTAAAAATATCTAATAGTCGTAAAAAAATTTTTTTTAATTCCTTGACCTTGACCATGGAATAACTTTGAAATTTTATTGAAAAAAAATCTTCTAATTAGTCTTAAAATTTAAGTTTGAATGTCTAATATTTAAAAAACATTAAATTAGAGTCTAAAAATATTTTTAATTAAAAAAAATTTTTAAAAATTCCTTAACCTTGACCATGGAATATCTCTGAAATTTTATTGAAAAAAAATCTTCTAATTAGTCTTAAAATTTAAGTTTGAATGTCTAATATTTAAAAAACATTAAATTAGAGTCTAAAAATATTTTTAATTAAAAAAAATTTTTAAAAATTCCTTGACCTTGACCATGGAATAACTTTGAAATTTTATTGAAAAAAAATCTTCTAATTAGTCTTAAAATTTAAGTTTGAATGTCTAATATTTAAAAAACATTAAATTAGAGTCTAAAAATATTTTTAATTAAAAAAAATTTTTAAAAATTCCTTAACCTTGACCATGGAATATCTCTGAAATTTTATTATAAAAATCTTCTAATTAGTCTTAAAATTTAAGTTTGAATGTCTAATATTTAAAAAACATTAAATTAGAGTCTAAAAATATCTAATAGTCGTAAAAAAATTTTTAAAAATTCCTTAACCTTGACCATGGAATAACTTTGAAATTTTATTGAAAAAAAATCTTCTAATTAGTCTTAAAATTTAAGTTTGAATGTCTAATATTTAAAAAACATTAAATTAGAGTCTAAAAATATCTTATAGTCGTAAAAAAATTTTTTTTAATTCCTTGACCTTGACCATGGAATAACTTTGAAATTTTATTGAAAAAAAATCTTCTAATTAGTCTTAAAATTTAAGTTTGAATGTCAATATTTAAAAAACATTAAATTAGAGTCTAAAAATATCTAATAGTCGTAAAAAAATTTTTTTTAATTCCTTGACATTGACCATGGAATAACTTTGAAATTTTATTGAAAAAAAATCTTCTAATTAGTCTTAAAATTTAAGTTTGAATGTCAATATTTAAAAAACATTAAATTAGAGTCTAAAAATATCTAATAGTCGTAAAAAAATTTTTTTTAATTCCTTGACCTTGACCATGGAATATCTCTGAAATTTTATTGAAAAAAAATCTTCTAATTAGTCTTAAAATTTAAGTTTGAATGTCTAATATTTAAAAAACATTAAATTAGAGTCTAAAAATATTTTTAATTAAAAAAAATTTTTTTTAATTCCTTGACCTTGACCATGGAATAACTTTGAAATTTTATTGAAAAAAAATCTTCTAATTAGTCTTAAAATTTAAGTTTGAATGTCTAATATTTAAAAAACATTAAATTAGAGTCTAAAAATATCTAATAGTCGTAAAAAAATTTTTTTTAATTCCTTGACCTTGACCATGGAATAACTTTGAAATTTTATTGAAAAAAAAATCTTCTAATTAGTCTTAAAATTTAAGTTTGAATGTCTAATATTTAAAAAACATTAAATTAGAGTCTAAAAATATTTTTAATTAAAAAAAATTTTTAAAAATTCCTTAACCTTGACCATGGAATATCTCTGAAATTTTATTGAAAAAAAATCTTCTAATTAGTCTTAAAATTTAAGTTTGAATGTCTAATATTTAAAAAACATTAAATTAGAGTCTAAAAATATTTTTAATTAAAAAAAATTTTTAAAAATTCCTTGACCTTGACCATGGAATAACTTTGAAATTTTATTGAAAAAAAATCTTCTAATTAGTCTTAAAATTTAAGTTTGAATGTCTAATATTTAAAAAACATTAAATTAGAGTCTAAAAATATTTTTAATTAAAAAAAATTTTTAAAAATTCCTTAACCTTGACCATGGAATATCTCTGAAATTTTATTATAAAAATCTTCTAATTAGTCTTAAAATTTAAGTTTGAATGTCTAATATTTAAAAAACATTAAATTAGAGTCTAAAAATATCTAATAGTCGTAAAAAAATTTTTAAAAATTCCTTAACCTTGACCATGGAATAACTTTGAAATTTTATTGAAAAAAAATCTTCTAATTAGTCTTAAAATTTAAGTTTGAATGTCTAATATTTAAAAAATTAAATTAGAGTCTAAAAATATCTTATAGTCGTAAAAAAATTTTTTTAATTCCTTGACCTTGACCATGGAATAACTTTGAAATTTTATTGAAAAAAAATCTTCTAATTAGTCTTAAAATTTAAGTTTGAATGTCTAATATTTAAAAAACATTAAATTAGAGTCTAAAAATATCTAATAGTCGTAAAAAAATTTTTTTTAATTCCTTGACCTTGACCATGGAATAACTTTGAAATTTTATTGAAAAAAAATCTTCTAATTAGTCTTAAAATTTAAGTTTGAATGTCTAATATTTAAAAAACATTAAATTAGAGTCTAAAAATATCTAATAGTCGTAAAAAAATTTTTAAAAATTCCTTGACCTTGACCATGGAATAACTTTGAAATTTTATTGAAAAAAAATCTTCTAATTAGTCTTAAAATTTAAGTTTGAATGTCTAATATTTAAAAAACATTAAATTAGAGTCTAAAAATATCTTATAGTCGTAAAAAAATTTTTTTTAATTCCTTGACCTTGACCATGGAATAACTTTGAAATTTTATTGAAAAAAAATCTTCTAATTAGTCTTAAAATTTAAGTTTGAATGTCTAATATTTAAAAAACATTAAATTAGAGTCTAAAAATATCTAATAGTCGTAAAAAAATTTTTAAAAATTCCTTAACCTTGACCATGGAATATCTCTGAAATTTTATTGAAAAAAAATCTTCTAATTAGTCTTAAAATTTAAGTTTGAATGTCTAATATTTAAAAAACATTAAATTAGAGTCTAAAAATATTTTTAATTAAAAAAAATTTTTAAAAATTCCTTAACCTTGACCATGGAATATCTCTGAAATTTTATTGAAAAAAAATCTTCTAATTAGTCTTAAAATTTAAGTTTGAATGTCTAATATTTAAAAAACATTAAATTAGAGTCTAAAAATATTTTTAATTAAAAAAAATTTTTAAAAATTCCTTGACCTTGACCATGGAATAACTTTGAAATTTTATTGAAAAAAAATCTTCTAATTAGTCTTAAAATTTAAGTTTGAATGTCTAATATTTAAAAAACATTAAATTAGAGTCTAAAAATATTTTTAATTAAAAAAAATTTTTTTTAATTCCTTGACATTGACAATGGAATAACTTTGAAATTTTATTGAAAAAAAATCTTCTAATTAGTCTTAAAATTTAAGTTTGAATGTCTAATATTTAAAAAACATTAAATTAGAGTCTAAAAATATTTTTAATTAAAAAAAATTTTTAAAAATTCCTTAACCTTGACCATGGAATATCTCTGAAATTTTATTATAAAAATCTTCTAATTAGTCTTAAAATTTAAGTTTGAATGTCTAATATTTAAAAAACATTAAATTAGAGTCTAAAAATATCTAATAGTCGTAAAAAAATTTTTAAAAATTCCTTAACCTTGACCATGGAATAACTTTGAAATTTTATTGAAAAAAAATCTTCTAATTAGTCTTAAAATTTAAGTTTGAATGTCTAATATTTAAAAAACATTAAATTAGAGTCTAAAAATATCTTATAGTCGTAAAAAAATTTTTTTTAATTCCTTGACCTTGACCATGGAATAACTTTGAAATTTTATTGAAAAAAAATCTTCTAATTAGTCTTAAAATTTAAGTTTGAATGTCTAATATTTAAAAAACATTAAATTAGAGTCTAAAAATATCTAATAGTCGTAAAAAAATTTTTTTTAATTCCTTGACCTTGACCATGGAATAACTTTGAAATTTTATTGAAAAAAAATCTTCTAATTAGTCTTAAAATTTAAGTTTGAATGTCTAATATTTAAAAAACATTAAATTAGAGTCTAAAAATATCTAATAGTCGTAAAAAAATTTTTAAAAATTCCTTGACCTTGACCATGGAATAACTTTGAAATTTTATTGAAAAAAAATCTTCTAATTAGTCTTAAAATTTAAGTTTGAATGTCTAATATTTAAAAAACATTAAATTAGAGTCTAAAAATATCTTATAGTCGTAAAAAAATTTTTAAAAATTCCTTGACCTTGACCATGGAATAACTTTGAAATTTTATTGAAAAAAAATCTTCTAATTAGTCTTAAAATTTAAGTTTGAATGTCTAATATTTAAAAAACATTAAATTAGAGTCTAAAAATATCTAATAGTCGTAAAAAAATTTTTAAAAATTCCTTAACCTTGACCATGGAATATCTCTGAAATTTTATTGAAAAAAAATCTTCTAATTAGTCTTAAAATTTAAGTTTGAATGTCTAATATTTAAAAAACATTAAATTAGAGTCTAAAAATATCTTATAGTCGTAAAAAAATTTTTTTTAATTCCTTGACCTTGACCATGGAATATCTCTGAAATTTTATTGAAAAAAAATCTTCTAATTAGTCTTAAAATTTAAGTTTGAATGTCTAATATTTAAAAAACATTAAATTAGAGTCTAAAAATATCTAATAGTCGTAAAAAAATTTTTTTTAATTCCTTGACCTTGACCATGGAATAACTTTGAAATTTTATTGAAAAAAAATCTTCTAATTAGTCTTAAAATTTAAGTTTGAATGTCTAATATTTAAAAAACATTAAATTAGAGTCTAAAAATATTTTTAATTAAAAAAAATTTTTAAAAATTCCTTAACCTTGACCATGGAATATCTCTGAAATTTTATTGAAAAAAAATCTTCTAATTAGTCTTAAAATTTAAGTTTGAATGTCTAATATTTAAAAAACATTAAATTAGAGTCTAAAAATATCTAATAGTCGTAAAAAAATTTTTTTTAATTCCTTGACCTTGACCATGGAATAACTTTGAAATTTTATTGAAAAAAAATCTTCTAATTAGTCTTAAAATTTAAGTTTGAATGTCTAATATTTAAAAAACATTAAATTAGAGTCTAAAAATATCTAATAGTCGTAAAAAAATTTTTAAAAATTCCTTGACCTTGACCATGGAATAACTTTGAAATTTTATTGAAAAAAAATCTTCTAATTAGTCTTAAAATTTAAGTTTGAATGTCTAATATTTAAAAAACATTAAATTAGAGTCTAAAAATATCTTATAGTCGTAAAAAAATTTTTAAAAATTCCTTAACCTTGACCATGGAATAACTTTGAAATTTTATTGAAAAAAAATCTTCTAATTAGTCTTAAAATTTAAGTTTGAATGTCTAATATTTAAAAAACATTAAATTAGAGTCTAAAAATATCTAATAGTCGTAAAAAAATTTTTAAAAATTCCTTGACCTTGACCATGGAATAACTTTGAAATTTTATTGAAAAAAAATCTTCTAATTAGTCTTAAAATTTAAGTTTGAATGTCTAATATTTAAAAAACATTAAATTAGAGTCTAAAAATATCTTATAGTCGTAAAAAAATTTTTTTTAATTCCTTGACCTTGACCATGGAATATCTCTGAAATTTTATTGAAAAAAAATCTTCTAATTAGTCTTAAAATTTAAGTTTGAATGTCTAATATTTAAAAAACATTAAATTAGAGTCTAAAAATATTTTTAATTAAAAAAAATTTTTTTTAATTCCTTGACCTTGACCATGGAATAACTTTGAAATTTTATTGAAAAAAAATCTTCTAATTAGTCTTAAAATTTAAGTTTGAATGTCTAATATTTAAAAAACATTAAATTAGAGTCTAAAAATATCTAATAGTCGTAAAAAAATTTTTTTTAATTCCTTGACCTTGACCATGGAATAACTTTGAAATTTTATTGAAAAAAAATCTTCTAATTAGTCTTAAAATTTAAGTTTGAATGTCTAATATTTAAAAAACATTAAATTAGAGTCTAAAAATATCTAATAGTCGTAAAAAAATTTTTAAAAATTCCTTGACCTTGACCATGGAATAACTTTGAAATTTTATTGAAAAAAAATCTTCTAATTAGTCTTAAAATTTAAGTTTGAATGTCTAATATTTAAAAAACATTAAATTAGAGTCTAAAAATATCTTATAGTCGTAAAAAAATTTTTAAAAATTCCTTAACCTTGACCATGGAATAACTTTGAAATTTTATTGAAAAAAAATCTTCTAATTAGTCTTAAAATTTAAGTTTGAATGTCTAATATTTAAAAAACATTAAATTAGAGTCTAAAAATATCTAATAGTCGTAAAAAAATTTTTAAAAATTCCTTGACCTTGACCATGGAATAACTTTGAAATTTTATTGAAAAAAAATCTTCTAATTAGTCTTAAAATTTAAGTTTGAATGTCTAATATTTAAAAAACATTAAATTAGAGTCTAAAAATATCTTATAGTCGTAAAAAAATTTTTTTTAATTCCTTGACCTTGACCATGGAATATCTCTGAAATTTTATTGAAAAAAAATCTTCTAATTAGTCTTAAAATTTAAGTTTGAATGTCTAATATTTAAAAAACATTAAATTAGAGTCTAAAAATATTTTTAATTAAAAAAAATTTTTTTTAATTCCTTGACCTTGACCATGGAATAACTTTGAAATTTTATTGAAAAAAAATCTTCTAATTAGTCTTAAAATTTAAGTTTGAATGTCTAATATTTAAAAAACATTAAATTAGAGTCTAAAAATATTTTTAATTAAAAAATTTTTTTAATTCCTTGACATTGACAATGGAATAACATTGAAATTTTATTGAAAAAAAATCTTCTAATTAGTCTTAAAATTTAAGTTTGAATGTCTAATATTTAAAAAACATTAAATTAGAGTCTAAAAATATTTTTAATTAAAAAAAATTTTTTTTAATTCCTTGACATTGACCATGGAATAACTTTGAAATTTTATTGAAAAAAAATCTTCTAATTAGTCTTAAAATTTAAGTTTGAATGTCTAATATTTAAAAAACATTAAATTAGAGTCTAAAAATATTTTTAATTAAAAAAAATTTTTTTTAATTCCTTGACATTGACAATGGAATAACATTGAAATTTTATTGAAAAAAAATCTTCTAATTAGTCTTAAAATTTAAGTTTGAATGTCTAATATTTAAAAAACATTAAATTAGAGTTTAAAAATATTTTTAATTAAAAAAAATTTTTAAAAATTCCTTGACCTTGACCATGGAATAACTTTGAAATTTTATTGAAAAAAAATCTTCTAATTAGTCTTAAAATTTAAGTTTGAATGTCAATATTTAAAAAACATTAAATTAGAGTCTAAAAATATCTAATAGTCGTAAAAAAATTTTTTTTAATTCCTTGACCTTGACCATGGAATATCTCTGAAATTTTATTGAAAAAAAATCTTCTAATTAGTCTTAAAATTTAAGTTTGAATGTCTAATATTTAAAAAACATTAAATTAGAGTCTAAAAATATTTTTAATTAAAAAAAATTTTTTTTAATTCCTTGACCTTGACCATGGAATAACTTTGAAATTTTATTGAAAAAAAATCTTCTAATTAGTCTTAAAATTTAAGTTTGAATGTCTAATATTTAAAAAACATTAAATTAGAGTCTAAAAATATTTTTAATTAAAAAAAATTTTTTTTAATTCCTTGACATTGACAATGGAATAACATTGAAATTTTATTGAAAAAAAATCTTCTAATTAGTCTTAAAATTTAAGTTTGAATGTCTAATATTTAAAAAACATTAAATTAGAGTCTAAAAATATTTTTAATTAAAAAAAATTTTTTTTAATTCCTTGACATTGACCATGGAATAACTTTGAAATTTTATTGAAAAAAAATCTTCTAATTAGTCTTAAAATTTAAGTTTGAATGTCAATATTTAAAAAACATTAAATTAGAGTCTAAAAATATCTAATAGTCGTAAAAAAATTTTTTTTAATTCCTTGACCTTGACCATGGAATATCTCTGAAATTTTATTGAAAAAAAATCTTCTAATTAGTCTTAAAATTTAAGTTTGAATGTCTAATATTTAAAAAACATTAAATTAGAGTCTAAAAATATTTTTAATTAAAAAAAATTTTTTTTAATTCCTTGACCTTGACCATGGAATAACTTTGAAATTTTATTGAAAAAAAATCTTCTAATTAGTCTTAAAATTTAAGTTTGAATGTCTAATATTTAAAAAACATTAAATTAGAGTCTAAAAATATCTAATAGTCGTAAAAAAATTTTTTTTAATTCCTTGACCTTGACCATGGAATAACTTTGAAATTTTATTGAAAAAAATCTTCTAATTAGTCTTAAAATTTAAGTTTGAATGTCTAATATTTAAAAAACATTAAATTAGAGTCTAAAAATATTTTTAATTAAAAAAAATTTTTAAAAATTCCTTAACCTTGACCATGGAATATCTCTGAAATTTTATTGAAAAAAAATCTTCTAATTAGTCTTAAAATTTAAGTTTGAATGTCTAATATTTAAAAAACATTAAATTAGAGTCTAAAAATATTTTTAATTAAAAAAAATTTTTAAAAATTCCTTGACCTTGACCATGGAATAACTTTGAAATTTTATTGAAAAAAAATCTTCTAATTAGTCTTAAAATTTAAGTTTGAATGTCTAATATTTAAAAAACATTAAATTAGAGTCTAAAAATATTTTTAATTAAAAAAAATTTTTAAAAATTCCTTAACCTTGACCATGGAATATCTCTGAAATTTTATTATAAAAATCTTCTAATTAGTCTTAAAATTTAAGTTTGAATGTCTAATATTTAAAAAACATTAAATTAGAGTCTAAAAATATCTAATAGTCGTAAAAAAATTTTTAAAAATTCCTTAACCTTGACCATGGAATAACTTTGAAATTTTATTGAAAAAAAATCTTCTAATTAGTCTTAAAATTTAAGTTTGAATGTCTAATATTTAAAAAACATTAAATTAGAGTCTAAAAATATCTTATAGTCGTAAAAAAATTTTTTTTAATTCCTTGACCTTGACCATGGAATAACTTTGAAATTTTATTGAAAAAAAATCTTCTAATTAGTCTTAAAATTTAAGTTTGAATGTCTAATATTTAAAAAACATTAAATTAGAGTCTAAAAATATCTAATAGTCGTAAAAAAATTTTTTTTAATTCCTTGACCTTGACCATGGAATAACTTTGAAATTTTATTGAAAAAAAATCTTCTAATTAGTCTTAAAATTTAAGTTTGAATGTCTAATATTTAAAAAACATTAAATTAGAGTCTAAAAATATCTAATAGTCGTAAAAAAATTTTTAAAAATTCCTTGACCTTGACCATGGAATAACTTTGAAATTTTATTGAAAAAAAATCTTCTAATTAGTCTTAAAATTTAAGTTTGAATGTCTAATATTTAAAAAACATTAAATTAGAGTCTAAAAATATCTTATAGTCGTAAAAAAATTTTTTTTAATTCCTTGACCTTGACCATGGAATAACTTTGAAATTTTATTGAAAAAAAATCTTCTAATTAGTCTTAAAATTTAAGTTTGAATGTCTAATATTTAAAAAACATTAAATTAGAGTCTAAAAATATCTAATAGTCGTAAAAAAATTTTTTTTAATTCCTTGACCTTGACCATGGAATAACTTTGAAATTTTATTGAAAAAAAATCTTCTAATTAGTCTTAAAATTTAAGTTTGAATGTCTAATATTTAAAAAACATTAAATTAGAGTCTAAAAATATTTTTAATTAAAAAAAATTTTTAAAAATTCCTTAACCTTGACCATGGAATATCTCTGAAATTTTATTGAAAAAAAATCTTCTAATTAGTCTTAAAATTTAAGTTTGAATGTCTAATATTTAAAAAACATTAAATTAGAGTCTAAAAATATCTAATAGTCGTAAAAAAATTTTTAAAAATTCCTTGACCTTGACCATGGAATAACTTTGAAATTTTATTGAAAAAAAATCTTCTAATTAGTCTTAAAATTTAAGTTTGAATGTCTAATATTTAAAAAACATTAAATTAGAGTCTAAAAATATCTTATAGTCGTAAAAAAATTTTTAAAAATTCCTTAACCTTGACCATGGAATAACTTTGAAATTTTATTGAAAAAAAATCTTCTAATTAGTCTTAAAATTTAAGTTTGAATGTCTAATATTTAAAAAACATTAAATTAGAGTCTAAAAATATCTAATAGTCGTAAAAAAATTTTTAAAAATTCCTTGACCTTGACCATGGAATAACTTTGAAATTTTATTGAAAAAAAATCTTCTAATTAGTCTTAAAATTTAAGTTTGAATGTCTAATATTTAAAAAACATTAAATTAGAGTCTAAAAATATCTAATAGTCGTAAAAAAATTTTTAAAAATTCCTTGACCTTGACCATGGAATAACTTTGAAATTTTATTGAAAAAAAATCTTCTAATTAGTCTTAAAATTTAAGTTTGAATGTCTAATATTTAAAAAACATTAAATTAGAGTCTAAAAATATTTTTAATTAAAAAAAATTTTTAAAAATTCCTTAACCTTGACCATGGAATAACTTTGAAATTTTATTGAAAAAAAATCTTCTAATTAGTCTTAAAATTTAAGTTTGAATGTCTAATATTTAAAAAACATTAAATTAGAGTCTAAAAATATCTAATAGTCGTAAAAAAATTTTTAAAAATTCCTTGACCTTGACCATGGAATAACTTTGAAATTTTATTGAAAAAAAATCTTCTAATTAGTCTTAAAATTTAAGTTTGAATGTCTAATATTTAAAAAACATTAAATTAGAGTCTAAAAATATTTTTAATTAAAAAAATTTTAAAAATTCCTTGACCTTGACCATGGAATAACTTTGAAATTTTATTGAAAAAAAATCTTCTAATTAGTCTTAAAATTTAAGTTTGAATGTCTAATATTTAAAAAACATTAAATTAGAGTCTAAAAATATCTTATAGTCGTAAAAAAATTTTTTTTAATTCCTTGACCTTGACCATGGAATAACTTTGAAATTTTATTGAAAAAAAATCTTCTAATTAGTCTTAAAATTTAAGTTTGAATGTCTAATATTTAAAAAACATTAAATTAGAGTCTAAAAATATCTAATAGTCGTAAAAAAATTTTTAAAAATTCCTTAACCTTGACCATGGAATATCTCTGAAATTTTATTGAAAAAAAATCTTCTAATTAGTCTTAAAATTTAAGTTTGAATGTCTAATATTTAAAAAACATTAAATTAGAGTCTAAAAATATCTTATAGTCGTAAAAAAATTTTTTTTAATTCCTTGACCTTGACCATGGAATATCTCTGAAATTTTATTGAAAAAAAATCTTCTAATTAGTCTTAAAATTTAAGTTTGAATGTCTAATATTTAAAAAACATTAAATTAGAGTCTAAAAATATCTAATAGTCGTAAAAAAATTTTTTTTAATTCCTTGACCTTGACCATGGAATAACTTTGAAATTTTATTGAAAAAAAATCTTCTAATTAGTCTTAAAATTTAAGTTTGAATGTCTAATATTTAAAAAACATTAAATTAGAGTCTAAAAATATTTTTAATTAAAAAAAATTTTTAAAAATTCCTTAACCTTGACCATGGAATATCTCTGAAATTTTATTGAAAAAAAATCTTCTAATTAGTCTTAAAATTTAAGTTTGAATGTCTAATATTTAAAAAACATTAAATTAGAGTCTAAAAATATTTTTAATTAAAAAAAATTTTTAAAAATTCCTTAACCTTGACCATGGAATATCTCTGAAATTTTATTGAAAAAAAATCTTCTAATTAGTCTTAAAATTTAAGTTTGAATGTCTAATATTTAAAAAACATTAAATTAGAGTCTAAAAATATCTAATAGTCGTAAAAAAATTTTTTTTAATTCCTTGACCTTGACCATGGAATAACTTTGAAATTTTATTGAAAAAAAATCTTCTAATTAGTCTTAAAATTTAAGTTTGAATGTCTAATATTTAAAAAACATTAAATTAGAGTCTAAAAATATCTAATAGTCGTAAAAAAATTTTTAAAAATTCCTTGACCTTGACCATGGAATAACTTTGAAATTTTATTGAAAAAAAATCTTCTAATTAGTCTTAAAATTTAAGTTTGAATGTCTAATATTTAAAAAACATTAAATTAGAGTCTAAAAATATCTTATAGTCGTAAAAAAATTTTTAAAAATTCCTTAACCTTGACCATGGAATAACTTTGAAATTTTATTGAAAAAAAATCTTCTAATTAGTCTTAAAATTTAAGTTTGAATGTCTAATATTTAAAAAACATTAAATTAGAGTCTAAAAATATTTTTAATTAAAAAAAATTTTTTTTAATTCCTTGACCTTGACCATGGAATAACTTTGAAATTTTATTGAAAAAAAATCTTCTAATTAGTCTTAAAATTTAAGTTTGAATGTCTAATATTTAAAAAACATTAAATTAGAGTCTAAAAATATCTAATAGTCGTAAAAAAATTTTTAAAAATTCCTTGACCTTGACCATGGAATAACTTTGAAATTTTATTGAAAAAAAATCTTCTAATTAGTCTTAAAATTTAAGTTTGAATGTCTAATATTTAAAAAACATTAAATTAGAGTCTAAAAATATCTTATAGTCGTAAAAAAATTTTTAAAAATTCCTTGACCTTGACCATGGAATAACTTTGAAATTTTATTGAAAAAAAATCTTCTAATTAGTCTTAAAATTTAAGTTTGAATGTCTAATATTTAAAAAACATTAAATTAGAGTCTAAAAATATCTAATAGTCGTAAAAAAATTTTTAAAAATTCCTTGACCTTGACCATGGAATAACTTTGAAATTTTATTGAAAAAAAATCTTCTAATTAGTCTTAAAATTTAAGTTTGAATGTCTAATATTTAAAAAACATTAAATTAGAGTCTAAAAATATCTTATAGTCGTAAAAAAATTTTTTTTAATTCCTTGACCTTGACCATGGAATAACTTTGAAATTTTATTGAAAAAAAATCTTCTAATTAGTCTTAAAATTTAAGTTTGAATGTCTAATATTTAAAAAACATTAAATTAGAGTCTAAAAATATTTTTAATTAAAAAAAATTTTTAAAAATTCCTTAACCTTGACCATGGAATAACTTTGAAATTTTATTGAAAAAAAATCTTCTAATTAGTCTTAAAATTTAAGTTTGAATGTCTAATATTTAAAAAACATTAAATTAGAGTCTAAAAATATCTAATAGTCGTAAAAAAATTTTTAAAAATTCCTTGACCTTGACCATGGAATAACTTTGAAATTTTATTGAAAAAAAATCTTCTAATTAGTCTTAAAATTTAAGTTTGAATGTCTAATATTTAAAAAACATTAAATTAGAGTCTAAAAATATCTAATAGTCGTAAAAAAATTTTTTTTAATTCCTTGACCTTGACCATGGAATAACTTTGAAATTTTATTGAAAAAAAATCTTCTAATTAGTCTTAAAATTTAAGTTTGAATGTCTAATATTTAAAAAACATTAAATTAGAGTCTAAAAATATCTAATAGTTAAAAAAATTTTTAAAAATTCCTTGACCTTGACCATGGAATAACTTTGAAATTTTATTGAAAAAAATCTTCTAATTAGTCTTAAAATTTAAGTTTGAATGTCTAATATTTAAAAAACATTAAATTAGAGTCTAAAAATATCTAATAGTTAAAAAAATTTTTTTAATTCCTTGACCTTGACCATGGAATAACTTTGAAATTTTATTGAAAAAAATCTTCTAATTAGTCTTAAAATTTAAGTTTGAATGTCTAATATTTAAAAAACATTAAATTAGAGTCTAAAAATATCTAATAGTCGTAAAAAATTTTTTTAAAAATTCCTTGACCTTGACCATGGAATAACTTTGAAATTTTATTGAAAAAAATCTTCTAATTAGTCTTAAAATTTAAGTTTGAATGTCTAATATTTAAAAAACATTAAATTAGAGTCTAAAAATATCTTATAGTCGTAAAAAATTTTTTTAATTCCTTGACCTTGACCATGGAATAACTTTGAAATTTTATTGAAAAAAAATCTTCTAATTAGTCTTAAAATTTAAGTTTGAATGTCTAATATTTAAAAAACATTAAATTAGAGTCTAAAAATATCTAATAGTCGTAAAAAAATTTTTTTAATTCCTTGACCTTGACCATGGAATAACTTTGAAATTTTATTGAAAAAAAATCTTCTAATTAGTCTTAAAATTTAAGTTTGAATGTCTAATATTTAAAAAACATTAAATTAGAGTCTAAAAATATCTAATAGTCGTAAAAAAATTTTTTTTAATTCCTTGACCTTGACCATGGAATAACTTTGAAATTTTATTGAAAAAAAATCTTCTAATTAGTCTTAAAATTTAAGTTTGAATGTCTAATATTTAAAAAACATTAAATTAGAGTCTAAAAATATTTTTAATTAAAAAAAATTTTTAAAAATTCCTTAACCTTGACCATGGAATATCTCTGAAATTTTATTGAAAAAAAATCTTCTAATTAGTCTTAAAATTTAAGTTTGAATGTCTAATATTTAAAAAACATTAAATTAGAGTCTAAAAATATTTTTAATTAAAAAAAATTTTTAAAAATTCCTTGACCTTGACCATGGAATAACTTTGAAATTTTATTGAAAAAAAATCTTCTAATTAGTCTTAAAATTTAAGTTTGAATGTCTAATATTTAAAAAACATTAAATTAGAGTCTAAAAATATCTAATAGTCGTAAAAAAATTTTTTTTAATTCCTTGACCTTGACCATGGAATAACTTTGAAATTTTATTGAAAAAAAATCTTCTAATTAGTCTTAAAATTTAAGTTTGAATGTCTAATATTTAAAAAACATTAAATTAGAGTCTAAAAATATCTAATAGTCGTAAAAAAATTTTTAAAAATTCCTTGACCTTGACCATGGAATAACTTTGAAATTTTATTGAAAAAAAATCTTCTAATTAGTCTTAAAATTTAAGTTTGAATGTCTAATATTTAAAAAACATTAAATTAGAGTCTAAAAATATCTTATAGTCGTAAAAAAATTTTTTTTAATTCCTTGACCTTGACCATGGAATAACTTTGAAATTTTATTGAAAAAAAATCTTCTAATTAGTCTTAAAATTTAAGTTTGAATGTCTAATATTTAAAAAACATTAAATTAGAGTCTAAAAATATCTAATAGTCGTAAAAAAATTTTTAAAAATTCCTTAACCTTGACCATGGAATATCTCTGAAATTTTATTGAAAAAAAATCTTCTAATTAGTCTTAAAATTTAAGTTTGAATGTCTAATATTTAAAAAACATTAAATTAGAGTCTAAAAATATCTTATAGTCGTAAAAAAATTTTTTTTAATTCCTTGACCTTGACCATGGAATAACTTTGAAATTTTATTGAAAAAAAATCTTCTAATTAGTCTTAAAATTTAAGTTTGAATGTCTAATATTTAAAAAACATTAAATTAGAGTCTAAAAATATCTAATAGTCGTAAAAAAATTTTTTTTAATTCCTTGACCTTGACCATGGAATAACTTTGAAATTTTATTGAAAAAAAATCTTCTAATTAGTCTTAAAATTTAAGTTTGAATGTCTAATATTTAAAAAACATTAAATTAGAGTCTAAAAATATTTTTAATTAAAAAAAATTTTTAAAAATTCCTTAACCTTGACCATGGAATATCTCTGAAATTTTATTGAAAAAAAATCTTCTAATTAGTCTTAAAATTTAAGTTTGAATGTCTAATATTTAAAAAACATTAAATTAGAGTCTAAAAATATTTTTAATTAAAAAAAATTTTTAAAAATTCCTTAACCTTGACCATGGAATATCTTTGAAATTTTATTGAAAAAAAATCTTCTAATTAGTCTTAAAATTTAAGTTTGAATGTCTAATATTTAAAAAACATTAAATTAGAGTCTAAAAATATCTAATAGTCGTAAAAAAATTTTTTTTAATTCCTTGACCTTGACCATGGAATAACTTTGAAATTTTATTGAAAAAAAATCTTCTAATTAGTCTTAAAATTTAAGTTTGAATGTCTAATATTTAAAAAACATTAAATTAGAGTCTAAAAATATCTAATAGTCGTAAAAAAATTTTTAAAAATTCCTTGACCTTGACCATGGAATAACTTTGAAATTTTATTGAAAAAAAATCTTCTAATTAGTCTTAAAATTTAAGTTTGAATGTCTAATATTTAAAAAACATTAAATTAGAGTCTAAAAATATCTTATAGTCGTAAAAAAATTTTTAAAAATTCCTTAACCTTGACCATGGAATAACTTTGAAATTTTATTGAAAAAAAATCTTCTAATTAGTCTTAAAATTTAAGTTTGAATGTCTAATATTTAAAAAACATTAAATTAGAGTCTAAAAATATTTTTAATTAAAAAAAATTTTTAAAAATTCCTTGACCTTGACCATGGAATAACTTTGAAATTTTATTGAAAAAAAATCTTCTAATTAGTCTTAAAATTTAAGTTTGAATGTCTAATATTTAAAAAACATTAAATTAGAGTCTAAAAATATCTAATAGTCGTAAAAAAATTTTTAAAAATTCCTTGACCTTGACCATGGAATAACTTTGAAATTTTATTGAAAAAAAATCTTCTAATTAGTCTTAAAATTTAAGTTTGAATGTCTAATATTTAAAAAACATTAAATTAGAGTCTAAAAATATCTTATAGTCGTAAAAAATTTTTTTAAAAATTCCTTGACCTTGACCATGGAATAACTTTGAAATTTTATTGAAAAAAAATCTTCTAATTAGTCTTAAAATTTAAGTTTGAATGTCTAATATTTAAAAAACATTAAATTAGAGTCTAAAAATATCTAATAGTCGTAAAAAAATTTTTAAAAATTCCTTGACCTTGACCATGGAATAACTTTGAAATTTTATTGAAAAAAAATCTTCTAATTAGTCTTAAAATTTAAGTTTGAATGTCTAATATTTAAAAAACATTAAATTAGAGTCTAAAAATATCTTATAGTCGTAAAAAAATTTTTTTTAATTCCTTGACCTTGACCATGGAATAACTTTGAAATTTTATTGAAAAAAAATCTTCTAATTAGTCTTAAAATTTAAGTTTGAATGTCTAATATTTAAAAAACATTAAATTAGAGTCTAAAAATATTTTTAATTAAAAAAAATTTTTAAAAATTCCTTAACCTTGACCATGGAATAACTTTGAAATTTTATTGAAAAAAAATCTTCTAATTAGTCTTAAAATTTAAGTTTGAATGTCTAATATTTAAAAAACATTAAATTAGAGTCTAAAAATATCTAATAGTCGTAAAAAAATTTTTAAAAATTCCTTGACCTTGACCATGGAATAACTTTGAAATTTTATTGAAAAAAAATCTTCTAATTAGTCTTAAAATTTAAGTTTGAATGTCTAATATTTAAAAAACATTAAATTAGAGTCTAAAAATATCTAATAGTCGTAAAAAAATTTTTTTTAATTCCTTGACCTTGACCATGGAATAACTTTGAAATTTTATTGAAAAAAAATCTTCTAATTAGTCTTAAAATTTAAGTTTGAATGTCTAATATTTAAAAAACATTAAATTAGAGTCTAAAAATATCTAATAGTCGTAAAAAAATTTTTAAAAATTCCTTGACCTTGACCATGGAATAACTTTGAAATTTTATTGAAAAAAAATCTTCTAATTAGTCTTAAAATTTAAGTTTGAATGTCTAATATTTAAAAAACATTAAATTAGAGTCTAAAAATATCTTATAGTCGTAAAAAAATTTTTTTTAATTCCTTGACCTTGACCATGGAATAACTTTGAAATTTTATTGAAAAAAAATCTTCTAATTAGTCTTAAAATTTAAGTTTGAATGTCTAATATTTAAAAAACATTAAATTAGAGTCTAAAAATATTTTTAATTAAAAAAAATTTTTTTAAATTCCTTAACCTTGACCATGGAATAACTTTGAAATTTTATTGAAAAAAAATCTTCTAATTAGTCTTAAAATTTAAGTTTGAATGTCTAATATTTAAAAAACATTAAATTAGAGTCTAAAAATATCTAATAGTCGTAAAAAAATTTTTAAAAATTCCTTGACCTTGACCATGGAATAACTTTGAAATTTTATTGAAAAAAAATCTTCTAATTAGTCTTAAAATTTAAGTTTGAATGTCTAATATTTAAAAAACATTAAATTAGAGTCTAAAAATATCTAATAGTCGTAAAAAAATTTTTTTTAATTCCTTGACCTTGACCATGGAATAACTTTGAAATTTTATTGAAAAAAAATCTTCTAATTAGTCTTAAAATTTAAGTTTGAATGTCTAATATTTAAAAAACATTAAATTAGAGTCTAAAAATATCTAATAGTCGTAAAAAAATTTTTAAAAATTCCTTGACCTTGACCATGGAATAACTTTGAAATTTTATTGAAAAAAAATCTTCTAATTAGTCTTAAAATTTAAGTTTGAATGTCTAATATTTAAAAAACATTAAATTAGAGTCTAAAAATATCTTATAGTCGTAAAAAAATTTTTTTTAATTCCTTGACCTTGACCATGGAATAACTTTGAAATTTTATTGAAAAAAAATCTTCTAATTAGTCTTAAAATTTAAGTTTGAATGTCTAATATTTAAAAAACATTAAATTAGAGTCTAAAAATATTTTTAATTAAAAAAAATTTTTTTTAATTCCTTGACCTTGACCATGGAATAACTTTGAAATTTTATTGAAAAAAAATCTTCTAATTAGTCTTATAATTTAAGTTTGAATGTCTAATATTTAAAAAACATTAAATTAGAGTCTAAAAATATCTAATAGTCGTAAAAAAATTTTTAAAAATTCCTTAACCTTGACCATGGAATAACTTTGAAATTTTATTGAAAAAAAATCTTCTAATTAGTCTTAAAATTTAAGTTTGAATGTCTAATATTTAAAAAACATTAAATTAGAGTCTAAAAATATTTTTAATTAAAAAAAATTTTTAAAAATTCCTTGACCTTGACCATGGAATAACTTTGAAATTTTATTGAAAAAAAATCTTCTAATTAGTCTTAAAATTTAAGTTTGAATGTCTAATATTTAAAAAACATTAAATTAGAGTCTAAAAATATTTTTAATTAAAAAAAATTTTTAAAAATTCCTTAACCTTGACCATGGAATATCTTTGAAATTTTATTGAAAAAAAATCTTCTAATTAGTCTTAAAATTTAAGTTTGAATGTCTAATATTTAAAAAACATTAAATTAGAGTCTAAAAATATCTTATAGTCGTAAAAAAATTTTTTTTAATTCCTTGACCTTGACCATGGAATAACTTTGAAATTTTATTGAAAAAAAATCTTCTAATTAGTCTTAAAATTTAAGTTTGAATGTCTAATATTTAAAAAACATTAAATTAGAGTCTAAAAATATCTTATAGTCGTAAAAAAATTTTTTTTAATTCCTTGACCTTGACCACGAATAACTTTGAAATTTTATTGAAAAAAATCTTCTAATTAGTCTTAAAATTTAAGTTTGAATGTCTAATATTTAAAAAACATTAAATTAGAGTCTAAAAATATCTAATAGTCGTAAAAAAATTTTTAAAAATTCCTTAACCTTGACCATGGAATAACTTTGAAATTTTATTGAAAAAAAATCTTCTAATTAGTCTTAAAATTTAAGTTTGAATGTCTAATATTTAAAAAACATTAAATTAGAGTCTAAAAATATTTTTAATTAAAAAAAATTTTTAAAAATTCCTTGACCTTGACCATGGAATAACTTTGAAATTTTATTGAAAAAAAATCTTCTAATTAGTCTTAAAATTTAAGTTTGAATGTCTAATATTTAAAAAACATTAAATTAGAGTCTAAAAATATTTTTAATTAAAAAAAATTTTTAAAAATTCCTTAACCTTGACCATGGAATATCTCTGAAATTTTATTGAAAAAAAATCTTCTAATTAGTCTTAAAATTTAAGTTTGAATGTCTAATATTTAAAAAACATTAAATTAGAGTCTAAAAATATTTTTAATTAAAAAAAATTTTTAAAAATTCCTTAACCTTGACCATGGAATAACTTTGAAATTTTATTGAAAAAAAATCTTCTAATTAGTCTTAAAATTTAAGTTTGAATGTCTAATATTTAAAAAACATTAAATTAGAGTCTAAAAATATCTAATAGTCGTAAAAAAATTTTTTTTAATTCCTTGACCTTGACCATGGAATAACTTTGAAATTTTATTGAAAAAAAATCTTCTAATTAGTCTTAAAATTTAAGTTTGAATGTCTAATATTTAAAAAACATTAAATTAGAGTCTAAAAATATCTAATAGTCGTAAAAAAATTTTTTTTAATTCCTTGACCTTGACCATGGAATAACTTTGAAATTTTATTGAAAAAAAATCTTCTAATTAGTCTTAAAATTTAAGTTTGAATGTCTAATATTTAAAAAACATTAAATTAGAGTCTAAAAATATCTTATAGTCGTAAAAAAAAATTCCTTGACCTTGACCATGGAATAACTTTGAAATTTTATTGAAAAAAAATCTTCTAATTAGTCTTAAAATTTAAGTTTGAATGTCTAATATTTAAAAAACATTAAATTAGAGTCTAAAAATATTTTTAATTAAAAAAAATTTTTAAAAATTCCTTAACCTTGACCATGGAATAACTTTGAAATTTTATTGAAAAAAAATCTTCTAATTAGTCTTAAAATTTAAGTTTGAATGTCTAATATTTAAAAAACATTAAATTAGAGTCTAAAAATATTTTTAATTAAAAAAAATTTTTTTTAAAAATTCCTTGACCTTGACCATGGAATAACTTTGAAATTTTATTGAAAAAAAATCTTCTAATTAGTCTTAAAATTTAAGTTTGAATGTCTAATATTTAAAAAACATTAAATTAGAGTCTAAAAATATCTAATAGTCGTAAAAAAATTTTTTTAATTCCTTGACCTTGACCATGGAATAACTTTGAATTTTATTGAAAAAAATCTTCTAATTAGTCTTAAAATTTAAGTTTGAATGTCTAATATTTAAAAAACATTAAATTAGAGTCTAAAAATATCTAATAGTCGTAAAAAAATTTTTTTTAATTCCTTGACCTTGACCATGGAATAACTTTGAAATTTTATTGAAAAAAAATCTTCTAATTAGTCTTAAAATTTAAGTTTGAATGTCTAATATTTAAAAAACATTAAATTAGAGTCTAAAAATATTTTTAATTAAAAAAAATTTTTAAAAATTCCTTAACCTTGACCATGGAATATCTCTGAAATTTTATTGAAAAAAAATCTTCTAATTAGTCTTAAAATTTAAGTTTGAATGTCTAATATTTAAAAACATTAAATTAGAGTCTAAAAATATTTTTAATTAAAAAAAATTTTTAAAAATTCCTTAACCTTGACCATGGAATAACTTTGAAATTTTATTGAAAAAAAATCTTCTAATTAGTCTTAAAATTTAAGTTTGAATGTCTAATATTTAAAAAACATTAAATTAGAGTCTAAAAATATCTTATAGTCGTAAAAAAATTTTTTTTAATTCCTTGACCTTGACCATGGAATAACTTTGAAATTTTATTGAAAAAAAATCTTCTAATTAGTCTTAAAATTTAAGTTTGAATGTCTAATATTTAAAAAACATTAAATTAGAGTCTAAAAATATCTTATAGTCGTAAAAAAATTTTTTTTAATTCCTTGACCTTGACCATGGAATAACTTTGAAATTTTATTGAAAAAAAATCTTCTAATTAGTCTTAAAATTTAAGTTTGAATGTCTAATATTTAAAAAACATTAAATTAGAGTCTAAAAATATTTTTAATTAAAAAAAATTTTTTTTAATTCCTTGACCTTGACCATGGAATAACTTTGAAATTTTATTGAAAAAAAATCTTCTAATTAGTCTTATAATTTAAGTTTGAATGTCTAATATTTAAAAAACATTAAATTAGAGTCTAAAAATATCTAATAGTCGTAAAAAAATTTTTAAAAATTCCTTAACCTTGACCATGGAATATCTCTGAAATTTTATTGAAAAAAAATCTTCTAATTAGTCTTAAAATTTAAGTTTGAATGTCTAATATTTAAAAAACATTAAATTAGAGTCTAAAAATATTTTTAATTAAAAAAAATTTTTAAAAATTCCTTGACCTTGACCATGGAATAACTTTGAAATTTTATTGAAAAAAAATCTTCTAATTAGTCTTAAAATTTAAGTTTGAATGTCTAATATTTAAAAAACATTAAATTAGAGTCTAAAAATATTTTTAATTAAAAAAAATTTTTAAAAATTCCTTAACCTTGACCATGGAATATCTCTGAAATTTTATTGAAAAAAAATCTTCTAATTAGTCTTAAAATTTAAGTTTGAATGTCTAATATTTAAAAAACATTAAATTAGAGTCTAAAAATATCTAATAGTCGTAAAAAAATTTTTTTTAATTCCTTGACCTTGACCATGGAATAACTTTGAAATTTTATTGAAAAAAAATCTTCTAATTAGTCTTAAAATTTAAGTTTGAATGTCTAATATTTAAAAAACATTAAATTAGAGTCTAAAAATATTTTTAATTAAAAAAAATTTTTTTTAATTCCTTGACCTTGACCATGGAATAACTTTGAAATTTTATTGAAAAAAAATCTTCTAATTAGTCTTAAAATTTAAGTTTGAATGTCTAATATTTAAAAAACATTAAATTAGAGTCTAAAAATATCTAATAGTCGTAAAAAAATTTTTTTAAAAATTCCTTAACCTTGACCATGGAATAACTTTGAAATTTTATTGAAAAAAAATCTTCTAATTAGTCTTAAAATTTAAGTTTGAATGTCTAATATTTAAAAAACATTAAATTAGAGTCTAAAAATATTTTTAATTAAAAAAAATTTTTAAAAATTCCTTGACCTTGACCATGGAATAACTTTGAAATTTTATTGAAAAAAAATCTTCTAATTAGTCTTAAAATTTAAGTTTGAATGTCTAATATTTAAAAAACATTAAATTAGAGTCTAAAAATATTTTTAATTAAAAAAAATTTTTAAAAATTCCTTAACCTTGACCATGGAATATCTCTGAAATTTTATTGAAAAAAAATCTTCTAATTAGTCTTAAAATTTAAGTTTGAATGTCTAATATTTAAAAAACATTAAATTAGAGTCTAAAAATATCTAATAGTCGTAAAAAAATTTTTTTTAATTCCTTGACCTTGACCATGGAATAACTTTGAAATTTTATTGAAAAAAATCTTCTAATTAGTCTTAAAATTTAAGTTTGAATGTCTAATATTTAAAAACATTAAATTAGAGTCTAAAAATATCTAATAGTCGTAAAAAAATTTTTTTTAATTCCTTGACCTTGACCATGGAATAACTTTGAAATTTTATTGAAAAAAAATCTTCTAATTAGTCTTAAAATTTAAGTTTGAATGTCTAATATTTAAAAAACATTAAATTAGAGTCTAAAAATATTTTTAATTAAAAAAAATTTTTAAAAATTCCTTAACCTTGACCATGGAATAACTTTGAAATTTTATTGAAAAAAAATCTTCTAATTAGTCTTAAAATTTAAGTTTGAATGTCTAATATTTAAAAACATTAAATTAGAGTCTAAAAATATCTTATAGTTAAAAAAAAATTTTTAAAAATTCCTTGACCTTGACCATGGAATAACTTTGAAATTTTATTGAAAAAAAATCTTCTAATTAGTCTTAAAATTTAAGTTTGAATGTCTAATATTTAAAAAACATTAAATTAGAGTCTAAAAATATTTTTAATTAAAAAAAATTTTTAAAAATTCCTTAACCTTGACCATGGAATAACTTTGAAATTTTATTGAAAAAAAATCTTCTAATTAGTCTTAAAATTTAAGTTTGAATGTCTAATATTTAAAAAACATTAAATTAGAGTCTAAAAATATCTTATAGTCGTAAAAAAATTTTTTTTAATTCCTTGACCTTGACCATGGAATAACTTTGAAATTTTATTGAAAAAAAATCTTCTAATTAGTCTTAAAATTTAAGTTTGAATGTCTAATATTTAAAAAACATTAAATTAGAGTCTAAAAATATCTTATAGTCGTAAAAAAATTTTTTTTAATTCCTTGACCTTGACCATGGAATAACTTTGAAATTTTATTGAAAAAAAATCTTCTAATTAGTCTTAAAATTTAAGTTTGAATGTCTAATATTTAAAAAACATTAAATTAGAGTCTAAAAATATCTAATAGTCGTAAAAAAATTTTTTTTAATTCCTTGACCTTGACCATGGAATAACTTTGAAATTTTATTGAAAAAAAATCTTCTAATTAGTCTTAAAATTTAAGTTTGAATGTCTAATATTTAAAAAACATTAAATTAGAGTCTAAAAATATTTTTAATTAAAAAAAATTTTTAAAAATTCCTTGACCTTGACCATGGAATAACTTTGAAATTTTATTGAAAAAAAATCTTCTAATTAGTCTTAAAATTTAAGTTTGAATGTCTAATATTTAAAAACATTAAATTAGAGTCTAAAAATATTTTTATTATAAAAAAATTTTTTTTAAAAATTCCTTGACCTTGACCATGGAATAACTTTGAAATTTTATTGAAAAAAATCTTCTAATTAGTCTTAAAATTTAAGTTTGAATGTCTAATATTTAAAAACATTAAATTAGAGTCTAAAAATATCTAATAGTCGTAAAAAAATTTTTTTTAATTCCTTGACCTTGACCATGGAATAACTTTGAAATTTTATTGAAAAAAAATCTTCTAATTAGTCTTAAAATTTAAGTTTGAATGTCTAATATTTAAAAAACATTAAATTAGAGTCTAAAAATATCTAATAGTCGTAAAAAAATTTTTAAAAATTCCTTGACCTTGACCATGGAATAACTTTGAAATTTTATTGAAAAAAAATCTTCTAATTAGTCTTAAAATTTAAGTTTGAATGTCTAATATTTAAAAACATTAAATTAGAGTCTAAAAATATTTTTAATTAAAAAAATTTTTAAAAATTCCTTAACCTTGACCATGGAATAACTTTGAAATTTTATTGAAAAAAAATCTTCTAATTAGTCTTAAAATTTAAGTTTGAATGTCTAATATTTAAAAAACATTAAATTAGAGTCTAAAAATATTTTTAATTAAAAAAAATTTTTTTTAATTCCTTGACCTTGACCATGGAATAACTTTGAAATTTTATTGAAAAAAAATCTTCTAATTAGTCTTAAAATTTAAGTTTGAATGTCTAATATTTAAAAAACATTAAATTAGAGTCTAAAAATATCTTATAGTCGTAAAAAAATTTTTTTTAATTCCTTGACCTTGACCATGGAATAACTTTGAAATTTTATTGAAAAAAAATCTTCTAATTAGTCTTAAAATTTAAGTTTGAATGTCTAATATTTAAAAACATTAAATTAGAGTCTAAAAATATCTAATAGTCGTAAAAAAATTTTTTTAATTCCTTGACCTTGACCATGGAATAACTTTGAAATTTTATTGAAAAAAAATCTTCTAATTAGTCTTAAAATTTAAGTTTGAATGTCTAATATTTAAAAAACATTAAATTAGAGTCTAAAAATATCTAATAGTCGTAAAAAAATTTTTTTTAATTCCTTGACCTTGACCATGGAATAACTTTGAAATTTTATTGAAAAAAAATCTTCTAATTAGTCTTAAAATTTAAGTTTGAATGTCTAATATTTAAAAAACATTAAATTAGAGTCTAAAAATATTTTTAATTAAAAAAAATTTTTAAAAATTCCTTAACCTTGACCATGGAATAACTTTGAAATTTTATTGAAAAAAAATCTTCTAATTAGTCTTAAAATTTAAGTTTGAATGTCTAATATTTAAAAAACATTAAATTAGAGTCTAAAAATATTTTTAATTAAAAAAAATTTTTAAAAATTCCTTGACCTTGACCATGGAATAACTTTGAAATTTTATTGAAAAAAAATCTTCTAATTAGTCTTAAAATTTAAGTTTGAATGTCTAATATTTAAAAACATTAAATTAGAGTCTAAAAATATCTAATAGTCGTAAAAAAATTTTTTTAATTCCTTGACCTTGACCATGGAATAACTTTGAAATTTTATTGAAAAAAAATCTTCTAATTAGTCTTAAAATTTAAGTTTGAATGTCTAATATTTAAAAAACATTAAATTAGAGTCTAAAAATATCTAATAGTCGTAAAAAAATTTTTTTTAATTCCTTGACCTTGACCATGGAATAACTTTGAAATTTTATTGAAAAAAAATCTTCTAATTAGTCTTAAAATTTAAGTTTGAATGTCTAATATTTAAAAAACATTAAATTAGAGTCTAAAAATATTTTTAATTAAAAAAAATTTTTAAAAATTCCTTAACCTTGACCATGGAATAACTTTGAAATTTTATTGAAAAAAATCTTCTAATTAGTCTTAAAATTTAAGTTTGAATGTCTAATATTTAAAAACATTAAATTAGAGTCTAAAAATATTTTTAATTAAAAAAATTTTTAAAAATTCCTTAACCTTGACCATGGAATAACTTTGAAATTTTATTGAAAAAAATCTTCTAATTAGTCTTAAAATTTAAGTTTGAATGTCTAATATTTAAAAACATTAAATTAGAGTCTAAAAATATCTTATAGTCGTAAAAAAATTTTTTTAATTCCTTGACCTTGACCATGGAATAACTTTGAAATTTTATTGAAAAAAATCTTCTAATTAGTCTTAAAATTTAAGTTTGAATGTCTAATATTTAAAAAACATTAAATTAGAGTCTAAAAATATTTTTAATTAAAAAAAATTTTTTTTAATTCCTTGACCTTGACCATGGAATAACTTTGAAATTTTATTGAAAAAAATCTTCTAATTAGTCTTAAAATTTAAGTTTGAATGTCTAATATTTAAAAACATTAAATTAGAGTCTAAAAATATCTAATAGTCGTAAAAAAATTTTTTTTAATTCCTTGACCTTGACCATGGAATAACTTTGAAATTTTATTGAAAAAAAATCTTCTAATTAGTCTTAAAATTTAAGTTTGAATGTCTAATATTTAAAAACATTAAATTAGAGTCTAAAAATTTTTAATTAAAAAAATTTTTAAAAATTCCTTGACCTTGACCATGGAATAACTTTGAAATTTTATTGAAAAAAAATCTTCTAATTAGTCTTAAAATTTAAGTTTGAATGTCTAATATTTAAAAAACATTAAATTAGAGTCTAAAAATATTTTTAATTAAAAAAAATTTTTAAAAATTCCTTGACCTTGACCATGGAATAACTTTGAAATTTTATTGAAAAAAATCTTCTAATTAGTCTTAAAATTTAAGTTTGAATGTCTAATATTTAAAAACATTAAATTAGAGTCTAAAAATATCTAATAGTTAAAAAAATTTTTTTAATTCCTTGACCTTGACCATGGAATAACTTTGAAATTTTATTGAAAAAAATCTTCTAATTAGTCTTAAAATTTAAGTTTGAATGTCTAATATTTAAAAACATTAAATTAGAGTCTAAAAATATCTAATAGTCGTAAAAAAATTTTTTTAATTCCTTGACCTTGACCATGGATAATAACTTTGAAATTTTATTGAAAAAAATCTTCTAATTAGTCTTAAAATTTAAGTTTGAATGTCTAATATTTAAAAAACATTAAATTAGAGTCTAAAAATATTTTATATTAAAAAAATTTTTAAAAATTCCTTAACCTTGACCATGGAATAACTTTGAAATTTTATTGAAAAAAATCTTCTAATTAGTCTTAAAATTTAAGTTTGAATGTCTAATATTTAAAAACATTAAATTAGAGTCTAAAAATATTTTTAATTAAAAAAATTTTTAAAAATTCCTTGACCTTGACCATGGAATAACTTTGAAATTTTATTGAAAAAAATCTTCTAATTAGTCTTAAAATTTAAGTTTGAATGTCTAATATTTAAAAACATTAAATTAGAGTCTAAAAATATCTAATAGTCGTAAAAAAATTTTTAAAAATTCCTTGACCTTGACCATGGAATAACTTTGAAATTTTATTGAAAAAAATCTTCTAATTAGTCTTAAAATTTAAGTTTGAATGTCTAATATTTAAAAACATTAAATTAGAGTCTAAAAATATTTTAATTAAAAAAATTTTTTTAATTCCTTGACCTTGACCATGGAATAACTTTGAAATTTTATTGAAAAAAATCTTCTAATTAGTCTTAAAATTTAAGTTTGAATGTCTAATATTTAAAAACATTAAATTAGAGTCTAAAAATATCTAATAGTCGTAAAAAAATTTTTTTAATTCCTTGACCTTGACCATGGAATAACTTTGAAATTTTATTGAAAAAAAATCTTCTAATTAGTCTTAAAATTTAAGTTTGAATGTCTAATATTTAAAAAACATTAAATTAGAGTCTAAAAATATCTAATAGTCGTAAAAAAATTTTTTTAATTCCTTGACCTTGACCATGGAATAACTTTGAAATTTTATTGAAAAAAAATCTTCTAATTAGTCTTAAAATTTAAGTTTGAATGTCTAATATTTAAAAAACATTAAATTAGAGTCTAAAAATATCTAATAGTCGTAAAAAAATTTTTTTTAATTCCTTGACCTTGACCATGGAATAACTTTGAAATTTTATTGAAAAAAAATCTTCTAATTAGTCTTAAAATTTAAGTTTGAATGTCTAATATTTAAAAAACATTAAATTAGAGTCTAAAAATATTTTTAATTAAAAAAAATTTTTAAAAATTCCTTAACCTTGACCATGGAATAACTTTGAAATTTTATTGAAAAAAAATCTTCTAATTAGTCTTAAAATTTAAGTTTGAATGTCTAATATTTAAAAACATTAAATTAGAGTCTAAAAATATTTTTAATTAAAAAAATTTTTAAAAATTCCTTGACCTTGACCATGGAATAACTTTGAAATTTTATTGAAAAAAAATCTTCTAATTAGTCTTAAAATTTAAGTTTGAATGTCTAATATTTAAAAAACATTAAATTAGAGTCTAAAAATATCTAATAGTCGTAAAAAAATTTTTTTTAATTCCTTGACCTTGACCATGGAATAACTTTGAAATTTTATTGAAAAAAAATCTTCTAATTAGTCTTAAAATTTAAGTTTGAATGTCTAATATTTAAAAAACATTAAATTAGAGTCTAAAAATATCTAATAGTCGTAAAAAAATTTTTTTAATTCCTTGACCTTGACCATGGAATAACTTTGAAATTTTATTGAAAAAAATCTTCTAATTAGTCTTAAAATTTAAGTTTGAATGTCTAATATTTAAAAACATTAAATTAGAGTCTAAAAATATCTAATAGTCGTAAAAAAATTTTTAAAAATTCCTTGACCTTGACCATGGAATAACTTTGAAATTTTATTGAAAAAAATCTTCTAATTAGTCTTAAAATTTAAGTTTGAATGTCTAATATTTAAAAACATTAAATTAGAGTCTAAAAATATTTTTAATTAAAAAAATTTTTAAAAATTCCTTGACCTTGACCATGGAATAACTTTGAAATTTTATTGAAAAAAATCTTCTAATTAGTCTTAAAATTTAAGTTTGAATGTCTAATATTTAAAAAACATTAAATAGAGTCTAAAAATATCTAATAGTCGTAAAAAAAATTTTTTTTAATTCCTTGACCTTGACCATGGAATAACTTTGAAATTTTATTGAAAAAAATCTTCTAATTAGTCTTAAAATTTAAGTTTGAATGTCTAATATTTAAAAACATTAAATTAGAGTCTAAAAATATTTTTAATTAAAAAAATTTTTAAAAATTCCTTAACCTTGACCATGGAATACTTTGAAATTTTATTGAAAAAAATCTTCTAATTAGTCTTAAAATTTAAGTTTGAATGTCTAATATTTAAAAACATTAAATTAGAGTCTAAAAATATTTTTAATTAAAAAATTTTTTTAAAAATTCCTTGACCTTGACCATGGAATAACTTTGAAATTTTATTGAAAAAAATCTTCTAATTAGTCTTAAAATTTAAGTTTGAATGTCTAATATTTAAAAAACATTAAATTAGAGTCTAAAAATATCTAATAGTCGTAAAAAAATTTTTTTAATTCCTTGACCTTGACCATGGAATAACTTTGAAATTTTATTGAAAAAAATCTTCTAATTAGTCTTAAAATTTAAGTTTGAATGTCTAATATTTAAAAACATTAAATTAGAGTCTAAAAATATCTTATAGTCGTAAAAAAATTTTTTTAATTCCTTGACCTTGACCATGGAATAACTTTGAAATTTTATTGAAAAAAATCTTCTAATTAGTCTTAAAATTTAAGTTTGAATGTCTAATATTTAAAAACATTAAATTAGAGTCTAAAAATATTTTTAATTAAAAAAATTTTTTTAATTCCTTGACCTTGACCATGGAATAACTTTGAAATTTTATTGAAAAAAATCTTCTAATTAGTCTTAAAATTTAAGTTTGAATGTCTAATATTTAAAAACATTAAATTAGAGTCTAAAAATATTTTTAATTAAAAAAATTTTTAAAAATTCCTTAACCTTGACCATGGAATAACTTTGAAATTTTATTGAAAAAAATCTTCTAATTAGTCTTAAAATTTAAGTTTGAATGTCTAATATTTAAAAACATTAAATTAGAGTCTAAAAATATTTTTAATTAAAAAAATTTTTAAAAATTCCTTGACCTTGACCATGGAATAACTTTGAAATTTTATTGAAAAAAATCTTCTAATTAGTCTTAAAATTTAAGTTTGAATGTCTAATATTTAAAAACATTAAATTAGAGTCTAAAAATATCTAATAGTCGTAAAAAAATTTTTTTAATTCCTTGACCTTGACCATGGAATAACTTTGAAATTTTATTGAAAAAAATCTTCTAATTAGTCTTAAAATTTAAGTTTGAATGTCTAATATTTAAAAACATTAAATTAGAGTCTAAAAATATTTTTAATTAAAAAATTTTTTTAAAAATTCCTTGACCTTGACCATGGAATAACTTTGAAATTTTATTGAAAAAAATCTTCTAATTAGTCTTAAAATTTAAGTTTGAATGTCTAATATTTAAAAACATTAAATTAGAGTCTAAAAATATTTTTAATTAAAAAAATTTTTAAAAATTCCTTAACCTTGACCATGGAATAACTTTGAAATTTTATTGAAAAAAATCTTCTAATTAGTCTTAAAATTTAAGTTTGAATGTCTAATATTTAAAAACATTAAATTAGAGTCTAAAAATATTTTTAATTAAAAAAATTTTTAAAAATTCCTTGACCTTGACCATGGAATAACTTTGAAATTTTATTGAAAAAAATCTTCTAATTAGTCTTAAAATTTAAGTTTGAATGTCTAATATTTAAAAACATTAAATTAGAGTCTAAAAATATTTTTAATTAAAAAAATTTTTAAAAATTCCTTGACCTTGACCATGGAATAACTTTGAAATTTTATTGAAAAAAATCTTCTAATTAGTCTTAAAATTTAAGTTTGAATGTCTAATATTTAAAAACATTAAATTAGAGTCTAAAAATATCTAATAGTCGTAAAAAAATTTTTTTTAATTCCTTGACCTTGACCATGGAATAACTTTGAAATTTTATTGAAAAAAAATCTTCTAATTAGTCTTAAAATTTAAGTTTGAATGTCTAATATTTAAAAACATTAAATTAGAGTCTAAAAATATTTTTAATTAAAAAAAATTTTTTTTAATTCCTTGACCTTGACCATGGAATAACTTTGAAATTTTATTGAAAAAAAATCTTCTAATTAGTCTTAAAATTTAAGTTTGAATGTCTAATATTTAAAAAACATTAAATTAGAGTCTAAAAATATCTAATAGTCGTAAAAAAATTTTTAAAAATTCCTTGACCTTGACCATGGAATAACTTTGAAATTTTATTGAAAAAAAATCTTCTAATTAGTCTTAAAATTTAAGTTTGAATGTCTAATATTTAAAAAACATTAAATTAGAGTCTAAAAATATTTTTAATTAAAAAAAATTTTTAAAAATTCCTTGACCTTGACCATGGAATAACTTTGAAATTTTATTGAAAAAAAATCTTCTAATTAGTCTTAAAATTTAAGTTTGAATGTCTAATATTTAAAAAACATTAAATTAGAGTCTAAAAATATTTTTAATTAAAAAAAATTTTTAAAAATTCCTTGACCTTGACCATGGAATAACTTTGAAATTTTATTGAAAAAAAATCTTCTAATTAGTCTTAAAATTTAAGTTTGAATGTCTAATATTTAAAAAACATTAAATTAGAGTCTAAAAATATCTAATAGTCGTAAAAAAATTTTTTTTAATTCCTTGACCTTGACCATGGAATAACTTTGAAATTTTATTGAAAAAAAATCTTCTAATTAGTCTTAAAATTTAAGTTTGAATGTCTAATATTTAAAAAACATTAAATTAGAGTCTAAAAATATCTAATAGTCGTAAAAAAATTTTTTTTAATTCCTTGACCTTGACCATGGAATAACTTTGAAATTTTATTGAAAAAAAATCTTCTAATTAGTCTTAAAATTTAAGTTTGAATGTCTAATATTTAAAAAACATTAAATTAGAGTCTAAAAATATCTAATAATTAAAAAAATTTTTTTAATTCCTTGACCTTGAATGGAATAACTTTGAAATTTTATTGAAAAAAATCTTCTAATTAGTCTTAAAATTTAAGTTTGAATGTCTAATATTTAAAAAACATTAAATTAGAGTCTAAAAATATTTAATAGTCGTAAAAAAATTTTTTTAATTCCTTGACCTTGACCATGGAATAACTTTGAAATTTTATTGAAAAAAATCTTCTAATTAGTCTTAAAATTTAAGTTTGAATGTCTAATATTTAAAAACATTAAATTAGAGTCTAAAAATATTTTTAATTAAAAAAAATTTTTAAAAATTCCTTGACCTTGACCATGGAATAACTTTGAAATTTTATTGAAAAAAAATCTTCTAATTAGTCTTAAAATTTAAGTTTGAATGTCTAATATTTAAAAACATTAAATTAGAGTCTAAAAATATTTTTAATTAAAAAAATTTTTAAAAATTCCTTGACCTTGACCATGGAATAACTTTGAAATTTTATTGAAAAAAATCTTCTAATTAGTCTTAAAATTTAAGTTTGAATGTCTAATATTTAAAAACATTAAATTAGAGTCTAAAAATATCTAATAGTCGTAAAAAAATTTTTAAAAATTCCTTGACCTTGACCATGGAATAACTTTGAAATTTTATTGAAAAAAATCTTCTAATTAGTCTTAAAATTTAAGTTTGAATGTCTAATATTTAAAAACATTAAATTAGAGTCTAAAAATATCTAATAGTCGTAAAAAAATTTTTTTAATTCCTTGACCTTGACCATGGAATAACTTTGAAATTTTATTGAAAAAAATCTTCTAATTAGTCTTAAAATTTAAGTTTGAATGTCTAATATTTAAAAACATTAAATTAGAGTCTAAAAATATCTAATAGTCGTAAAAAAATTTTTTTAATTCCTTGACCTTGACCATGGAATAACTTTGAAATTTTATTGAAAAAAATCTTCTAATTAGTCTTAAAATTTAAGTTTGAATGTCTAATATTTAAAAAACATTAAATTAGAGTCTAAAAATATTTTTAATTAAAAAAATTTTTAAAAATTCCTTAACCTTGACCATGGAATAACTTTGAAATTTTATTGAAAAAAATCTTCTAATTAGTCTTAAAATTTAAGTTTGAATGTCTAATATTTAAAAACATTAAATTAGAGTCTAAAAATATTTTTAATTAAAAAAATTTTTAAAAATTCCTTAACCTTGACCATGGAATAACTTTGAAATTTTATTGAAAAAAATCTTCTAATTAGTCTTAAAATTTAAGTTTGAATGTCTAATATTTAAAAACATTAAATTAGAGTCTAAAAATATCTAATAGTCGTAAAAAAATTTTTAAAAATTCCTTGACCTTGACCATGGAATAACTTTGAAATTTTATTGAAAAAAATCTTCTAATTAGTCTTAAAATTTAAGTTTGAATGTCTAATATTTAAAAAACATTAAATTAGAGTCTAAAAATATCTAATAGTCGTAAAAAAATTTTTTTAAAAATTCCTTGACCTTGACCATGGAATAACTTTGAAATTTTATTGAAAAAAATCTTCTAATTAGTCTTAAAATTTAAGTTTGAATGTCTAATATTTAAAAACATTAAATTAGAGTCTAAAAATATCTAATAGTCGTAAAAAAATTTTTAAAAATTCCTTGACCTTGACCATGGAATAACTTTGAAATTTTATTGAAAAAAATCTTCTAATTAGTCTTAAAATTTAAGTTTGAATGTCTAATATTTAAAAACATTAAATTAGAGTCTAAAAATATCTAATAGTCGTAAAAATTTTTTTTTAATTCCTTGACCTTGACCATGGAATAACTTTGAAATTTTATTGAAAAAAATCTTCTAATTAGTCTTAAAATTTAAGTTTGAATGTCTAATATTTAAAAACATTAAATTAGAGTCTAAAAATATTTTTAATTAAAAAAATTTTTAAAAATTCCTTAACCTTGACCATGGAATATCTCTGAAATTTTATTGAAAAAAATCTTCTAATTAGTCTTAAAATTTAAGTTTGAATGTCTAATATTTAAAAACATTAAATTAGAGTCTAAAAATATTTTTAATTAAAAAAATTTTTAAAAATTCCTTAACCTTGACCATGGAATAACTTTGAAATTTTATTGAAAAAAATCTTCTAATTAGTCTTAAAATTTAAGTTTGAATGTCTAATATTTAAAAAACATTAAATTAGAGTCTAAAAATATCTTATAGTCGTAAAAAAATTTTTTTTAATTCCTTGACCTTGACCATGGAATAACTTTGAAATTTTATTGAAAAAAAATCTTCTAATTAGTCTTAAAATTTAAGTTTGAATGTCTAATATTTAAAAACATTAAATTAGAGTCTAAAAATATCTTATAGTCGTAAAAAAATTTTTTTAATTCCTTGACCTTGACCATGGAATAACTTTGAAATTTTATTGAAAAAAAATCTTCTAATTAGTCTTAAAATTTAAGTTTGAATGTCTAATATTTAAAAAACATTAAATTAGAGTCTAAAAATATTTTTAATTAAAAAAAATTTTTTTTAATTCCTTGACCTTGACCATGGAATAACTTTGAAATTTTATTGAAAAAAAATCTTCTAATTAGTCTTAAAATTTAAGTTTGAATGTCTAATATTTAAAAACATTAAATTAGAGTCTAAAAATATCTAATAGTCGTAAAAAAATTTTTAAAAATTCCTTAACCTTGACCATGGAATAACTTTGAAATTTTATTGAAAAAAAATCTTCTAATTAGTCTTAAAATTTAAGTTTGAATGTCTAATATTTAAAAAACATTAAATTAGAGTCTAAAAATATCTTATAGTCGTAAAAAAATTTTTTTTAATTCCTTGACCTTGACCATGGAATAACTTTGAAATTTTATTGAAAAAAAATCTTCTAATTAGTCTTAAAATTTAAGTTTGAATGTCTAATATTTAAAAACATTAAATTAGAGTCTAAAAATATTTTTAATTAAAAAAAATTTTTAAAAATTCCTTGACCTTGACCATGGAATAACTTTGAAATTTTATTGAAAAAAAATCTTCTAATTAGTCTTAAAATTTAAGTTTGAATGTCTAATATTTAAAAAACATTAAATTAGAGTCTAAAAATATCTAATAGTCGTAAAAAAATTTTTAAAAATTCCTTAACCTTGACCATGGAATAACTTTGAAATTTTATTGAAAAAAAATCTTCTAATTAGTCTTAAAATTTAAGTTTGAATGTCTAATATTTAAAAAACATTAAATTAGAGTCTAAAAATATCTTATAGTCGTAAAAAAATTTTTTTTAATTCCTTGACCTTGACCATGGAATAACTTTGAAATTTTATTGAAAAAAAATCTTCTAATTAGTCTTAAAATTTAAGTTTGAATGTCTAATATTTAAAAAACATTAAATTAGAGTCTAAAAATATCTAATAGTCGTAAAAAAATTTTTTTTAATTCCTTGACCTTGACCATGGAATAACTTTGAAATTTTATTGAAAAAAAATCTTCTAATTAGTCTTAAAATTTAAGTTTGAATGTCTAATATTTAAAAAACATTAAATTAGAGTCTAAAAATATTTTTAATTAAAAAAAATTTTTAAAAATTCCTTAACCTTGACCATGGAATATCTCTGAAATTTTATTGAAAAAAAATCTTCTAATTAGTCTTAAAATTTAAGTTTGAATGTCTAATATTTAAAAAACATTAAATTAGAGTCTAAAAATATTTTTAATTAAAAAAAATTTTTAAAAATTCCTTGACCTTGACCATGGAATAACTTTGAAATTTTATTGAAAAAAAATCTTCTAATTAGTCTTAAAATTTAAGTTTGAATGTCTAATATTTAAAAACATTAAATTAGAGTCTAAAAATATTTTTAATTAAAAAAAATTTTTAAAAATTCCTTAACCTTGACCATGGAATAACTTTGAAATTTTATTGAAAAAAAATCTTCTAATTAGTCTTAAAATTTAAGTTTGAATGTCTAATATTTAAAAAACATTAAATTAGAGTCTAAAAATATCTAATAGTCGTAAAAAAATTTTTTTTAATTCCTTGACCTTGACCATGGAATAACTTTGAAATTTTATTGAAAAAAAATCTTCTAATTAGTCTTAAAATTTAAGTTTGAATGTCTAATATTTAAAAAACATTAAATTAGAGTCTAAAAATATCTAATAGTCGTAAAAAAATTTTTTTAAAAATTCCTTGACCTTGACCATGGAATAACTTTGAAATTTTATTGAAAAAAATCTTCTAATTAGTCTTAAAATTTAAGTTTGAATGTCTAATATTTAAAAACATTAAATTAGAGTCTAAAAATATCTTATAGTCGTAAAAAAATTTTTTTAATTCCTTGACCTTGACCATGGAATAACTTTGAAATTTTATTGAAAAAAATCTTCTAATTAGTCTTAAAATTTAAGTTTGAATGTCTAATATTTAAAAACATTAAATTAGAGTCTAAAAATATCTAATAGTCGTAAAAAAATTTTTAAAAATTCCTTGACCTTGACCATGGAATAACTTTGAAATTTTATTGAAAAAAATCTTCTAATTAGTCTTAAAATTTAAGTTTGAATGTCTAATATTTAAAAACATTAAATTAGAGTCTAAAAATATCTTATAGTCGTAAAAAAATTTTTTTAATTCCTTGACCTTGACCATGGAATAACTTTGAAATTTTATTGAAAAAAAATCTTCTAATTAGTCTTAAAATTTAAGTTTGAATGTCTAATATTTAAAAAACATTAAATTAGAGTCTAAAAATATCTAATAATCGTAAAAAAATTTTTAAAAATTCCTTGACCTTGACCATGGAATAACTTTGAAATTTTATTGAAAAAAATCTTCTAATTAGTCTTAAAATTTAAGTTTGAATGTCTAATATTTAAAAAACATTAAATTAGAGTCTAAAAATATCTAATAGTCGTAAAAAAATTTTTAAAAATTCCTTGACCTTGACCATGGAATAACTTTGAAATTTTATTGAAAAAAAATCTTCTAATTAGTCTTAAAATTTAAGTTTGAATGTCTAATATTTAAAAACATTAAATTAGAGTCTAAAAATATCTAATAGTCGTAAAAAAATTTTTAAAAATTCCTTGACCTTGACCATGGAATAACTTTGAAATTTTATTGAAAAAAATCTTCTAATTAGTCTTAAAATTTAAGTTTGAATGTCTAATATTTAAAAACATTAAATTAGAGTCTAAAAATATCTAATAGTCGTAAAAAAATTTTTTTAATTCCTTGACCTTGACCATGGAATAACTTTGAAATTTTATTGAAAAAAAATCTTCTAATTAGTCTTAAAATTTAAGTTTGAATGTCTAATATTTAAAAAACATTAAATTAGAGTCTAAAAATATCTAATAGTCGTAAAAAAATTTTTTAAAAATTCCTTGACCTTGACCATGGAATAACTTTGAAATTTTATTGAAAAAAATCTTCTAATTAGTCTTAAAATTTAAGTTTGAATGTCTAATATTTAAAAACATTAAATTAGAGTCTAAAAATATCTTATAGTCGTAAAAAAATTTTTTTAATTCCTTGACCTTGACCATGGAATAACTTTGAAAATTTTATTGAAAAAAATCTTCTAATTAGTCTTAAAATTTAAGTTTGAATGTCTAATATTTAAAAACATTAAATTAGAGTCTAAAAATATCTAATAGTCGTAAAAAAATTTTTAAAAATTCCTTGACCTTGACCATGGAATAACTTTGAAATTTTATTGAAAAAAAATCTTCTAATTAGTCTTAAAATTTAAGTTTGAATGTCTAATATTTAAAAAACATTAAATTAGAGTCTAAAAATATCTAATAGTCGTAAAAAAATTTTTAAAAATTCCTTGACCTTGACCATGGAATAACTTTGAAATTTTATTGAAAAAAAATCTTCTAATTAGTCTTAAAATTTAAGTTTGAATGTCTAATATTTAAAAAACATTAAATTAGAGTCTAAAAATATCTAATAGTCGTAAAAAAATTTTTAAAAATTCCTTGACCTTGACCATGGAATAACTTTGAAATTTTATTGAAAAAAAATCTTCTAATTAGTCTTAAAATTTAAGTTTGAATGTCTAATATTTAAAAACATTAAATTAGAGTCTAAAAATATCTAATAGTCGTAAAAAAATTTTTAAAAATTCCTTGACCTTGACCATGGAATAACTTTGAAATTTTATTGAAAAAAAATCTTCTAATTAGTCTTAAAATTTAAGTTTGAATGTCTAATATTTAAAAAACATTAAATTAGAGTCTAAAAATATCTAATAGTCGTAAAAAAATTTTTTTTAATTCCTTGACCTTGACCATGGAATAACTTTGAAATTTTATTGAAAAAAAATCTTCTAATTAGTCTTAAAATTTAAGTTTGAATGTCTAATATTTAAAAAACATTAAATTAGAGTCTAAAAATATTTTTAATTAAAAAAAATTTTTAAAAATTCCTTAACCTTGACCATGGAATATCTCTGAAATTTTATTGAAAAAAAATCTTCTAATTAGTCTTAAAATTTAAGTTTGAATGTCTAATATTTAAAAAACATTAAATTAGAGTCTAAAAATATTTTTAATTAAAAATTTTAAAAATTCCTTGACCTTGACCATGGAATAACTTTGAAATTTTATTGAAAAAAAATCTTCTAATTAGACTTAAAATTTAAGTTTGAATGTCTAATATTTAAAAAACATTAAATTAGAGTCTAAAAATATCTTATAGTCGTAAAAAAATTTTTTTTAATTCCTTGACCTTGACCATGGAATAACTTTGAAATTTTATTGAAAAAAAATCTTCTAATTAGTCTTAAAATTTAAGTTTGAATGTCTAATATTTAAAAAACATTAAATTAGAGTCTAAAAATATCTAATAGTCGTAAAAAAATTTTTTTTAATTCCTTGACCTTGACCATGGAATAACTTTGAAATTTTATTGAAAAAAAATCTTCTAATTAGTCTTAAAATTTAAGTTTGAATGTCTAATATTTAAAAAACATTAAATTAGAGTCTAAAAATATTTTTAATTAAAAAAAATTTTTAAAAATTCCTTAACCTTGACCATGGAATATCTCTGAAATTTTATTGAAAAAAAATCTTCTAATTAGTCTTAAAATTTAAGTTTGAATGTCTAATATTTAAAAAACATTAAATTAGAGTCTAAAAATATTTTTAATTAAAAAAAATTTTTAAAAATTCCTTGACCTTGACCATGGAATAACTTTGAAATTTTATTGAAAAAAAATCTTCTAATTAGACTTAAAATTTAAGTTTGAATGTCTAATATTTAAAAAACATTAAATTAGAGTCTAAAAATATCTAATAGTCGTAAAAAAATTTTTAAAAATTCCTTGACCTTGACCATGGAATAACTTTGAAATTTTATTGAAAAAAAATCTTCTAATTAGTCTTAAAATTTAAGTTTGAATGTCTAATATTTAAAAACATTAAATTAGAGTCTAAAAATATCTTATAGTCGTAAAAAAATTTTTTTTAATTCCTTGACCTTGACCATGGAATAACTTTGAAATTTTATTGAAAAAAAATCTTCTAATTAGTCTTAAAATTTAAGTTTGAATGTCTAATATTTAAAAAACATTAAATTAGAGTCTAAAAATATTTTTAATTAAAAAAAATTTTTAAAAATTCCTTAACCTTGACCATGGAATATCTCTGAAATTTTATTGAAAAAAAATCTTCTAATTAGTCTTAAAATTTAAGTTTGAATGTCTAATATTTAAAAAACATTAAATTAGAGTCTAAAAATATTTTTAATTAAAAAAAATTTTTAAAAATTCCTTAACCTTGACCATGGAATAACTTTGAAATTTTATTGAAAAAAAATCTTCTAATTAGTCTTAAAATTTAAGTTTGAATGTCTAATATTTAAAAAACATTAAATTAGAGTCTAAAAATATTTTTAATTAAAAAAAATTTTTAAAAATTCCTTAACCTTGACCATGGAATATCTCTGAAATTTTATTGAAAAAAAATCTTCTAATTAGTCTTAAAATTTAAGTTTGAATGTCTAATATTTAAAAAACATTAAATTAGAGTCTAAAAATATTTTTAATTAAAAAAAATTTTTAAAAATTCCTTGACCTTGACCATGGAATAACTTTGAAATTTTATTGAAAAAAAATCTTCTAATTAGACTTAAAATTTAAGTTTGAATGTCTAATATTTAAAAACATTAAATTAGAGTCTAAAAATATCTTATAGTCGTAAAAAAATTTTTTTTAATTCCTTGACCTTGACCATGGAATAACTTTGAAATTTTATTGAAAAAAAATCTTCTAATTAGTCTTAAAATTTAAGTTTGAATGTCTAATATTTAAAAAACATTAAATTAGAGTCTAAAAATATCTAATAGTCGTAAAAAAATTTTTTTTAATTCCTTGACCTTGACCATGGAATAACTTTGAAATTTTATTGAAAAAAAATCTTCTAATTAGTCTTAAAATTTAAGTTTGAATGTCTAATATTTAAAAAACATTAAATTAGAGTCTAAAAATATTTTTAATTAAAAAAAATTTTTAAAAATTCCTTAACCTTGACCATGGAATATCTCTGAAATTTTATTGAAAAAAAATCTTCTAATTAGTCTTAAAATTTAAGTTTGAATGTCTAATATTTAAAAAACATTAAATTAGAGTCTAAAAATATTTTTAATTAAAAAAAATTTTTAAAAATTCCTTGACCTTGACCATGGAATAACTTTGAAATTTTATTGAAAAAAAATCTTCTAATTAGTCTTAAAATTTAAGTTTGAATGTCTAATATTTAAAAAACATTAAATTAGAGTCTAAAAATATCTTATAGTCGTAAAAAAATTTTTTTTAATTCCTTGACCTTGACCATGGAATAACTTTGAAATTTTATTGAAAAAAAATCTTCTAATTAGTCTTAAAATTTAAGTTTGAATGTCTAATATTTAAAAAACATTAAATTAGAGTCTAAAAATATCTTATAGTCGTAAAAAAATTTTTTTTAATTCCTTGACCTTGACCATGGAATAACTTTGAAATTTTATTGAAAAAAATCTTCTAATTAGTCTTAAAATTTAAGTTTGAATGTCTAATATTTAAAAACATTAAATTAGAGTCTAAAAATATCTTATAGTCGTAAAAAAATTTTTTTTAATTCCTTGACCTTGACCATGGAATAACTTTGAAATTTTATTGAAAAAAAATCTTCTAATTAGTCTTAAAATTTAAGTTTGAATGTCTAATATTTAAAAAACATTAAATTAGAGTCTAAAAATATCTAATAGTCGTAAAAAAATTTTTTTTAATTCCTTGACCTTGACCATGGAATAACTTTGAAATTTTATTGAAAAAAAATCTTCTAATTAGTCTTAAAATTTAAGTTTGAATGTCTAATATTTAAAAAACATTAAATTAGAGTCTAAAAATATTTTTAATTAAAAAAAATTTTTAAAAATTCCTTAACCTTGACCATGGAATATCTCTGAAATTTTATTGAAAAAAAATCTTCTAATTAGTCTTAAAATTTAAGTTTGAATGTCTAATATTTAAAAAACATTAAATTAGAGTCTAAAAATATTTTTAATTAAAAAAAATTTTTAAAAATTCCTTGACCTTGACCATGGAATAACTTTGAAATTTTATTGAAAAAAAATCTTCTAATTAGTCTTAAAATTTAAGTTTGAATGTCTAATATTTAAAAAACATTAAATTAGAGTCTAAAAATATCTTATAGTCGTAAAAAAATTTTTTTTAATTCCTTGACCTTGACCATGGAATAACTTTGAAATTTTATTGAAAAAAAATCTTCTAATTAGTCTTAAAATTTAAGTTTGAATGTCTAATATTTAAAAAACATTAAATTAGAGTCTAAAAATATCTTATAGTCGTAAAAAAATTTTTTTTAATTCCTTGACCTTGACCATGGAATAACTTTGAAATTTTATTGAAAAAAAATCTTCTAATTAGTCTTAAAATTTAAGTTTGAATGTCTAATATTTAAAAAACATTAAATTAGAGTCTAAAAATATCTAATAGTCGTAAAAAAATTTTTAAAAATTCCTTGACCTTGACCATGGAATAACTTTGAAATTTTATTGAAAAAAAATCTTCTAATTAGTCTTAAAATTTAAGTTTGAATGTCTAATATTTAAAAAACATTAAATTAGAGTCTAAAAATATCTAATAGTCGTAAAAAAATTTTTAAAAATTCCTTGACCTTGACCATGGAATAACTTTGAAATTTTATTGAAAAAAAATCTTCTAATTAGTCTTAAAATTTAAGTTTGAATGTCTAATATTTAAAAAACATTAAATTAGAGTCTAAAAATATCTAATAGTCGTAAAAAAATTTTTAAAAATTCCTTGACCTTGACCATGGAATAACTTTGAAATTTTATTGAAAAAAAATCTTCTAATTAGTCTTAAAATTTAAGTTTGAATGTCTAATATTTAAAAAACATTAAATTAGAGTCTAAAAATATCTAATAGTCGTAAAAAAATTTTTAAAAATTCCTTGACCTTGACCATGGAATAACTTTGAAATTTTATTGAAAAAAAATCTTCTAATTAGTCTTAAAATTTAAGTTTGAATGTCTAATATTTAAAAACATTAAATTAGAGTCTAAAAATATCTAATAGTCGTAAAAATTTTTTTTTTAATTCCTTGACCTTGACCATGGAATAACTTTGAAATTTTATTGAAAAAAAATCTTCTAATTAGTCTTAAAATTTAAGTTTGAATGTCTAATATTTAAAAAACATTAAATTAGAGTCTAAAAATATTTTTAATTAAAAAAAATTTTTAAAAATTCCTTAACCTTGACCATGGAATATCTCTGAAATTTTATTGAAAAAAAATCTTCTAATTAGTCTTAAAATTTAAGTTTGAATGTCTAATATTTAAAAAACATTAAATTAGAGTCTAAAAATATTTTTAATTAAAAAAAATTTTTAAAAATTCCTTGACCTTGACCATGGAATAACTTTGAAATTTTATTGAAAAAAAATCTTCTAATTAGACTTAAAATTTAAGTTTGAATGTCTAATATTTAAAAAACATTAAATTAGAGTCTAAAAATATCTTATAGTCGTAAAAAAATTTTTTTTAATTCCTTGACCTTGACCATGGAATAACTTTGAAATTTTATTGAAAAAATCTTCTAATTAGTCTTAAAATTTAAGTTTGAATGTCTAATATTTAAAAAACATTAAATTAGAGTCTAAAAATATCTAATAGTCGTAAAAAAATTTTTTTTAATTCCTTGACCTTGACCATGGAATAACTTTGAAATTTTATTGAAAAAAAATCTTCTAATTAGTCTTAAAATTTAAGTTTGAATGTCTAATATTTAAAAAACATTAAATTAGAGTCTAAAAATATTTTTAATTAAAAAAAATTTTTAAAAATTCCTTAACCTTGACCATGGAATATCTCTGAAATTTTATTGAAAAAAAATCTTCTAATTAGTCTTAAAATTTAAGTTTGAATGTCTAATATTTAAAAACATTAAATTAGAGTCTAAAAATATTTTTAATTAAAAAAAATTTTTAAAAATTCCTTGACCTTGACCATGGAATAACTTTGAAATTTTATTGAAAAAAAATCTTCTAATTAGACTTAAAATTTAAGTTTGAATGTCTAATATTTAAAAAACATTAAATTAGAGTCTAAAAATATCTAATAGTCGTAAAAAAATTTTTAAAAATTCCTTGACCTTGACCATGGAATAACTTTGAAATTTTATTGAAAAAAAATCTTCTAATTAGTCTTAAAATTTAAGTTTGAATGTCTAATATTTAAAAAACATTAAATTAGAGTCTAAAAATATCTTATAGTCGTAAAAAAATTTTTTTTAATTCCTTGACCTTGACCATGGAATAACTTTGAAATTTTATTGAAAAAAAATCTTCTAATTAGTCTTAAAATTTAAGTTTGAATGTCTAATATTTAAAAAACATTAAATTAGAGTCTAAAAATATTTTTAATTAAAAAAAATTTTTAAAAATTCCTTAACCTTGACCATGGAATATCTCTGAAATTTTATTGAAAAAAAATCTTCTAATTAGTCTTAAAATTTAAGTTTGAATGTCTAATATTTAAAAAACATTAAATTAGAGTCTAAAAATATTTTTAATTAAAAAAAATTTTTAAAAATTCCTTAACCTTGACCATGGAATAACTTTGAAATTTTATTGAAAAAAAATCTTCTAATTAGTCTTAAAATTTAAGTTTGAATGTCTAATATTTAAAAACATTAAATTAGAGTCTAAAAATATTTTTAATTAAAAAAAATTTTTAAAAATTCCTTAACCTTGACCATGGAATATCTCTGAAATTTTATTGAAAAAAAATCTTCTAATTAGTCTTAAAATTTAAGTTTGAATGTCTAATATTTAAAAAACATTAAATTAGAGTCTAAAAATATTTTTAATTAAAAAAAATTTTTAAAAATTCCTTGACCTTGACCATGGAATAACTTTGAAATTTTATTGAAAAAAAATCTTCTAATTAGACTTAAAATTTAAGTTTGAATGTCTAATATTTAAAAAACATTAAATTAGAGTCTAAAAATATCTTATAGTCGTAAAAAAATTTTTTTTAATTCCTTGACCTTGACCATGGAATAACTTTGAAATTTTATTGAAAAAAAATCTTCTAATTAGTCTTAAAATTTAAGTTTGAATGTCTAATATTTAAAAAACATTAAATTAGAGTCTAAAAATATCTAATAGTCGTAAAAAAATTTTTTTTAATTCCTTGACCTTGACCATGGAATAACTTTGAAATTTTATTGAAAAAAAATCTTCTAATTAGTCTTAAAATTTAAGTTTGAATGTCTAATATTTAAAAAACATTAAATTAGAGTCTAAAAATATTTTTAATTAAAAAAAATTTTTAAAAATTCCTTAACCTTGACCATGGAATATCTCTGAAATTTTATTGAAAAAAAATCTTCTAATTAGTCTTAAAATTTAAGTTTGAATGTCTAATATTTAAAAAACATTAAATTAGAGTCTAAAAATATTTTTAATTAAAAAAAATTTTTAAAAATTCCTTGACCTTGACCATGGAATAACTTTGAAATTTTATTGAAAAAAAATCTTCTAATTAGACTTAAAATTTAAGTTTGAATGTCTAATATTTAAAAAACATTAAATTAGAGTCTAAAAATATCTTATAGTCGTAAAAAAATTTTTTTTAATTCCTTGACCTTGACCATGGAATAACTTTGAAATTTTATTGAAAAAAAATCTTCTAATTAGTCTTAAAATTTAAGTTTGAATGTCTAATATTTAAAAAACATTAAATTAGAGTCTAAAAATATCTTATAGTCGTAAAAAAATTTTTTTTAATTCCTTGACCTTGACCATGGAATAACTTTGAAATTTTATTGAAAAAAAATCTTCTAATTAGTCTTAAAATTTAAGTTTGAATGTCTAATATTTAAAAAACATTAAATTAGAGTCTAAAAATATCTTATAGTCGTAAAAAAATTTTTTTTAATTCCTTGACCTTGACCATGGAATAACTTTGAAATTTTATTGAAAAAAAATCTTCTAATTAGTCTTAAAATTTAAGTTTGAATGTCTAATATTTAAAAAACATTAAATTAGAGTCTAAAAATATCTAATAGTCGTAAAAAAATTTTTTTTAATTCCTTGACCTTGACCATGGAATAACTTTGAAATTTTATTGAAAAAAAATCTTCTAATTAGTCTTAAAATTTAAGTTTGAATGTCTAATATTTAAAAAACATTAAATTAGAGTCTAAAAATATTTTTAATTAAAAAAAATTTTTAAAAATTCCTTAACCTTGACCATGGAATATCTCTGAAATTTTATTGAAAAAAAATCTTCTAATTAGTCTTAAAATTTAAGTTTGAATGTCTAATATTTAAAAAACATTAAATTAGAGTCTAAAAATATTTTTAATTAAAAAAAATTTTTAAAAATTCCTTGACCTTGACCATGGAATAACTTTGAAATTTTATTGAAAAAAAATCTTCTAATTAGTCTTAAAATTTAAGTTTGAATGTCTAATATTTAAAAAACATTAAATTAGAGTCTAAAAATATCTTATAGTCGTAAAAAAATTTTTTTTAATTCCTTGACCTTGACCATGGAATAACTTTGAAATTTTATTGAAAAAAAATCTTCTAATTAGTCTTAAAATTTAAGTTTGAATGTCTAATATTTAAAAAACATTAAATTAGAGTCTAAAAATATCTTATAGTCGTAAAAAAATTTTTTTTAATTCCTTGACCTTGACCATGGAATAACTTTGAAATTTTATTGAAAAAAAATCTTCTAATTAGTCTTAAAATTTAAGTTTGAATGTCTAATATTTAAAAAACATTAAATTAGAGTCTAAAAATATCTAATAGTCGTAAAAAAATTTTTAAAAATTCCTTGACCTTGACCATGGAATAACTTTGAAATTTTATTGAAAAAAAATCTTCTAATTAGACTTAAAATTTAAGTTTGAATGTCTAATATTTAAAAAACATTAAATTAGAGTCTAAAAATATCTTATAGTCGTAAAAAAATTTTTTTTAATTCCTTGACCTTGACCATGGAATAACTTTGAAATTTTATTGAAAAAAAATCTTCTAATTAGTCTTAAAATTTAAGTTTGAATGTCTAATATTTAAAAAACATTAAATTAGAGTCTAAAAATATCTAATAGTCGTAAAAAAATTTTTAATTCCTTGACCTTGACCATGGAATAACTTTGAAATTTTATTGAAAAAAAATCTTCTAATTAGTCTTAAAATTTAAGTTTGAATGTCTAATATTTAAAAAACATTAAATTAGAGTCTAAAAATATCTTATAGTCGTAAAAAAATTTTTTTTAATTCCTTGACCTTGACCATGGAATAACTTTGAAATTTTATTGAAAAAAAATCTTCTAATTAGTCTTAAAATTTAAGTTTGAATGTCTAATATTTAAAAAACATTAAATTAGAGTCTAAAAATATTTTTAATTAAAAAAAATTTTTTTTAATTCCTTGACATTGACAATGGAATAACATTGAAATTTTATTGAAAAAAAATCTTCTAATTAGTCTTAAAATTTAAGTTTGAATGTCTAATATTTAAAAAACATTAAATTAGAGTCTAAAAATATTTTTAATTAAAAAAAATTTTTTTTAATTCCTTGACCTTGACCATGGAATAACTTTGAAATTTTATTGAAAAAAAATCTTCTAATTAGTCTTAAAATTTAAGTTTGAATGTCTAATATTTAAAAAACATTAAATTAGAGTCTAAAAATATTTTTAATTAAAAAAAATTTTTAAAAATTCCTTGACATTGACCATGGAATAACTTTGAAATTTTATTGAAAAAAATCTTCTAATTAGTCTTAAAATTTAAGTTTGAATGTCTAATATTTAAAAACATTAAATTAGAGTCTAAAAATATTTTTAATTAAAAAAATTTTTAAAAATTCCTTGACATTGACCATGGAATAACTTTGAAATTTTATTGAAAAAAATCTTCTAATTAGTCTTAAAATTTAAGTTTGAATGTCTAATATTTAAAAACATTAAATTAGAGTCTAAAAATATTTTTAATTAAAAAAAATTTTTTTTAATTCCTTGACATTGACAATGGAATAACATTGAAATTTTATTGAAAAAAAATCTTCTAATTAGTCTTAAAATTTAAGTTTGAATGTCTAATATTTAAAAAACATTAAATTAGAGTCTAAAAATATTTTTAATTAAAAAAAATTTTTTTTAATTCCTTGACCTTGACCATGGAATAACTTTGAAATTTTATTGAAAAAAAATCTTCTAATTAGTCTTAAAATTTAAGTTTGAATGTCTAATATTTAAAAAACATTAAATTAGAGTCTAAAAATATTTTTAATTAAAAAAAATTTTTAAAAATTCCTTGACATTGACCATGGAATAACTTTGAAATTTTATTGAAAAAAAATCTTCTAATTAGTCTTAAAATTTAAGTTTGAATGTCTAATATTTAAAAAACATTAAATTAGAGTCTAAAAATATTTTTAATTAAAAAAAATTTTTTTTAATTCCTTGACATTGACAATGGAATAACATTGAAATTTTATTGAAAAAAAATCTTCTAATTAGTCTTAAAATTTAAGTTTGAATGTCTAATATTTAAAAAACATTAAATTAGAGTCTAAAAATATTTTTAATTAAAAAAAATTTTTAAAAATTCCTTGACATTGACCATGGAATAACTTTGAAATTTTATTGAAAAAAATCTTCTAATTAGTCTTAAAATTTAAGTTTGAATGTCTAATATTTAAAAAACATTAAATTAGAGTCTAAAAATATTTTTAATTAAAAAAAATTTTTTTTAATTCCTTGACCTTGACCATGGAATAACTTTGAAATTTTATTGAAAAAAAATCTTCTAATTAGTCTTAAAATTTAAGTTTGAATGTCTAATATTTAAAAAACATTAAATTAGAGTCTAAAAATATTTTTAATTAAAAAAAATTTTTAAAAATTCCTTGACATTGACCATGGAATAACTTTGAAATTTTATTGAAAAAAAATCTTCTAATTAGTCTTAAAATTTAAGTTTGAATGTCTAATATTTAAAAAACATTAAATTAGAGTCTAAAAATATCTTATAGTCGTAAAAAAATTTTTTTTAATTCCTTGACCTTGACCATGGAATAACTTTGAAATTTTATTGAAAAAAAATCTTCTAATTAGTCTTAAAATTTAAGTTTGAATGTCTAATATTTAAAAAACATTAAATTAGAGTCTAAAAATATTTTTAATTAAAAAAAATTTTTTTTAATTCCTTGACATTGACAATGGAATAACATTGAAATTTTATTGAAAAAAAATCTTCTAATTAGTCTTAAAATTTAAGTTTGAATGTCTAATATTTAAAAAACATTAAATTAGAGTCTAAAAATATTTTTAATTAAAAAAAATTTTTTTTAATTCCTTGACCTTGACCATGGAATAACTTTGAAATTTTATTGAAAAAAAATCTTCTAATTAGTCTTAAAATTTAAGTTTGAATGTCTAATATTTAAAAAACATTAAATTAGAGTCTAAAAATATTTTTAATTAAAAAAAATTTTTAAAAATTCCTTGACATTGACCATGGAATAACTTTGAAATTTTATTGAAAAAAAATCTTCTAATTAGTCTTAAAATTTAAGTTTGAATGTCTAATATTTAAAAAACATTAAATTAGAGTCTAAAAATATTTTTAATTAAAAAAAATTTTTAAAAATTCCTTGACATTGACCATGGAATAACTTTGAAATTTTATTGAAAAAAAATCTTCTAATTAGTCTTAAAATTTAAGTTTGAATGTCTAATATTTAAAAAACATTAAATTAGAGTCTAAAAATATTTTTAATTAAAAAAAATTTTTTTTAATTCCTTGACATTGACAATGGAATAACATTGAAATTTTATTGAAAAAAAATCTTCTAATTAGTCTTAAAATTTAAGTTTGAATGTCTAATATTTAAAAAACATTAAATTAGAGTCTAAAAATATTTTTAATTAAAAAAATTTTTTTAATTCCTTGACCTTGACCATGGAATAACTTTGAAATTTTATTGAAAAAAATCTTCTAATTAGTCTTAAAATTTAAGTTTGAATGTCTAATATTTAAAAACATTAAATTAGAGTCTAAAAATATTTTTAATTAAAAAAATTTTTAAAAATTCCTTGACATTGACCATGGAATAACTTTGAAATTTTATTGAAAAAAATCTTCTAATTAGTCTTAAAATTTAAGTTTGAATGTCTAATATTTAAAAAACATTAAATTAGAGTCTAAAAATATTTTTAATTAAAAAAATTTTTTTAATTCCTTGACCTTGACCATGGAATAACTTTGAAATTTTATTGAAAAAAAATCTTCTAATTAGTCTTAAAATTTAAGTTTGAATGTCTAATATTTAAAAAACATTAAATTAGAGTCTAAAAATATTTTTAATTAAAAAAAATTTTTAAAAATTCCTTGACATTGACCATGGAATAACTTTGAAATTTTATTGAAAAAAAATCTTCTAATTAGTCTTAAAATTTAAGTTTGAATGTCTAATATTTAAAAAACATTAAATTAGAGTCTAAAAATATCTAATAGTCGTAAAAAAATTTTTAAAAATTCCTTGACCTTGACCATGGAATAACTTTGAAATTTTATTGAAAAAAAATCTTCTAATTAGTCTTAAAATTTAAGTTTGAATGTCTAATATTTAAAAAACATTAAATTAGAGTCTAAAAATATTTTTAATTAAAAAAAATTTTTTTTAATTCCTTGACCTTGACCATGGAATAACTTTGAAATTTTATTGAAAAAAAATCTTCTAATTAGTCTTAAAATTTAAGTTTGAATGTCTAATATTTAAAAAACATTAAATTAGAGTCTAAAAATATTTTTAATTAAAAAAAATTTTTAAAAATTCCTTGACCTTGACCATGGAATAACTTTGAAATTTTATTGAAAAAAAATCTTCTAATTAGTCTTAAAATTTAAGTTTGAATGTCTAATATTTAAAAAACATTAAATTAGAGTCTAAAAATATTTTTAATTAAAAAAATTTTTAAAAATTCCTTGACATTGACCATGGAATAACTTTGAAATTTTATTGAAAAAAAATCTTCTAATTAGTCTTAAAATTTAAGTTTGAATGTCTAATATTTAAAAAACATTAAATTAGAGTCTAAAAATATTTTTAATTAAAAAAAATTTTTAAAAATTCCTTGACATTGACCATGGAATAACTTTGAAATTTTATTGAAAAAAAATCTTCTAATTAGTCTTAAAATTTAAGTTTGAATGTCTAATATTTAAAAAACATTAAATTAGAGTCTAAAAATATTTTTAATTAAAAAAAATTTTTTTTAATTCCTTGACCTTGACCATGGAATAACTTTGAAATTTTATTGAAAAAAAATCTTCTAATTAGTCTTAAAATTTAAGTTTGAATGTCTAATATTTAAAAAACATTAAATTAGAGTCTAAAAATATTTTTAATTAAAAAAAATTTTTTTTAATTCCTTGACCTTGACCATGGAATAACTTTGAAATTTTATTGAAAAAAAATCTTCTAATTAGTCTTAAAATTTAAGTTTGAATGTCTAATATTTAAAAAACATTAAATTAGAGTCTAAAAATATTTTTAATTAAAAAAAATTTTTTTTAATTCCTTGACCTTGACCATGGAATAACTTTGAAATTTTATTGAAAAAAAATCTTCTAATTAGTCTTAAAATTTAAGTTTGAATGTCTAATATTTAAAAACATTAAATTAGAGTCTAAAAATATTTTTAATTAAAAAAATTTTTAAAAATTCCTTGACATTGACCATGGAATAACTTTGAAATTTTATTGAAAAAAATCTTCTAATTAGTCTTAAAATTTAAGTTTGAATGTCTAATATTTAAAAACATTAAATTAGAGTCTAAAAATATTTTTAATTAAAAAAAATTTTTTTTAATTCCTTGACATTGACCATGGAATAACTTTGAAATTTTATTGAAAAAAAATCTTCTAATTAGTCTTAAAATTTAAGTTTGAATGTCTAATATTTAAAAAACATTAAATTAGAGTCTAAAAATATTTTTAATTAAAAAAAATTTTTTTTAATTCCTTGACATTGACAATGGAATAACATTGAAATTTTATTGAAAAAAAATCTTCTAATTAGTCTTAAAATTTAAGTTTGAATGTCTAATATTTAAAAAACATTAAATTAGAGTCTAAAAATATTTTTAATTAAAAAAAATTTTTAAAAATTCCTTGACCTTGACCATGGAATAACTTTGAAATTTTATTGAAAAAAAATCTTCTAATTAGTCTTAAAATTTAAGTTTGAATGTCTAATATTTAAAAAACATTAAATTAGAGTCTAAAAATATTTTTAATTAAAAAAAATTTTTTTTAATTCCTTGACATTGACAATGGAATAACATTGAAATTTTATTGAAAAAAAATCTTCTAATTAGTCTTAAAATTTAAGTTTGAATGTCTAATATTTAAAAAACATTAAATTAGAGTCTAAAAATATTTTTAATTAAAAAAAATTTTTTTTAATTCCTTGACCTTGACCATGGAATAACTTTGAAATTTTATTGAAAAAAAATCTTCTAATTAGTCTTAAAATTTAAGTTTGAATGTCTAATATTTAAAAAACATTAAATTAGAGTCTAAAAATATTTTTAATTAAAAAAAATTTTTAAAAATTCCTTGACATTGACCATGGAATAACTTTGAAATTTTATTGAAAAAAAATCTTCTAATTAGTCTTAAAATTTAAGTTTGAATGTCTAATATTTAAAAAACATTAAATTAGAGTCTAAAAATATTTTTAATTAAAAAAATTTTTAAAAATTCCTTGACATTGACCATGGAATAACTTTGAAATTTTATTGAAAAAAAATCTTCTAATTAGTCTTAAAATTTAAGTTTGAATGTCTAATATTTAAAAAACATTAAATTAGAGTCTAAAAATATTTTTAATTAAAAAAAATTTTTAAAAATTCCTTGACCTTGACCATGGAATAACTTTGAAATTTTATTGAAAAAAAATCTTCTAATTAGTCTTAAAATTTAAGTTTGAATGTCTAATATTTAAAAAACATTAAATTAGAGTCTAAAAATATTTTTAATTAAAAAAAATTTTTAAAAATTCCTTGACATTGACCATGGAATAACTTTGAAATTTTATTGAAAAAAAATCTTCTAATTAGTCTTAAAATTTAAGTTTGAATGTCTAATATTTAAAAAACATTAAATTAGAGTCTAAAAATATTTTTAATTAAAAAAAATTTTTTTTAATTCCTTGACATTGACAATGGAATAACATTGAAATTTTATTGAAAAAAAATCTTCTAATTAGTCTTAAAATTTAAGTTTGAATGTCTAATATTTAAAAAACATTAAATTAGAGTCTAAAAATATTTTTAATTAAAAAAAATTTTTTTTAATTCCTTGACCTTGACCATGGAATAACTTTGAAATTTTATTGAAAAAAAATCTTCTAATTAGTCTTAAAATTTAAGTTTGAATGTCTAATATTTAAAAAACATTAAATTAGAGTCTAAAAATATTTTTAATTAAAAAAAATTTTTTTTAATTCCTTGACATTGACAATGGAATAACATTGAAATTTTATTGAAAAAAAATCTTCTAATTAGTCTTAAAATTTAAGTTTGAATGTCTAATATTTAAAAAACATTAAATTAGAGTCTAAAAATATTTTTAATTAAAAAAAATTTTTAAAAATTCCTTGACATTGACCATGGAATAACTTTGAAATTTTATTGAAAAAAAATCTTCTAATTAGTCTTAAAATTTAAGTTTGAATGTCTAATATTTAAAAAACATTAAATTAGAGTCTAAAAATATTTTTAATTAAAAAAAATTTTTTTTAATTCCTTGACCTTGACCATGGAATAACTTTGAAATTTTATTGAAAAAAAATCTTCTAATTAGTCTTAAAATTTAAGTTTGAATGTCTAATATTTAAAAAACATTAAATTAGAGTCTAAAAATATTTTTAATTAAAAAAATTTTTAAAAATTCCTTGACATTGACCATGGAATAACTTTGAAATTTTATTGAAAAAAATCTTCTAATTAGTCTTAAAATTTAAGTTTGAATGTCTAATATTTAAAAAACATTAAATTAGAGTCTAAAAATATTTTTAATTAAAAAAATTTTTAAAAATTCCTTGACATTGACCATGGAATAACTTTGAAATTTTATTGAAAAAAATCTTCTAATTAGTCTTAAAATTTAAGTTTGAATGTCTAATATTTAAAAAACATTAAATTAGAGTCTAAAAATATCTAATAGTCGTAAAAAAATTTTTTTTAATTCCTTGACCTTGACCATGGAATAACTTTGAAATTTTATTGAAAAAAAATCTTCTAATTAGTCTTAAAATTTAAGTTTGAATGTCTAATATTTAAAAAACATTAAATTAGAGTCTAAAAATATTTTTAATTAAAAAAAATTTTTTTTAATTCCTTGACCTTGACCATGGAATAACTTTGAAATTTTATTGAAAAAAAATCTTCTAATTAGTCTTAAAATTTAAGTTTGAATGTCTAATATTTAAAAAACATTAAATTAGAGTCTAAAAATATCTAATAGTCGTAAAAAAATTTTTTTTAATTCCTTGACCTTGACCATGGAATAACTTTGAAATTTTATTGAAAAAAAATCTTCTAATTAGTCTTAAAATTTAAGTTTGAATGTCTAATATTTAAAAAACATTAAATTAGAGTCTAAAAATATCTAATAGTCGTAAAAAAATTTTTTTTAATTCCTTGACATTGACCATGGAATAACTTTGAAATTTTATTGAAAAAAAATCTTCTAATTAGTCTTAAAATTTAAGTTTGAATGTCTAATATTTAAAAAACATTAAATTAGAGTCTAAAAATATTTTTAATTAAAAAAAATTTTTTTTAATTCCTTGACATTGACCATGGAATAACTTTGAAATTTTATTGAAAAAAAATCTTCTAATTAGTCTTAAAATTTAAGTTTGAATGTCTAATATTTAAAAAACATTAAATTAGAGTCTAAAAATATTTTTAATTAAAAAAAATTTTTTTTAATTCCTTGACATTGACAATGGAATAACATTGAAATTTTATTGAAAAAAAATCTTCTAATTAGTCTTAAAATTTAAGTTTGAATGTCTAATATTTAAAAAACATTAAATTAGAGTCTAAAAATATTTTTAATTAAAAAAAATTTTTAAAAATTCCTTGACCTTGACCATGGAATAACTTTGAAATTTTATTGAAAAAAAATCTTCTAATTAGTCTTAAAATTTAAGTTTGAATGTCTAATATTTAAAAAACATTAAATTAGAGTCTAAAAATATTTTTAATTAAAAAAAATTTTTTTTAATTCCTTGACATTGACAATGGAATAACATTGAAATTTTATTGAAAAAAAATCTTCTAATTAGTCTTAAAATTTAAGTTTGAATGTCTAATATTTAAAAAACATTAAATTAGAGTCTAAAAATATTTTTAATTAAAAAAAATTTTTTTTAATTCCTTGACCTTGACCATGGAATAACTTTGAAATTTTATTGAAAAAAAATCTTCTAATTAGTCTTAAAATTTAAGTTTGAATGTCTAATATTTAAAAAACATTAAATTAGAGTCTAAAAATATTTTTAATTAAAAAAAATTTTTAAAAATTCCTTGACATTGACCATGGAATAACTTTGAAATTTTATTGAAAAAAAATCTTCTAATTAGTCTTAAAATTTAAGTTTGAATGTCTAATATTTAAAAAACATTAAATTAGAGTCTAAAAATATTTTTAATTAAAAAATTTTTAAAAATTCCTTGACATTGACCATGGAATAACTTTGAAATTTTATTGAAAAAAAATCTTCTAATTAGTCTTAAAATTTAAGTTTGAATGTCTAATATTTAAAAAACATTAAATTAGAGTCTAAAAATATTTTTAATTAAAAAAAATTTTTAAAAATTCCTTGACCTTGACCATGGAATAACTTTGAAATTTTATTGAAAAAAAATCTTCTAATTAGTCTTAAAATTTAAGTTTGAATGTCTAATATTTAAAAAACATTAAATTAGAGTCTAAAAATATTTTTAATTAAAAAAAATTTTTTTTAATTCCTTGACATTGACCATGGAATAACTTTGAAATTTTATTGAAAAAAAATCTTCTAATTAGTCTTAAAATTTAAGTTTGAATGTCTAATATTTAAAAAACATTAAATTAGAGTCTAAAAATATTTTTAATTAAAAAAAATTTTTTTTAATTCCTTGACATTGACAATGGAATAACATTGAAATTTTATTGAAAAAAAATCTTCTAATTAGTCTTAAAATTTAAGTTTGAATGTCTAATATTTAAAAAACATTAAATTAGAGTCTAAAAATATTTTTAATTAAAAAAAATTTTTAAAAATTCCTTGACCTTGACCATGGAATAACTTTGAAATTTTATTGAAAAAAAATCTTCTAATTAGTCTTAAAATTTAAGTTTGAATGTCTAATATTTAAAAAACATTAAATTAGAGTCTAAAAATATTTTTAATTAAAAAAAATTTTTTTTAATTCCTTGACATTGACAATGGAATAACATTGAAATTTTATTGAAAAAAAATCTTCTAATTAGTCTTAAAATTTAAGTTTGAATGTCTAATATTTAAAAAATATTAAATTAGAGTCTAAAAATATTTTTAATTAAAAAAAATTTTTTTTAATTCCTTGACCTTGACCATGGAATAACTTTGAAATTTTATTGAAAAAAAATCTTCTAATTAGTCTTAAAATTTAAGTTTGAATGTCTAATATTTAAAAAACATTAAATTAGAGTCTAAAAATATTTTTAATTAAAAAAAATTTTTAAAAATTCCTTGACATTGACCATGGAATAACTTTGAAATTTTATTGAAAAAAAATCTTCTAATTAGTCTTAAAATTTAAGTTTGAATGTCTAATATTTAAAAAACATTAAATTAGAGTCTAAAAATATTTTTAATTAAAAAAAATTTTTAAAAATTCCTTGACATTGACCATGGAATAACTTTGAAATTTTATTGAAAAAAAATCTTCTAATTAGTCTTAAAATTTAAGTTTGAATGTCTAATATTTAAAAAACATTAAATTAGAGTCTAAAAATATTTTTAATTAAAAAAAATTTTTAAAAATTCCTTGACCTTGACCATGGAATAACTTTGAAATTTTATTGAAAAAAAATCTTCTAATTAGTCTTAAAATTTAAGTTTGAATGTCTAATATTTAAAAAACATTAAATTAGAGTCTAAAAATATTTTTAATTAAAAAAAATTTTTTTTAATTCCTTGACATTGACAATGGAATAACATTGAAATTTTATTGAAAAAAAATCTTCTAATTAGTCTTAAAATTTAAGTTTGAATGTCTAATATTTAAAAAACATTAAATTAGAGTCTAAAAATATTTTTAATTAAAAAAAATTTTTAAAAATTCCTTGACCTTGACCATGGAATAACTTTGAAATTTTATTGAAAAAAAATCTTCTAATTAGTCTTAAAATTTAAGTTTGAATGTCTAATATTTAAAAAACATTAAATTAGAGTCTAAAAATATTTTTAATTAAAAAAAATTTTTTTTAATTCCTTGACATTGACAATGGAATAACATTGAAATTTTATTGAAAAAAAATCTTCTAATTAGTCTTAAAATTTAAGTTTGAATGTCTAATATTTAAAAAACATTAAATTAGAGTCTAAAAATATTTTTAATTAAAAAAAATTTTTTTTAATTCCTTGACCTTGACCATGGAATAACTTTGAAATTTTATTGAAAAAAAATCTTCTAATTAGTCTTAAAATTTAAGTTTGAATGTCTAATATTTAAAAAACATTAAATTAGAGTCTAAAAATATTTTTAATTAAAAAAAATTTTTAAAAATTCCTTGACATTGACCATGGAATAACTTTGAAATTTTATTGAAAAAAAATCTTCTAATTAGTCTTAAAATTTAAGTTTGAATGTCTAATATTTAAAAAACATTAAATTAGAGTCTAAAAATATTTTTAATTAAAAAAATTTTTAAAAATTCCTTGACATTGACCATGGAATAACTTTGAAATTTTATTGAAAAAAATCTTCTAATTAGTCTTAAAATTTAAGTTTGAATGTCTAATATTTAAAAACATTAAATTAGAGTCTAAAAATATTTTTAATTAAAAAAATTTTTAAAAATTCCTTGACCTTGACCATGGAATAACTTTGAAATTTTATTGAAAAAAAATCTTCTAATTAGTCTTAAAATTTAAGTTTGAATGTCTAATATTTAAAAAACATTAAATTAGAGTCTAAAAATATTTTTAATTAAAAAAAATTTTTAAAAATTCCTTGACATTGACCATGGAATAACTTTGAAATTTTATTGAAAAAAAATCTTCTAATTAGTCTTAAAATTTAAGTTTGAATGTCTAATATTTAAAAAACATTAAATTAGAGTCTAAAAATATTTTTAATTAAAAAAAATTTTTTTTAATTCCTTGACATTGACAATGGAATAACATTGAAATTTTATTGAAAAAAAATCTTCTAATTAGTCTTAAAATTTAAGTTTGAATGTCTAATATTTAAAAAACATTAAATTAGAGTCTAAAAATATTTTTAATTAAAAAAAATTTTTTTTAATTCCTTGACCTTGACCATGGAATAACTTTGAAATTTTATTGAAAAAAAATCTTCTAATTAGTCTTAAAATTTAAGTTTGAATGTCTAATATTTAAAAAACATTAAATTAGAGTCTAAAAATATTTTTAATTAAAAAAAATTTTTTTTAATTCCTTGACATTGACAATGGAATAACATTGAAATTTTATTGAAAAAAAATCTTCTAATTAGTCTTAAAATTTAAGTTTGAATGTCTAATATTTAAAAAACATTAAATTAGAGTCTAAAAATATTTTTAATTAAAAAAAATTTTTAAAAATTCCTTGACATTGACCATGGAATAACTTTGAAATTTTATTGAAAAAAATCTTCTAATTAGTCTTAAAATTTAAGTTTGAATGTCTAATATTTAAAAAACATTAAATTAGAGTCTAAAAATATTTTTAATTAAAAAAAATTTTTTTTAATTCCTTGACCTTGACCATGGAATAACTTTGAAATTTTATTGAAAAAAAATCTTCTAATTAGTCTTAAAATTTAAGTTTGAATGTCTAATATTTAAAAAACATTAAATTAGAGTCTAAAAATATTTTTAATTAAAAAAAATTTTTAAAAATTCCTTGACATTGACCATGGAATAACTTTGAAATTTTATTGAAAAAAAATCTTCTAATTAGTCTTAAAATTTAAGTTTGAATGTCTAATATTTAAAAAACATTAAATTAGAGTCTAAAAATATTTTTAATTAAAAAAAATTTTTAAAAATTCCTTGACATTGACCATGGAATAACTTTGAAATTTTATTGAAAAAAAATCTTCTAATTAGTCTTAAAATTTAAGTTTGAATGTCTAATATTTAAAAAACATTAAATTAGAGTCTAAAAATATTTTTAATTAAAAAAAATTTTTAAAAATTCCTTGACCTTGACCATGGAATAACTTTGAAATTTTATTGAAAAAAAATCTTCTAATTAGTCTTAAAATTTAAGTTTGAATGTCTAATATTTAAAAAACATTAAATTAGAGTCTAAAAATATTTTTAATTAAAAAAAATTTTTAAAAATTCCTTGACCTTGACCATGGAATAACTTTGAAATTTTATTGAAAAAAAATCTTCTAATTAGTCTTAAAATTTAAGTTTGAATGTCTAATATTTAAAAAACATTAAATTAGAGTCTAAAAATATTTTTAATTAAAAAAAATTTTTAAAAATTCCTTGACCTTGACCATGGAATAACTTTGAAATTTTATTGAAAAAAAATCTTCTAATTAGTCTTAAAATTTAAGTTTGAATGTCTAATATTTAAAAAACATTAAATTAGAGTCTAAAAATATTTTTAATTAAAAAAATTTTTAAAAATTCCTTGACATTGACCATGGAATAACTTTGAAATTTTATTGAAAAAAAATCTTCTAATTAGTCTTAAAATTTAAGTTTGAATGTCTAATATTTAAAAAACATTAAATTAGAGTCTAAAAATATTTTTAATTAAAAAAAATTTTTAAAAATTCCTTGACCTTGACCATGGAATAACTTTGAAATTTTATTGAAAAAAAATCTTCTAATTAGTCTTAAAATTTAAGTTTGAATGTCTAATATTTAAAAAACATTAAATTAGAGTCTAAAAATATCTAATAGTCGTAAAAAAATTTTTAAAAATTCCTTGACATTGACCATGGAATAACTTTGAAATTTTATTGAAAAAAAATCTTCTAATTAGTCTTAAAATTTAAGTTTGAATGTCTAATATTTAAAAAACATTAAATTAGAGTCTAAAAATATTTTTAATTAAAAAAAATTTTTTTTAATTCCTTGACCTTGACCATGGAATAACTTTGAAATTTTATTGAAAAAAAATCTTCTAATTAGTCTTAAAATTTAAGTTTGAATGTCTAATATTTAAAAAACATTAAATTAGAGTCTAAAAATATTTTTAATTAAAAAAAATTTTTTTTAATTCCTTGACATTGACCATGGAATAACTTTGAAATTTTATTGAAAAAAAATCTTCTAATTAGTCTTAAAATTTAAGTTTGAATGTCTAATATTTAAAAAACATTAAATTAGAGTCTAAAAATATTTTTAATTAAAAAAAATTTTTTTTAATTCCTTGACATTGACAATGGAATAACTTTGAAATTTTATTGAAAAAAAATCTTCTAATTAGTCTTAAAATTTAAGTTTGAATGTCTAATATTTAAAAAACATTAAATTAGAGTCTAAAAATATTTTTAATTAAAAAAAATTTTTTTTAATTCCTTGACCTTGACCATGGAATAACTTTGAAATTTTATTGAAAAAAAATCTTCTAATTAGTCTTAAAATTTAAGTTTGAATGTCTAATATTTAAAAAACATTAAATTAGAGTCTAAAAATATTTTTAATTAAAAAAAATTTTTTTTAATTCCTTGACATTGACCATGGAATAACTTTGAAATTTTATTGAAAAAAAATCTTCTAATTAGTCTTAAAATTTAAGTTTGAATGTCTAATATTTAAAAAACATTAAATTAGAGTCTAAAAATATTTTTAATTAAAAAAAATTTTTTTTAATTCCTTGACATTGACCATGGAATAACTTTGAAATTTTATTGAAAAAAAATCTTCTAATTAGTCTTAAAATTTAAGTTTGAATGTCTAATATTTAAAAAACATTAAATTAGAGTCTAAAAATATCTAATAGTCGTAAAAAAATTTTTAAAAATTCCTTGACATTGACCATGGAATAACTTTGAAATTTTATTGAAAAAAAATCTTCTAATTAGTCTTAAAATTTAAGTTTGAATGTCTAATATTTAAAAAACATTAAATTAGAGTCTAAAAATATTTTTAATTAAAAAAAAATTTTTTTTAATTCCTTGACCTTGACCATGGAATAACTTTGAAATTTTATTGAAAAAAAATCTTCTAATTAGTCTTAAAATTTAAGTTTGAATGTCTAATATTTAAAAAACATTAAATTAGAGTCTAAAAATATTTTTAATTAAAAAAAATTTTTAAAAATTCCTTGACATTGACCATGGAATATCTCTGAAATTTTATTGAAAAAAAATCTTCTAATTAGTCTTAAAATTTAAGTTTGAATGTCTAATATTTAAAAAACATTAAATTAGAGTCTAAAAATATTTTTAATTAAAAAAAATTTTTAAAAATTCCTTGACATTGACCATGGAATAACTTTGAAATTTTATTGAAAAAAAATCTTCTAATTAGTCTTAAAATTTAAGTTTGAATGTCTAATATTTAAAAAACATTAAATTAGAGTCTAAAAATATTTTTAATTAAAAAAAATTTTTAAAAATTCCTTGACATTGACCATGGAATAACTTTGAAATTTTATTGAAAAAAAATCTTCTAATTAGTCTTAAAATTTAAGTTTGAATGTCTAATATTTAAAAAACATTAAATTAGAGTCTAAAAATATTTTTAATTAAAAAAAATTTTTTTTAATTCCTTGACATTGACCATGGAATAACTTTGAAATTTTATTGAAAAAAAATCTTCTAATTAGTCTTAAAATTTAAGTTTGAATGTCTAATATTTAAAAAACATTAAATTAGAGTCTAAAAATATTTTTAATTAAAAAAAATTTTTAAAAATTCCTTGACCTTGACCATGGAATAACTTTGAAATTTTATTGAAAAAAAATCTTCTAATTAGTCTTAAAATTTAAGTTTGAATGTCTAATATTTAAAAAACATTAAATTAGAGTCTAAAAATATTTTTAATTAAAAAAAATTTTTAAAAATTCCTTGACATTGACCATGGAATAACTTTGAAATTTTATTGAAAAAAAATCTTCTAATTAGTCTTAAAATTTAAGTTTGAATGTCTAATATTTAAAAAACATTAAATTAGAGTCTAAAAATATTTTTAATTAAAAAAAATTTTTAAAAATTCCTTGACCTTGACCATGGAATAACTTTGAAATTTTATTGAAAAAAAATCTTCTAATTAGTCTTAAAATTTAAGTTTGAATGTCTAATATTTAAAAAACATTAAATTAGAGTCTAAAAATATTTTTAATTAAAAAAAATTTTTAAAAATTCCTTGACATTGACCATGGAATAACTTTGAAATTTTATTGAAAAAAAATCTTCTAATTAGTCTTAAAATTTAAGTTTGAATGTCTAATATTTAAAAAACATTAAATTAGAGTCTAAAAATATTTTTAATTAAAAAAAATTTTTTTTAATTCCTTGACATTGACCATGGATTATTTTAAAAATTTTAATTCCAAAATTCACCACACAAATCATTCTAATTTTATATTTTTATGTATCAGACATTTTATTCTTCAATTTTAAGAAGAAATTTCATTATTTAAACGAGGAACTTTAAAAATATTCCATGGTCAATGTCAAGGAATTTTTGAAAACTTTAAAAAATTTTAATTCCAAAATTCCATTTTAATTTTCCATGTTGAACCATCTAAGTTTTTTTCCTGTAGACTTTTTTGTAGCTATAAAGCGGCGACAATCGTTCGTATTTAAATATGTTATGCTTTTCACGTTAAAAGCCTTTCGGTAGACCTTTATATACATATTTCACTTTTCTCTATTAAAAAAATTTAAAAATTCATTTTTTATATTTTAAAAATTATTTTTCAACAATTAGTAAAAACCATTTAAGCCAAACATTTTTTTATTTCTTCTTTTTCTGTCATAAATTTTCTCACCAGATAATCCGCTCGAGAAGGCAATGAATTAAAGAAAATTAAAAAAAAAACTACCGCGGAAATGAAGAAAAAAACTAAATAAATAAATTAGAGTATAGTTGAGTCTAAGCTTCATATCTCATGAATGGATGGACCTTTTTTAAAGAATTTGGTATCATTCAATAGAGAATTAAAGATTCTATCAAATTTATTAGGAAAAAGAATTATATTTTATATAGTCGAAAAGTTCTGGTCGAAAAATCACTAAAAACCCTGAATTTTCCGAAAAATTGTTCGTTTTTTGACTTTAATTTTTTTATCTCTGTTTAAAACTTTTAATTTATATAATCAAGTTGTAGAAAATTTAACTCCCTATCAAATGATACTATAATCATTGCAAGCCGTTCATCTGTTTTAAAGTTATTGAGCCGAGACTCATGTATACTCGAATTAAAAATTATTAAATTGAACAGGAAAATTGTTTTAAAAGACGAGTCGGAAGCCCTATATTAAAATTAATTTTTTTAATTAACAAATCGGTAAGATATCAAAAATGAAAAAAATTATTAAAAAAATTAAAGTTAGAAAAATTACTTTATTTTTTTAATTTCCGGTTGTTCTCTTTATTAAAGAAAGGTAATACGAAGTAATACGAATAAAAATAAATATTAAAGTAATAATTTCTTTTTACTTTATTTGGCTAATATCTTTTTTACTTATTTATTTAATTGGATTATTTAAATTTATTTTTACTGATGACGTTTTTTTTTTTGAGACTCTAGTGTCATTATTTTTTCAGACACTAATGTCTAAATATTTTTTTGAGACTCTAGTGTCCATATATTTTTCTAAGACTCTAATGTCTATTTTTTTAAAGATTTTTCTAAGACTATTTGCACGACTAAAGACTAGAATATGCCTTTTTGTTAGATGTTTTTCAAAGATTCATTTTAAATAAAATAATTGCCTCACTTATCTCACTTTACAAGCCTTAATTTTCAATCCTTTTATGCGGCAGCTAAAAATAATGCATTGACGGCGACCTTCCATTTTTAGATTTAATGGTCTTTTATTTACTATAAATTTAATTTTTTTTATAAAAATGTTTAGAAATATCTACGTAATTTTCTACCTATTAATTAAATATTTTATTTTATTTTTAAAAGTCTAAAAATTAAAAAAAGAGCAAAAATGGCAATATACAATTATTGACCTAAAATATAATCTAAAATTATTTGACTTGTTTTAATTTTAGATTATTTAAATAAATCTAATTTTGAGACATTTTTTATTTAAAAGGAATTATTTTATTAAGCTTTTAATTTTTAAAAATTATTTCAGTAATTTTTGCATGCGAACCTTAGTTCATTCTTTTCAACATAACTCTAAGAAAAATAAACTTTAAAAAATTATTTTCATATCATTAGATAGAGAATTAAATTTGCTACAAAAATTGCCTAAAATAAAAATTTTAAGTTTAAAAATAAAATGTTTATGATCAAAAAATTAGCAGTTGTCGAAAAAGTTTTAATGCACCTGAACTTTTTTTTTAATTTAAAATTAAATTTTTCCAATGCTAAAATTTTGGTTTAAAATTTATTTCATAGATAATTTAATTCTCTATCGAATGATACCAAAAAAATTTTAAAAGGTTCACCAGTTGATGAGATATACGTCTCAGACTCAAGTGTACTCAAATCAAGTAAATTGGTTTCAATTAATTTTTTCCCTAAAATAGTTCATACTTCCTTCTGCATAACAAAACACACTTTAATATGAATAAATAATTTTCTAAAAGAAAAAATTTTAAAGAAAATTCCACCCAATATTAATTGGCAACCGCAGCTTTTACTTCAAGAAAAATTTCCCTTGTTTCCTCTCCCTTCTTTTCCTTCCTTTTTTTTTCTCTTTGATTTTATTTAAAATTTAGTTGCCTTTATTTATTTCTTGAACACTTTTTTATTTTCTTTTTTTTTTAGCTTCCACCCTCATAAATTTAAATAAATAAAAAAAAGAAAAATAATTTGCAAATTTAACTTTTATTCTTTATTTTAAAAGAGTAAATTTTGTGGCATTTTTAAAGGTTTTTTGGTGTTTTTAAAGATTAATTTTAATTTTTAGTAGTTTAAAGAATTTTAAACCTCAGTTATTTTTAATTGATTTTTTAAATTATTTTTTAAAGGTTTTAATTATTTATTTATTCAAATATAAACACGTCTTTCTCTCCTCATTAAGTTAAAGTCCATTTTCCGTTCTCAACTAATCCTCTCCCTTAAACCTCATATAAAAATTCCGCTCATTATTTTTCTTGTTTTCTAAGAGTTTGGCTTTAATCTTTCAACGATTATTTAAATTATTATTTAAATAAATAAAACAAAATTAAAAAGGTTTCCCATTTAAAGAGAAAAAAGAAAGGTTTTTTAGGGCGCAACACTGTTACGACGCGAGCGCATAGAGGTTCAGAAAATTGACCTAAACTTCTAAAATTTTGTACGAATATTCTAATTAGAGTTCTCTATATTTTCTCAAAATTTTAAAATTCTAGGTTTGGTATTTTGAAAGTTATGGGCAAAAAGGGAGAAAATTTTTAAATTTTCGCCCTCTTGACGCTTTCTTCGTCTATAACTTTTGAACTAGTAAATTAATAATTTTGAAACTTTTAGGGATTATAGGTTAGACCTTTATTTATCTTAATTAAAAAATTGAGAATTTTATCTTTCCATTAATTAACACTTTTTTAAGCGCGAATCAAAGTTGTATTCCGCGCCATAACGTCCCTTTAACTTTATTTATTTTTTATTGCTCATTTCCACTTTTTTAAATTTTAGTCTCGTGAATAGATTTATTAATAAAAATGTGTATACCGTATTTATTCCAATAGAACGACAGTCGTTCTATTTTTCAACCTCCTTCTGGAAGTCGCTCTATTCGAGACTGTCGTTCTAATCGAGACTGTCGTTTTATTTTTCGATCAAATATTTCCGAATAAAGGTGTGTTACAGGTCACTGAAAGTTGAAAAACCATAGGGGGAGTAAAGTACAAGTCCTCGAAAATTGGAAAACTATATGGGGAATAAGCTAACAATAAGTTTGGATTGAAATTGCGTACGAAAAACCGTTTTTGTGCTGCTACGGAGTGTAGGCAGGGTATGGTCTTCGCTACACGATGGCCGTGCTTCGCTTCGGACGTGCTCGCTTCGCTCGTGGCGGCCGTCGTTCCGCTCGACATACCCGCTTCCTCCGCAGCGGCAAAAACTTTTCTTCGACGATGACTAATAATTTAGCCTAATTCACTGAAATAATCTTAGGGCAGCCGCGATAATCACCTATAGGAGCTTACTCCCCCCTATGGTCTTTTCAGGGACCTGTAACTAAGCTAAAAGACGTTTGTTCGACAACGTTCAGGGCTAGTCCGACTCATCTCGAGAGCTCTTTCGAATGACACCTCATTTACTAGGATTGAACTGCTACAAAAAAACCACCTATTAGTGATCAGATCCCCGGACCGGGTAAATCGGAAAAATCCGGACGGGCCCGGCCCGGCATCATGTAAAAAACGTTAGCCCGGAATCGGGCCCGGAAATTTGATTTTACCGGTACTAGTTAGAATATAATTAGGAGACATAATATAACAAATAGTTGACGGGTTTAAATAGGTAACTGATTTAAGAATGGACTGTCGTTATATTCGAGACTGTCGTTCTAATCGAGACTGTCGTTCTATTTTTCAACCTCCTTCTGGAAGTCGCTCTAATCGAGACTGTCGTTCTAATCGAGATGTCGTTCTATTGGAATAAATACGGTAATCCGAATATTTAATACTTTTTTTAATTTTCTTTTTTTATTTATTTATAAAAATTAATATTTTATTTAATATTTAATTTAAAAATTATACTAAATTATACTTAGCTTTAAGTGTTTTTAAAAATTAAAATAATAAAATCCAGTTCTTTTTAAGTACATTTGAGTCTGAAAATAATTTTAACTAAATTATAGAGACATTTTTAATGCATTAGAATTTAATTATTTCGTAAAGATAAATTTAAATAATTTTTTTAGGTTTCCCTTTTTAAAGGAATTTTACTTTAAATATTTTATATTAATCTTATTTTAATATTTTTTTTATTAAAAAATTTTTTTTTGCATAAAAATATTTTGTTTTGATTAATTAATAGCAATTTGACCGTTTTATTTTTAAATAATATTTTTTTTTTTTTTTAAATAATTGTGTCAATTTACAGCTTAAAAGAGAAAATAAGAATTAATTTAAAAAAATAAAAATTATTTATTTAGAATTATTTACTTCCTCTGTTAAATATTTAATGGATAAATTAATTAATAATAATTTAAAGGTAAAATTAAAATATTTTGTTAAATTAAAGAGAAAATTCTGGTTTTATTTAAATTAAAAAAAAATCAGAATTCTGGTTTTATCTATATCAAAAAATCATAATTCTGGTTTTATTTAAATTAAAAAAATCAGAATTCTGGTTTTATTTAAATCAAAAAATCAGAATTTTGATATTTAAAATTCTGATTTTATCAGAATCAATCAGAATCCATAAAATCAGAATTTAAGAAAGCAGAATTAATTATAATTCAGAATCACCTTAAAATATTAATAATTAATAAATTCTGAAATTAAGGAAAAGGTTTACCATAATTAAATAACAATAAAGAATCTAATTAAATCCAAGTTTATTAAAATAATTATTTTAAAGCGTCAACAAAAATTAGCAAAATTTGCCAATGGTAAACAAAACAATTTACAACAAAATCAACCCTTCATCGGAGACATTCCAGCAATTCAAATAACCCAAATGACCTTGGATGAAGAAGAAAATGTATTAAATAATAAAGAAGAAAAACAACAAAAATTATTAACAGAATTAGCAGCAGAATGTTCGGAAAAAAACATTTTTAAAGAAGAAAAAAACAGTTCAATACAGGGTAATTATTAAGGCCTGTTGTATTTTCAAAAGCCTATAACTTTATCAAAAAGGATTTTATAAACTTGAAATTTTGCCCAAATATGGGTTGTTCAGTTACCCAGAGCCTCCCAAAATTTTAAAAATTTTGGTCCATTAATCACCAAGTTATGGCCAAAAATAATTTTTCCAAAAGATCAACATCAATGTTGATCAAATTGTCGTAACCTTTTAAATTCTGAACAAAAATTCTGAAATTTGTTGAAGGGTTAAAACTCATTAAAAGTTAATTTTTAGATAATTCTCTGCTCACTGCAGATAAATATCAGGATCGATCTGCACAAAATAGACAATCTACAGGAACTCTAAATAGGCTTATTCTGGTTGCGCAAGCATTGGAAACTGAAGTTGATTGGAGGTGAGTGAAAATTGAGTCTCTAATTTAATTTTGGAAATCAGAATTATAAAAACTTAAATCAGAATTCTGATTTAAAATTCTGATTCTTTAATTTTATTCTGATTTTTTAATTTTATTCTGATTTTAAAAATCAGAATTCTGATTTAGCAATTAATTTCAGAATTTTTATTTTTTAGACTCAGAATTATTTAAAAAATAAATAAATTCTGAAATATTAATTAATTTTAATTTAAAAAAATTCTGATTTTAGGAGACGTAGTGACTTTAACACCTCACGCATTGTTTTTACCCTAAGAATGGCGAATATTGTAATTAATTAATTTAATAAAAATAAGAAATTAAATTAAAGAAAATTAATTTTTACAATTATTTAAGGTCCTTCTGGTTCTAGTAAATTTATTAATATTCACCGGTGTAGGACAATACAACAGGAACGGAATAAGGGTTAACTTGTTCCTTACACTCGATAAATGGTTTAATTAATTTTAAATTAATTTTTAAAATTTTTTAGGAATTATCAATCTTTTTATTCTATGGAAGAGTTGCCCTTTACCTTCTCAGAAATGCGTTTAACGTTAATTTTAATTATTTAATTTATTTAATATTTAATTAATTTAGAGGCCAATTCTTCGCTGCATTTCTGTCCCTAACAATGTTATTAGCCACAGTTTTGCTTTTATCAATTCATTGCCTTCATGTTCAACACCCTAAAATGCTTGTAATTTTCTTCTTTTTTATTTAATTTTTTGTTATTTTTTTAAGTGTATTTTTTATGCTTTTGGAGGCGTCCCAGTATCTCTGTTCATTTTTGGGCTAGAAATGCATTACAGGTAGCAAAATTTTTTTAATTTTTTGCTCTAAAAATAGAGACGTTTCCACTCTATTTTTACCTCTTTCTTTTGTTTTTCTATCGTTTAGAAAAAAAGTTTATTTAATTTTTTAAAAATGTAAGCGCATGCCCCTGGCTTGACGATTTTTACCAAAGTCAATTGTTACGTCGCAATTTTAATTACATGGAAAATTATTTTGACACACAATGCGGAATTAATGGATGGGCATTGGCTGGAGTAATTTAAATAAAAAAATTTAAAAAAAAATTTTTTTTTCCTTTAAAGATTTTTTCTCTTCTTTCCTGTGGGTTGTTTGTAAGCGACGGGTTAATTTGCGCATTTTTCCGACATGAAGAATCTTTTAATAATAATTTGGAAAAACCTGAAGCTGTTTAATAATATTTTTTTTATTATTTAAAAATAGAGTTTTTAATTTTTTTTTTAAATTTTAACATTAAAAAAAAATTTTTTTTTAATTTAATTCTAAAATAAATTAAAAGAAATAAAGTTTAATTATTTTTAAGGGAAATAAAATTAAACTTATTGTCAGTTTAGTAATAAACTAAATTGGAAAAAATAAAATAATTAAATAAAAGATAAAAGGGATAATTAAAAGAAGGATTTATATTTTTTCAGAATGAACAAGGATGGGTAAGTGTGGACGGTTCAACGCCAGCCCTTAAATGTCTTTTTTCCTTAGAAAAAGCTTAAGCGTTGAACCGTCCATAAATTTTAGAAAAAATTGAAATATCTTAGCTTCATCTATTTAGAATTTTTTCATGCCAATTAAATCAATTTCTGCCCCTTTTCTTAATCAGAATCGTCAGAAATTACAATGACGTCTGGACATAATTGACTAGCTTAATTTTAATTAATTAATTTTTAATTATTGTGAACTCCCTTTAATATTTTTTAATTTTAAAGGGTAAAATTAAATAAATTAAATTTAATTAAATAACTACGAGGACCAGCAGAAGCCTGTTGGTGATGAACTGGCTGCTCTATAGTATTAATTTCTTGCATCGTTTCCTGTGCCAATGCCTCATCAACGGCAGAAATGTTGGCCAAAGAACTCTTTACAAAATTTAATAAACGATGATATTGTTCATTCATTTGTTCCAACTGTGCGGTCTGTTCTGCGTTTAAATGTCCATTTAAAAAATGGAAACAATTCTCTTTTATTGTAGTCTTTAAATCTCGCAACTGATGCAAATAGTTATTAATTTCATTTCTTAGATTTGTTCCTTTAAATTAATTTAAAAAAAAGTAAAGGTTTGGGTTCGGTTAACAGGGGATGGGCAAATAATTTAAACACTTTAAAACCAATGCTTTTCAATGTTTTTGGGTTAATTTGTCTTCCTTTTAGAGTAAAATCCACCTCCCCCGTGTGTTTGACCAGCAGGAACGGGCTGACTTGAAGAAGCCGCTTCTCGTTGATGTGGTTGGTGTCTTCCCCTTCCACCATTCCTTCCTCTTCCTCTATTATTCATGCAATAATATTGGTCATTTATTTGAATAATTATCAAAGAAACAAGCAAAGTAAGCGCAACGAAGGAATTCATTTTTTAAATAAATTAAATTTAAAATAAAAATAAAAATAAAATTTTAAAGCAAGAATGAAGGGAAGAAAATGAAGAAGTTGGGGAAGGAAAGACTGTTTTATTTACACCCTTTGCCCTCTTCTTTTAGCTAAATCTCTTACACCCCTTTCCTTCATAAAGAGAATTTTGTCAATAAAAATTTTTGTTGCACCTGAGAAAATTTACCTCAATTGCACTTTTATTAACGAATAATGGAGAGGAAATTTCTCAATTCCGGAAAATACAAAAAAATTTTTTTCTGCCAAAAAATTTTTTCTTGCAACCAAAATGTGTTGTTCAGCATTGCAAGGAGGAAATCTCTTCTTTGTTAATCAAGTTTCAGAAGCGTCAAGTTTATTTAATTTTTGTACAAACTTATTTACTTTTGTACAAAAATACAAAAGGCTCTAAATATACTACCCAACAAGCTAAACATTAACTTTACTTAAAACAACTTTAAGCCTTGTTTAAAACATCCCTTTCAAAACACAAAAGTTGTTTATCTAATTGTAAATTAAAAAAAAAATTTCAAAATTTTTGATGCGGACGGGGTTTAAGTTTATATTTTTTAGGTATTAGAACTCAAAAGATAAATTTTAAAAATAATTTAAGACAATGTTTCCTAACTAACTTCCAAATTATTCCATGGTCAAGGTCCAGGAATTTTTGATAAATTCTAATTAAATAATAACACAAGGAATTTCTCTAATTTTTGTTTATAGAAATAAACATTCTATTAGTCTTTTTAAATAAGCAAATAAATTTAAATAACTTTCTAAAGAGAAGTCTGAAGCCTCGAAGCATCGACAACGCTCTCGTATATTTTAATTCTTCAGTCTATTAATTCAAACATTTTTTACGTAGAAATTAAATTTAGTTTAAAGTAAATTTATTTATTTTTTATATTCATTTAATTTTATTTATTTACCTCACTTTTCCCTTTTTTTTAAGCTCTCCGTCTAAAAATGTAAAAAAAATTTTTTTAGTTTCCGGTTTGTAGAAAGCACTTACTTATTCGTTTAGCAACTGTGAGAAAAAAATGTTTTTTTTTTTTATTTAGTTAATTCCTGAACAAATATGTATGTATTGGTATATATAAGGGAAGGGTTCTTCCTCTTTATTCAAGAAATAAAAAAATCTTCCCCTTTGCATTTAATTTTTAAATTTAAGCATGCGCTAATTTAAATGAATTGAGTCTATGCAAATGTTGAAGCCTACTTTTGCGGACATTTTTTTTCTTTGAATTTTTTGCGGACATTTTTTTCTTTGAAATTTTTTTTGCGGACAAAATTTGCGGACATTTTTTTCTTTGCCCCAGCGCAACACTAAAAAAATTTTTTTTATTTTAGTTGCATTTCCATTAAATTTATTTACCCAAAAATTGGCAATAAAATGAATATTTTGCATTATTTTAATAATAATAAATTGAAATTTTATTTTTTAATATTTTTAACGGTTGGGCGATTCAACCAAATAGTAAAAAAAAGTTAAAAAATAAAACTTTGTCCATTCTTTCAGTAAAAGAAAAAGTCTCTTTTTTGGGTCTTTCCGGCATTTCCATTGAATAAAAAAAAATTTTTTTATTTTCTGCTTTTCCTTACCTTTTTTTAAGAAAAAGTTCTTCTTTAGCTAAGCAATTAATTTATCCCTTTTATTTTAAATTATTTTTATTTAAGCGTTTCCTTTGAAATTATTTAATTTTAATTTTGATTTTACTTCAACAAAACTTAAATTTTAAAACACAAACTGGCAGCCTGGTTGGTCTCTCGAGTTTTGTTCAAATCCCTGTAAGTTTGTTTTTATAGGGTTTAATGAGGAAATAGGATTAAGGATATTAAATGCCCTGAGGCTATAATAATTTTAAAAAATACCCTGAGGCTATAATAATTTTATAAAATGCCCTGAGGGTATAATTTCTTACAAAAATTGCCAATAATTAAAATACCTAAACTAAGGTACCTTCGTTACCTTTTTTAGATTTACGTTCAATTTTTACGATCAATCTTAACAAAACATCTCCCTTACATTTTCGTCCCTTCACCCTTGGGAAAAAGATGCTTCTTTTTTCTTAGTCTTTTTTGTTGTTTTTTATCTTAAAATCCTTTAAAACCTTTCTTTCCTAGCCCAATCAATTGGCATATAATAATCCCGCCCTTTTAAAACCTTGAAAAAGAACGCAAAAAATAAATGCCCTGAGGCTATATTTCGAACCTTTCCTTTTAAAAATTAATTTTTAAAGAACAATATTTTTAAATCATTATCTATATTAATTATTACCTTTACTAATTTGATGAAAAACGCGTTTAATCTAATTTTTTGAATTTTTAAAAAATATTTCATGGTCAAGGTCAAGGAATTTTTGAAAATTTTTGAAAAATTTTAACTCAAAAATTCCATATTAAAACCCTCTAATTTTTGTTTTTTATGTATTAGACATTCTATTCTTCAATTTAAAGAAGAAATTTCAAAATTCGAATAGAGAACTTTAAAAATATTCAATGTCAAAGTTCAAGGAATTTTGAATTTTTGAAAAAATTTTAATTAAATAACCACACATGGAATTTCTCTAATTTTTTGTTTATAGACAATTAACATCCTGTTCTTCAATTTATATAAATTTATAAATTTTAATTACTTTCTTAAGAGCAGTTTGGAGCCTCGAAACGGCTCCACGCGCTCGTATTTAATTAATTTAAGCATTATTTTAAATTAAAAAAAGACATTTTGCCAAAAAATTTAAACATTATTTATTTAACCTCTCCCCACACTTTCCATTTTCTTTAAAATAAAGAGAAATATTTTTCATTAATTTAAAATTCATTAAACAAGAAAATGTCTGTCAATTGAACCATTAAAATTAAAGCATTTTATAAGCCTTTTGATTATTAAAATTAAAGAAAAAAAGTTTATTTTTTAATTCTTTAAAAAAAAAAAAAAAAAAAGACTATAAAAGCCTCGACTTTACTAAGCCTTTCACTCACTTTTGTTGCCTTTTTCTCCCTTTTTTGGCTTTATATATCCTTTCGGTAGAACCCTCAAAATAATATTAATAAAGTCCAAAAGATCAACTTTAAAAATTTTTCCCAAAATGTCAACTACAAAATGGTCAATTTACAAAAATGTCAATGTCGATAAAATCTGATAGAAGAAGAAGATTCATAAATAAATACCAGTCATTGTCATTATGCATTAGTTCCTTCTGTCGTTTATTTTATAATAGGCCTGTAGAGCCTAAAATAATTCGTCCATTTTACCTGTTGATCTTTTGGATTTAAACCCTTACTAGGTTTTAGTAAGAAAATTTAATTTTGTCTTGAGCATGTCAACGGAGTCTTCTTCTCCTTTTATCACATCACTTTTCCTTTCTTCTTCTTCTTATTTAGGCTTTACGTTTTCTGTCCCTTTTCCTCTACCCTTTTCCTCTACCCTTTACTTCTTCTCGGTGTTCTTTCAATGTTTTTTTCCTCATTTTCCATCCCATTAAATGTGTGGCAATTTTCAATTTGCCTTTAACGGGTACTTTCCATTTCTTAAAACTCATTTACTTTTTTTAAATAAAAAGTTTGAGTAAATAAACTTTTTATACCAAGTTTTGTCTTAAATACTTAGGGTCATTCTAACCCCTGTAAGTCAAAGTTGGGCTGATCAATTTCAAAACATTTGGTATCATTCGATAGAGAATTTAATTTACTACAATAAAAAAATTAAATAAAAATTTAATTCAAGTTTTGAACTAGGTCGAAAACCTTAAAATTTCCCAAGTTGCGCAGCTTGACGTCTACACTTTTTTTGTCTTTTTTCTTAAAATCTATTAAAAAAAAAATTTTTTAATTTTCTTCTTATAGTAAATTTAATTCTCTATCGAATGATACCAAACTCTGTTTATAATATTTTTTTATTATTGAGTTATTAGACTTTAAGTCAGCTGAGTCAACAATGTGAAAATAATTTTTCTTTTTATTTTTAATTTTTAGAGACAACATTTTTTGCCCATATTTTTTTATTATTTATTTCTGATTCTTCTTTACATTTTTTACTTATTTCCGTCAACTCCCTCACTTTGTCAACGTCCAATCCCTTAAATTCCCTCACTGCACTTCCTGTGTTTTAACGGATCTTTTGGCATATTTCCTTGCTAATTGCCACTTTTTGACATTGATATTTTAAAAGGGCCTTTTCTCTTCTTCGATTTGGCCTAAAGTTGGATCAATGCAAAACTTGCAGTTTTACAAAAACCAAAAAAAGGTTAGAAGACTCTTCTTAATTGGTCTTCCCCCGGGAAATGGTTCTCTGCTTCAGCAAGCTGAGAAAAGGGCCACTTGTTTTTTCTCTTTTTTAAAAATATTCTTAAAAATGCATAAACTAAAGAGAAAGGAAAAAAAAATTTTTTTGAAGCAAAATGACTGAAAAACAAAAAATTCAAAATTTGTGACAAAATGTCCATTTTTTAAAAATTGTAAAAAATTAATTTTTTTTGGAAAAAATAATTTTTTATTTCCCACGTTAGTGCCCTTTGCATGATTTCTTTTCATTTTTCTTTAATTTTCTATTTTTTTATTTTACTCAGAACTATCAAATTTCCCTAAGGCCCAATTTAGTAAAGGACAAGGCGCAGTACTTATAAATATTTAATTTAAATTTACTTAATATATTTTATTTCTTAAAAAATAGTTAAAATGAAGGTTATTTCTTGTTCAATAAAAATATTAAAATTTTTTTATTTTTTACTTTACCAAAAAATAATTATTTATTTTACCCAAAAGATCAACGTTAAGTTTTACACTGTTTTTTAAATTTCATAAAAAAGTTGGAAAACAAAAGAAGCTCGGCATGCTAAACAAAACATGTAAAACAATGTTCATTTTATTTAATTTCATTAAATAAACTTGAATATACAATAAAACAAGCAACAAAAACGGTAAAGAAAACAGCTTGTTTCAACTTGCGTTATGTCGCCTATTTAAATTAAATTTTAATTAACTAAAAATAAAAAAAATTTTTTATATTTTATTTAAATAGAATAGACCTTTAAATATTTATTTTTCATAGTTTTACTCATCTGTCAATTATCCCCTTTAAGAAAATAATTTTTTTTTAAAAACACTGAAACTTATCTTTACGAGACGCCTCGCATTTATTTTCATTTTATGCATGTTTTTATTTATTTTTTAAACCAAATGTTGTCCAGCTGTCATTGATGAAGAAAACATTTATTTAAAGACTTTTGTCCTTCACAAAAAATTAAAAAAAAAATTTTTTTATTTTATGGCAATCCTTCCCAATGTTTTCCTTGTCCATTAAATGCCTTTTATTAATTAAAATTTATTTCTCTCTCCTTTTTTAAATTTTTTAATAAAAACAACCGGTGTGTTAGGCATTGTTAGTTAACGGAAATAAATACACATTAAATTAATTTTTTAGTTTAAACAATTTATTTAAATTTTCCTTCATTCAGTGGTGGAGAAAGTAAGGAAAATAACCCCTTTATTTATTAAATTAAAATTAAAAAAAAAATTTCCAGAAAAGACTCCAAATCTAAGTCAACATATTCTTCGTCTTCTTCTTCTAACACTGCCTATTCTCCTTCATTATTTACCTATTTCCCTGCATATCAACATCAACACTCGGAAGGCAACACAGACAATAACGACAACAATTTATTTCTTTCATTACCCAAAGCTTCGTTCTCGTCAAATTTTACTGTTGCTAATTCTACAGTTAACCCTTCTTTTGTCTTTGATCGTTTTAACGCTGAAGCAGCTTCAGTAGTCGGAGACAGGGAACACTACTTTGTTGGACACGCAAAGTCTGTTCTGTAGCCTTTAAATTAAAAAGTATTAATTCTTTTAAAATTAAGTAGAGACACAACTGTGGACATCGACAATCCTTCACCCTTCTATTTAGGGGCAGGTGGAAGGCTGCCGATTGGAGAACCTCCAAAAATGAGCAGCTTGGAGAAATTAATCAGGTAAATTAATTTAATTTTTTTTATTTATTTTTAAATTTAATTTTTAATATTAAGTAAATTTAAAAATTAAAAAAATTTTTATTTTATTCATGTTTATTCGAATATTCTTTTATCCCCCTTCTAAGCCTTTCAATAAAATTATATTTTTATTTCCCTCTCTTATAAAGTTTAAATAAACCAGGAAATTGAAGAGCGCCAAGTTTGTAAACTTTATAAGAACTCTTAAGCATTAAAAATGCTGCAAAACTTGCTTTTCATTTCCTTTTATACAAACTTATTTTTTCCAACTTTTTTTTTCTGCTTAATATTAATTTTTACATTTAACTTATTTATTAATTGTAATAATAATAAACTACACTAAATGTCTATTTATCGAAACAGAGGGTAAGACAAGATTTTAATAAAAATAAAAAAAATCAAATTTATTTTATTTCACACTTAAAATCTAGAAAATATAAAATTTCATATAAATCAACTCTTCACAATTTTAATCTCAATCTTTAACGCCCGTCTTCTGTTGTGGGTAATTTAATATGCTTAACAATTATTGTCCCATTTGTAATAAAAAGTGTTTATCTTTATTTTTTATAATCTTGAAACTTGAAAAAAAAGTTTTACGATTTTTTCAATTAAAAGAGAGTTTATTTTTATTTGATTATTGTCTGACTAGTCGCGACATGCTTTCTTTAAAATTTTATAACTCTGCAATGGTTGGATCTTTTAAAATTCTTTTGGATGATTAAATAGAGAATTAAATTAGCTACAAAATAAAATTAAATTAATTATTCTAGCTTAAAAATAAAAAGAGTTGTGCTTAAAAATCTGACATTTTTTCATTTTTGGTTGGTTATTTGTCCATAATATTTTTGAATATTAATTTAAGAATTTATTTTTAATTTAGTTCTGTAGTACATTTAATTCTCTATCAAATGGTACCAAAATCATTTTTTTAGGATCAGTACAACCTGAGATATATTCAACCGCGCAAGGTCACCTCCTGCCCCTACACGTAATAATAATGTAACCAACTTTATTGTCAAATAACACGATAACCGGAGCTATTTTTATTTTATTCTATAAACCTTTTCTTTTAAAAATTTTTTGTGGTTTTTTCAATTGTAATCAATTCTTTTTTATTTCATCAATATAGGCATTTTGGCACTTTTTCCAACACTTGTTCTTCTCTTTTCACGCTTCGAAGAGCATTTTCTAGCCTTCCAAGTATTTTTTTATTTCCGCCATATTGCCTAAGGCCTTTTTAGAATTTTTCTCGATCTCCTGACTTTACATCAAATTACGCCGGAATTTAACTTGGCTTTCCCACACTAGATTTTGCACCCTACCAAGCGCTTAAATGCCATCACTTTTTTCTTTGTTGACATTTTGCTTTTTTCTTTTATTTTTTAGGGCTATATGCCTTCCGGTAATGCTTAAAAAATTTTTTGGATTATTCAATTTTTATTTTATTGTTAAAATTTATTTTTAATAAATACCCCATTAATGTGATAAAGGTTATATTTTCAATAAAAATAAAATTAATCTGAAAAGTATTAATTTTTACATTTTTATTGTCTTTAATAAAATAAAACTTGGGCTTTTATAGTTTTAAAACTTAGCGTTGTAATTAAACTTAAGTTTGTGTTTCTCTGTTTGTCTCAACTCTTACAACCTTTTTTTTATTTTTCAACCTTTTTTAATGTTTTTTTGGATTTAAAGTTTACAAAAGGAAAAAAATTTTTTTTGCACACTCACTTTTACATTTTAAATAAATTTTTTTATTATATATTTTTCCACAATTTTCTCTATTTTTATGAAAAGAATTTAAATTTATTATCCTATTCTCTCATAATTTTTTTCTTATAACTCGAACATTCTTCCTTTCATTCTTCCTTTTTTTTTTTACAACAAAAATGGACGTGTGTATTTTTTTTCTTCTTCTTCTGTTTTTCTACTGCTTCTAATGGTGCGCATAGCCAACCGATTATTTCAGCCTAATAGTTAATAAAAAGAGAAAATTCCCACTTCTTAAACTTACACCTTTTTTGCTTGTTTTTTTCTTTTACAATTTTTAAGTATCGGTATTTTCGAATTTTTAATGCATTTTGCCATTTTCTTCCCATGGAGACGCAGGTTTCAATTTAACTGTGATAGCAACTTTTATTTTGAATTAACAAAGCCTTGTTTTTGTTAATTCTACAAGTTTTTTAAGTTTAATTCAACTTTACAAGGTTTAAATTTAAGTTCCCTTAGAATTGGGTGTTTTGTTCCTTACGCACCATAAAGTAGAGGTAAAGGAACAGAGAAATTTATTTTATTTATACCTTTTTAAAATATTTCCCATAATTTTTGCCATTTATTTTTAAGTTTTGTTTACTAAACTAATGCTATAAAACTGCTTTTTTATAGAAAAATCGGTGTCTTTAAATGTATCCAAACTCAGACATTATTAAGTGCCGTAAATGGAATGGAAATATTAGAAAGAAACTTAAGAAATTGGCACCTTATTTTTTGTATAAAAAAGAAGTAAAAAAAGTAAAAAATACTCAAAACTTGCCATTAAACGTGTTTCTCTTTTTTTCCCCTCAAAAATACCCCCCTTGTTCACCTACAATTTGCATTTTTAACTTTAAAAAAAGTGGCAAAAAAGAGTTTTTTTTAAGTAAAAATGATGAAAAATTATTCCCATGGAGATGAAAAGTTAGAAATAAATACCTGAAGACTTTTTGAAAATAAACTAGTGGAAAATTAGAAGAACAAAAGTGGGCGCTTTAGAGATGAACCAAGCTTGCTTCAACTACAATAACTCAAGAAAGGATAGAGCTTTTAAAAATATTTTTGGACCATTCGATAGAGGAGAGTTTCTTCTACAAAATGAATAAAATTCAAAATTTTTGGTCCATCTAGCAAAAAGATATAAGCAAATTACGCGCAAAAATGCCAATTTGTTAAGCTTAACTTGTACCATTTTTCACAATTTTAGTTTCATTTTGTAGCAAATTTAATTCTCTATCGAGTGAATCAAAAATTATTCGAATAGGTTAATTCATTTTTGAGTTAAATTAGTTGGCGCACACTTGTCTTGCATTCTAAAGACTGCGCGCCTGTCATTCAAAAAAGGGTTACATTAAATTAGTGGATATTAAAAAAAAAAAATCCCTTGAGAGCTAAACCTACAGCCTTAATCGATTTTTGGACGTATAAATTTATTAAGAAAGGTGGTGAAAAAAGCATAAAATCTACCGCTTTTTCCTGTATTATTTAGCACTGCGAGTACACATTTAATATTCTGTCCAAAGCTTTTTCCCACGCTGCTAGAGCATTAATTGAAAGTATCCACCAACATTCGATTAAGCAAATGGATGTATTATTTTATAAAAATGCGAAATCCATGCGCGGCAATTTTTAATAAATATTTTTTTTGCTGAGGAATAAACCTAAAATTAAAAGCATTTTTAAGAAATATATTTAATGTATTTAATTTCGAGTTAAGATTGTAATTCATGTTTTCCCAAAATATTTTGATTTATTACTCTCCACTGTTTTATGATTGATGTGTGTAAATTATTCAGCTTAATAAAATTTAAGCTTAAGCTTAATAATATCCCCACACTCACTTTTTCAAGTTTAAGCTTTAATAAATGTAATACTTCATATTAAGCAAAATTAAACTTGAAACATTAATTACAAACTTAAGTTTTATTTTTAAGAAAATTCAACTTACTGCTTTAAATAAACTTTAAATATAATATTATATATTATTCAAGTTTATTTTTTTCTATTACTTTTTTATTCTTTGCTAATGTTTCAACACCGATGAGTGTATTGATACTGAGTCTATCAGATCTGGAGCGGAGCATGAAAAATGGGTAAAAAAAATTGGGGAATTTAATAAAATTTGTTTTTAATAATTTTTAAAGTATTTTATTTTTTAAATTTAATTTAATATTTTTTTACAAGTTTTTGGTTAAATAATGACACCTCTTTTCCCTTTCCCCTTTCCCTTTTTTGCCCAAATTCCCAAGGGGAATTAGTTTGTATTACATTATAACAAATTAAATTAGCTGCTAAGAGCTCTCTCATCATCATACATATTTTTTTTTGAATTATTTTTTGGAAAAGTTTTTTTTATGAAAGAAGACATTTCGCCACCCCACGCCCTTCTTATTTGGCATAAAACTTTAAAATCTATTTTTACTTTTAAAAAATAAATAAAATATTTTGCTAATGGAGGAAGCTTCAAATATCCCTATTCAACACCCTTTTTTAAATTTCTCCCACAAAATTAGGAGAAATTTGATTATTCCAAATTCGTTGAGTCATCACCATCCTGGAGGGGTTTATGCGGTACAGAATCATCCGGCTAAACTTGATCTGGATGTTAGTTTTAGAGAGTTTATCAGGTATTTATTAAGTAAAGTATTTAAAATGAAAGTTAGATCTTCAAAATACCAATTTTTCAAAATACCAAAATTTAAAAATGTCAAAACGCCAAAATTTAAAAATGTCAAAACTTCATAAAACCAACTTTTCAAAAAATTAAATTAAACCTTTTTTATTTATTCCTGGCATTTTCTTTCCCTTTTTCTTTTCTTTTTCAACTTTTGCCTTTAAATAAAAAAAGGTTTTCCCCCACAAGAAAACAAAAAGACAATTTTCTAGTTAATCCATCATAGAGCCCCCTTTTTCCGATCGAATTTTATTTTAAACATTTTTATTAAAAAAAATAAAAATAAAAGAAGCTTAATAAAATAAATGCTTTAGAAATCATGTCTTTTTAATTTCTTTTAAATTTCTTCCTTTTTGTTCAGTGGGACGAAATGTCCATTTCTTTTTAGCTTTTTTTAAACCTTAATTTTCTTTTTTTAATTTATTTTTTTGCCCTAAAAAGTCCCAAAATTCCTAAAATTAATTTAAAAATTAAAAAAAAAATTTTTTCCTTAGGTAAAGGTAGGGTTTGATGCAAGGCACTGAACCGACCTTTAATAATTTTCTTTCTTTTTCTTTTTAAAAAAATTTTTAAGAGACATTTGAAGCGGATAAATTTAATTGTGCATTTATTTGCCAATAATTAATAATTTACAGGACAAATTAAATATAAATATTTACCTAGAGGTTGCTATTAACTGCAAACGCACACATACCCCCCTTTCCTTTTAACATTAATAAGCATTTATTAAAAAGAAATTAAATAAACCTTTTTACACCCTTTTTTTCTCCCCTTTTTAATTTTAAATAAAAAAAGGTTTTTTTTTCTATTTTGCAAAAATAAAGAAATCATCAAAATTTTCTCCATTTTTTTATTATCAAATTTTGAGTTCGTTAAGCTTTGTATCCATTTTTCCTTTGTGACACACAATTACCCTTTCCTCCTTCTTTTCTAGCCATTCATTCACTTAGTCTTTTGCCTGACCCTAAATAAAATAAAAGCGCGCATCAACAACGGTTTAGAGCTGTGGCCAAAGAAGAAGAAGAAGAAGGTGTGTGTGTGTAGCTAAAAGGGTATAAAATGGCTTAACAAACGACACGGCACAAAACTAAACTGAAAGGAAAGGCAGCTGTCTTGGTTAAAACGAGAGAATTAAAGGCAGTCGATTTCTCCAGTCAAAAACAAAAACAGCCGTTTCTGCAGGCATTTTATATAATATGTATAGTTATATTTGTTTGGCACTGAAACCACCCGTCTTCTTCTTGTTTAAATAAACCCGTCTTATATGAACCTTCAAGTATTCAACCTGAACATTACCCTGTTCAAGACTTTATAACTTTTGAACGGCTAAACTGATTTTAATTTTTTTGGTACCATTCGATAGAGAATTGAATGGACAACAAAAATAAATTTTAAACAAAATTTTAAATTAAATCTAAAAAAAGTTTTGACTGAAAAACAACCAAAAGGCGCGTTTTTTGCGCATAATTCGCGGTTTTTTGGCTGCAACTTTTTTTCCTATTAACCAAATTTTTTATTTTTATTTTCTTTTTATAGCAAATTTTCTTCTCTTTCGAATGATATCAAAATTATTTTAAAAGGTTAATCCTTTCCAGAGTTATTTAAGCTGGCGTTTGGTAACGTCTGACGTAGCCTTTTTCTTTTACTTTATTTTTTTAACCATTTTTACCCTTTTTTCGTATTATTAGTCTTTTATTGTTATATAATCTCTTTTCTAAAATGCAAATAAATCTCTCCAGACTCTATTTTATTAGTCGCACCTCCCAAAATTGAAAAAAGGGTGCTTAGACTCGCATGACCCGTGAACACATAAGCAACAGTTTAGCATCCGCTAAGCTTCCAAATGGAGCTGCAATGCCAGAAGACCCATTTTTAACGGAATTTATGGACTATTACATTGTGCGCAAGAGGTTGAGGCTTTAAAAATTATTTGTCCTTCCCGCCTTCTTTTTATTTTTTTTCATTTTTTTCTTAATGCTTGGGAAAAAATTAAAAATATATTTTTTAAAAATGGTAAAAATATGTAGGATTAGATTTTTAAATTTAAAAATTAAACTTTAATTTTTTAGTGAATCCTACAAATTTATAAGAATGGCCGAGGACCTTCATGGTTAGTTATTTTATTAATTTTAAAAATCCTTATCTTTTATATTAATATATGAAATATTATTAAGTTTCTTTTTATTCCAATATTATTTAAAACTTTGTTCTTTTTTAAATTCTGAAATAATTCTGATTTTTTAAAACTTTATTCTGATATGTTCTGATCAAATTCTGATTTTTAAAATTTATTCTGATTTTATTCTGACTTTTCTTACCCTATTCTGATTTTATTCTGACTTTTCTTACCCTATTCTGATTTTATTCTGATTTGCTATTTCCTTCTAGTCATATTCTGACTCACCCACACTCAAACAAACTTAAAGCTTAATAAAAAATAAAACATGAATTATTTAATACGGTGTAGCAAACAATTATTTCCCCACATTTTCAGACGTTGCTAGGTATCTCAATGAAATGCGTGTTTGTTTCTTATTGTTGACTGGAACTGTAATTTATTAAATAAATTTAAAAAATAATAAAATTAAATATATTTAGGTCTACATTATTTTAGCCATTTATTTTGTAAGTTGGTGTGTTCGTAGAAATCGTCGGAGAGTTAGTAACCCTGCTAATAGTACATCCTCTGGAAGGCGATTGCCAAATCATAGATGGGGAGAATTACAGGTACACATTTAAAAATATATAGAAAAATGTCTAAATAACCCGAATAAAATTTAAAAAATTTTAAATTATTTAAAGAGTGCCGCCGACTACGAAAATGCCATAACCGCCCAAACAAATGTTGGCCAAACAGCATCGGACGATCTGGTTTCCGTTAGAAGTGATGGAGTAGTGCCTGGGGGTAAAGCAAATATTAGCCAGCAATTTGGAGGGGGAACGGGACAGCAACAACACGGGTTAAGCTCTGGCAGTGGCCCTCCACCCTTTGGAATGTCTGGGAGAGGATCAGCGAATAGACAGGCTCCTTCATTTATGAGACATGGAGGAAGCGGTGTTGGTATTGGTTCAATGCAAAATCAGAGGTTGGAAGAAAAAAAGAAAAATTATTTAAATTATAAAATGGGACTAAAAATACAAAACGCCAAAATTAAAAAAATTACAAAACGCCAAAATAATAAAAAATTACAAAACGCCAAAAGCATAAATTTTTACTGTTTTGAACATTTAAACCCCCGGGACAAATTTCAAAAAAATAAAATACCAAAAATAACAAAACTAAAGGCGATTGTAGTGGCATTGCTGCATGTCCTTCCTCTTCTACAACATTGCTAACTGGAAGCGGAGCTGCCGCTACAAGATTAGTAGCTGATTCGGACACAGGAACTGTAACAAAGCAACACCCTTCAATGACACAAACACATCAACAACAAAAACATCAACAAACACAACAACAACAGACACAACAACATCAACAACAAACACATCAACAAAGACATCAACATCAACAACAACAACAACAAGGCTTAATAAACACACTACAACAACATTCTTCTCCCCATTCTCCACATCATCACGAACATCAACAAATAATCTTTCAACATCAACAGGTTTCACAACATTCTTCAAGTACAGGAAGACCCCCACCACCACCAACTGGCTTTTTGCTTAATAATATATCTGAGGAAAGAGAGGGTAGTATTAATAGCGGTGCTTCTTCACAGTCTGCGACGACTGGTGGAGGGAGTGGGGGTGTTAATAATACAAATATTACGTGTGCTAACACTACTAATACTGTTAACCCTTCTACTACGTCCACTTTTGGATGGAGGACTAAAGAAAAGGTTATGCTGGAAAGGCATGAACTTCAACCAATTAATAATAATAATAATAATGGATCTAATGAAGATGATGATTAAAAATAATTTAGTTCGATTGGCTTATAATTATTCTGAAGCATGTTTCATCAATTTTGAAGCATCCTTCAATTGTTCTGAAGCATGCTTCAATTGTTTTGAAGCATGCATAAATTTTGAAGCATGCTTCAATTATTCTGAAGCATGCTTCAATTGTTTTGAAGCTTGTTTCAATTTTTCTGAAGCATGCTTCAAATAATCTGAAGCATGCTTCATAAAATTGAAGCTACCTTTGGCCAATTCCTCAATCATTTTTTCATTGCTTCACTGATCCTGATGGCAACAAATGTGCCTTTGTTTGATACTCAAACCTGTAAAACAGCTTTGACTATAAATAAAGCTTCTAGTCAATATTAAATTTCCATTTTTTAATTAAACCATTTTTTGTTTACCAGAATAAAAAAAATTTTAAAAAATCAAGTTTAAGGTTAAAAAATAATTTAAATAAACTTTATTCAAGTTTTATTAATTTCCAAGTTTATTTCCAAGTTTAATTATTATCAATCAACATTTTCAAGTGTTAGACAAACTTGAATATTTGACTGAAGCCTTAGAACAAAATTTCTCTTTCTTAAAATGTGTTGACTACTACAATGCTTTTATATGGTTAAATAAAAGCCGTTGCTTAGCGCCTTAAATACGCTCATAGAAAATACCAATTTTAACAAGCATTCTTTTTATTTATTTTTAACCCTTCATTTTCTTTCTTTTTTTAATTCAAAAATAACCAAATAAAAATAATTTAATTTTATTTAATTTTTAATACTTAAAAATGGCTACAGGTAAATAAATTTTAAAAAAATTAAAAAGAAAGGAAATAATTAATTTAAAAGTTGAAGAATCTAAAGAGGAAGAGCAGACCTTCCCCTGTCGCATATGCAACCGTCGCTTTGTTAAATCAAGTTTGGTATGAAAAAAAAATTTTAAAATTTATTAAAATTAATTTTTAAGGAAAAACATGAACCAGCATGCAAAAAATTGACCAAAATGCAACGAAAAGTTTTTGATTCGGTTACCCTTTTTTTCTTTTTTTTTAATTTAAAAGAAAAGCCTTACTATTAGAGAGTAATTAATTTACTAAATTAAAGGGTAAACAAAGAGCTTTAAATTCTGATATACCCATTAACGATGTAAGGAAGGTACAGAAGGAGCGTGACAAGTTGGGCGGTGTGTTCCCCAGACCGTGGGTTTTTTTTAATTTAATTAAATTAAATTTGTTTTATTATTTGAAGCACTTAAAACATCCTAATTTAATTAATTAAATAAAAAAAAATTTAAATTTAATTTATTACAGTCAAACTAATTGGCGTGAACGTCATGAAGAATTTATTGGAGCAGTAAGTGCGTCTAAACAAGTCGGAAATGCGTTAAAGACGGGCGCCCCACTCCCACCTCCTCCTAAAACTGCGTCTAACGCAGGCAATTTTGAAGCATATAAAATAAACTTTAAGCTTTTTAAAGATTATATTCGCTGCGAGTTTTGTGCTAGAAGTTTTAATAAAAATGCAGCAGAGAGACATATTGAATTTTGTAAGGAACAGAGCGCAAGAAAGGCGATTTTGAACAAACAAGGGTTAAGTAGACGGAGAAATACAGAATGTAGGTTAAATTAAAGTTTAAGCTTGATCTTAAGTTTCATTAATTATTTTTAATCAAAACACTATGTTTTTATAAACTTTGAGGGTAATTTTAAGTTTATTTTAATTGAAACTTAAGTTTATTTTTATAAACTTAAGTTTATTATTTTAATAGAAACAAGTTTATTTTTACAAACTCAAGTTTATTTTTAATTGAAACTCAAGTTTATTTTAGCACAAATTTAAGTTTATTAGTTTCTAATTGAACTTAAGTTTATTATTTTTAAAGCAGCCAAACATCGTCCTAGAACAAGATCTTCAATAACCTCATCTTCTGGTGCTTCATCTGTTTCTTCTCATAATGGAACTATCAACAAAGCTTTACTAACAAATTCAAAAATTCTGACAAACAGACGACTCAGTGGGGGTAGTGCTACGAGTCACAGAATTACCGAAAGCGTTGAGAGAAAAGTTTCAAGTTTAAATACAAGATTGCCTCAACCAACAAAGTAAGCTTACTTTTGAAGCATGCTTATATTCTTTTGAAACTTGCTTCAGTTTTTCTTAAGCTTTAAATTTTTAAGTTTGAGAGTTTCTTTGTAATTTTAGAAGGAGCAATTCTGCCCCTAGAGGAAAGGAAGAATCTCCACAATTTAGAAAAACCAACTCTGTCAGGTAATGAAGCAAAATAAAAGATTTTTAATATTTTCCATATCAGTGGAAAGTCAACCTTCGCAACCCCAAAAAGCGCAGGAACATCGTCCTCTACCTATGCAATAGAAAATCGATTGGCCAAAAAATTATCAAAAAATCATATTTGATAAGAAAATTATTCTTATCATTACTAAACATTTTTTTTAAATAAAATTATTTTTTATTAAAATTTTGAAATTTAAAACAGACTCAATTTCATTTTTTACATAATTGATTAGGAAATTTTTATTATTGTTTTTATCTAATGACAAATTTCTCTATTTTGCATCATTTAACAAACCTACACAAACTTGCTCAAGCTAAAACTTGAAAGGTTTATAACTAGTATTTATTTAATTTTATGCTTTAAATAAATAAACTTGAAACATTTCTAAGATATTTAAATAAACTTGAAGCATTTTAAACATGTTTATACCTTTCAATAAATAAACTTGAAGCATTTTAAACATGTTTATACCTTTCTATAAATAAACTTGAAGCATTTCTATGAATATTTAAATAAATAAACTTGAAACATTTTAGACATGTTTATACCTTTCTATAAATAAACTTGAAGCATTTCCATGCAAACGCTTGCCTGATGAATCATGCACTATAAAATCAATAAATAAATAAAATATTTAATACTATTCAGATGGGAAAATTAATTTACTATTTTTCTCTTCTTTTTATTAATTTATTGCCACTTGAAGCTTCAACATATCCCGATCATCCTTTATCAACTTTATTTAAATTGGATTCTCCCTATCGCCAAAAGTTTAGTAGGCGTTATGAACTTACAACTTCAGAGAATGGAATAAAGTAAATAAAACTTTTTTTTTCAAGTTCAAGAGTTTTAACAAAGCGCATTTAAGTAACCTGTCACCAATTGAAGCAAAACAAGTTTCTGCTTATATTATTCCTTCAAATTCTATTAATGATGCATATGTGCGTCTATGTGTGAGTTAAATTTGTCCGTTTTTTAATTAATTTATTAATTAAAGGATAAGGCTGATGAAAATGAAAATAATTACCTTAAGGAGGAATTACTGGAGGAATTAAATAAAAGCTTGATATTTAAAAAGGCTGAGGAATTATTTAAAAATGAGTTTACATATGGAAGACATCAGAAAGCATTTATAGAAAATGTTAAAGAAATTTTGTACTTCCCCAAAGAAAATCCACGTTAGGTTTTTTAAATTAATTAAAGGGGCCTTTAACTGTCAAGACTTTGAAATGTCCTTAACTACAATATAATTAATCAAATTAATTAAAATTAATTATTTAATTAATTAATTAATTAATTTAAGAATTCTATTCTTTATTTTGTCGGTTCACATCAGACAAAGGAATATGGCATTCATTTATTCGTGACCAATCAAAATTAAAAATAATTTCTTTGAAAATTATAAACAATAGCGTAATGAAAAATAAACTTTAATATTAAACTTTAATTGTTTTAGCAATTAATAAAAGATTTACAAGTTAAATTGTGGGAGAATAAAAGCATGAGAAAAAGACGCATTTTAATTGGATCAAGTTTTGAGTTTGAAATTGCAGCATTAATGTTGTGTGCACTAGAAAATAGAGAAAAAGGAAGTTGGAAGGCAAGTTTAATTTTTTAATTAAACTTTGTTTTTTAATTAAACTTTGTTTTTAATAAACTTTATTTTTAATAAAACTTTGTTTTAATTAAACTTAGTTTTAAATAAACTTTGTTTTAATTAAACTTGTTTTTAATAAAACTTTGTTTTAATTAAACTTGTTTTTAAATAAACTTTGTTTTAATTAAACTTGTTTTTAATTAAACTTTGTTTTAATTAAACAATGGAAGGGGAAGATAATTCCTTTAAAACTTAATTTTTTAAGAATTGTTCTGCACATATAGATGGGGGATATAAATTTGAAATTGCAATAAAATTCAAGGAAAATGATAATCTGGTAAATTTAAAAATGTTTTTAAGTAATTAAAAAAAAAGATTCAATCTTTTTATTCTCGCGTTGTTAAACAAAAGAAAAATAAACACAAAATTGACCCAGAATTTCAAGAATTGGTAACACAACTTTGGGAAAAAGATGTTGACAGAGTGGAGGAATCAGGTGAATAATATTTGCTATTTATTTTATAGTTAAAATATCAAAAAAAGCTATTTTTAGCTTTTCAAAATTTTGAAGCATTTCCAAGTTTTAGTTTCAAGTTTAAGTTTCAGGTTTTAGTTTTAAGTTTAAGTCTAAGTTTCAAGTTTTAGTTTCAAGTTTAAGTTTCAGGTTTTACTTTTAAGTTTAAGTCTAAGTTTCAAGTTTAAGTTTTAAGTTTCAGGTTTAATTTTCAACTTTAAGTTTCAAGTTTCAAGTCTAAGTTTCAAGTTTAATTTAAGTTTCAGTTTCAAGTTAATAATAATAAAAATAAAACTTTAAGCAATTACATTAAATTGGCAAGGGAAACTAGAACAAAAAGAAGTAAAGGATATTTCGCCTGATCCGTGAGTTAATAAATCATTTTTAATAAAAAAAAAATAAAAGATTGTTTACTTCAATTAATGAAGAAGAAATATTTAAAAAACCTATTTATTCTGCTCTATTAGAATTATACAACGAAAACCCTTTTTATGAACAAGTCTGTGAAGAAGAGCCTCCAATGAACCAAAAGAGAATTTTAAAATTTAAAAAAATTTGGGAATTAATTACAAAAAGTGAAGTGTTTAAATTAGGATTTGAATTTATTAAAAAGAAAGGAAAAACTAAACTTGAAATTGAACAATTCTGTGAAGAAATGTTTGGGTTCTGGTTTGGGACGTATTCGCGTTGTGATGGTAATTGGGAAGAAAAGAAGCCTCTTGGCAGCTCTGGTGAGCAAGTTTTAATTTTATGTGGGGACGGTTAACTCCCTGATAGGCGGACGGTTGGGGGCCATTTTATTTGTTTTATCCTTTCTTTTATTTTTATGCCCTCAGGGCATTTTATTTAATGTCTTATCTTTTCTTTGTTTTTATGCCCTCAGGGCATTTTATTTAATGTTTTATCTCTTCATTCATTTTTATGCCCTCAGGGCATTTTATTTAAAATTTACTCTTTCTTCCTTTTTATGCCCTCAGAGCATTTTATTTAAAAACATATTCCTTAATAATTAAATAGGATTTGAACACGTGTTCAGCGGTGAATGGAGATCAGGGCACATAGTCGATGGACATCACAATTGGTTAAGGTTTTACCTCCAGGAAAAAAAGGGAGAGATAAATTACCATGGTTATTTTGTTCATCAAGAAGACAATATTCTGGGAACAATTCAATATAAATGGAAAGGATTCTTAAAGCGTATGGGGGGATTTTTAATCAAAACATCTCCAGGTAGGAAAATTGAAATTTAAATTAAATTAAATTAAGCCTTTGATTTTACCTTATTTACTGTTTGTGCACTTGTACATCCTGGCAATGAAGCTTGCCAATTTGAATTATTAAATACCAAAATGTTTGTTACTACCTTTAAAATGCACTGCAATAATGGGAATTGTTTGGCAACGTCTTATCCAGGATTATTTTAATTAAACTATATTTTATTTTTAACAAAAATTAATGTAAAAAATAGCCAAAACAAAGAATGTTAAGCATTTTAATAAAATTGGTGAGATTACTAGCTAAATATTCTTACCCGGATTTTTTAATTTTAAACGAGAGAGAGAAAGTAGGAATAAATTAAGTTTTAGGTTAAGGTCAGTTCATCACATACAAAATAACAAATGAACGGGTGGACCAATTTTGGTGGTTAAGGTGTCTTTCGATAGAGCAGAAAATCTTCTATAAAATACCAGAAAATCAAAATTTTTGGAAAAATAAAAATAAAGTTATTATTAAAAAACTACAAGTTTGCATAAACATACGAATTTTGGCTGTTATTTTTAGTAAAACTTTTTTTATATTTTTTGTTTTTTGGTATTTTGTAGTAAATTTTCTGCTCTATCAAATGATACCTTAACCACCAAAATTGGCCCACCCGTTCATTCGTTATGTTGTATGTGATGAACCGTCCTACAACCTACCCAACGTATCCCCCCTTATTTTCTTCTCTCTCCGTTTTAAACAATAGAGTCATCGGGAGGTGGGGACCCAAATTTCGAGCCTTTTAATAAAGGCTCATCCTCTCCAATAATTTTTTCATCTTCCTCCCCTCTAGCCTCAGGCGATTGCAATCTGTGACCCTTCTTAATAGGTAGGGAAGAAGGAATTTGATGAGTCAAAATTTTCCCAGACAGTTTTTGTTGTTTCTGTTGTTGTAATTTTAATGATTGACTTAAATGTAGCTGTTTATGAACCGGCACTTTAGGTAATGTTGAGACAGTAGAACAAGGCAAAAGAGTATTAGTTGACTGAGGGGATTGAAAAAATTCTGGGGCTGAGTTTTTCGGACTTTAAAAATTTAAAATTAAATTAAAAATTAATTTTTACTTAAAGCTTCTTGAAGGAGGGGAAAAGGTTTGTCTAAGACTAATAGAACGATGTCCAGCATTATTTGTTGTTGCAGTAGAAGAGGAAATGCCACTGACGGTCTTTACGCCTTTATCAACCAAACGAATTCGTTTTTCTTCCAAAAACATTTCCACCAATAAATCTAGTTTCTTGTCTATAAAATAAGGTAAAACTTGGGCTTAAAGAGTTTACCAATTTTTTCTACTTGTCGTTCCATTTTCATTACTCTATTGGCTAGGGATGTTTTGAGGTCTTCTTTGCTTGGTTTACTGCCCATAATTTGGTCAAGCCTGGGAATTTTTTAAGAATTTTATTCTCCGTTTGTGTACCTTTGTTGTACGTGTTTAACCCTTGCTTGTAAATCTACATGCCCAGCGGCGTATTGTTCAATCACATCTTTAACGTCATAAGGCCTTAAAGCTTCTTTAAACTTTCTTCTAGCTACTAACAGTTGAATACGTCTAATTGCTCTAGCTGCGTTTTTTAATGCTGGAGTGTAGTCATCAAGGGTACGAAGTTGTAAAATTGGTGAATCCTCATCTGTTGAAGAAAATTAATTTTTAGAAAATTTTAGGGGTAAAGGCAGAATGGTAAGATGCAAAAGCAAAGAAGCAGTGAATACGTATCATTTTATTAAGCCTTAAAAATCAAAAACATGTTTTAAAAAATCAGAAACATTAATGTTTTTATTGTGTTTTAATATATTTTCTTGTTTATTGTTATAATTATTTCAAGCTGTGTTTAAAATAAGCAAGCAACTAATAAAACAAATTTAACAAAACACAGACAGCAAAATAAAATTTAAAATTTAACGCAGCCAATATATGTATTTATGTTTTGTTTATTTTACCGGACACGTATTCATTAGAAAGGCGCCGACGGTCCAAACCCCGTCGCTGTTGGAGAGGTGCACATGCAGTGAACTGACCCCACATTGAGGAGTCCTCATTCCCTCCATTATTGTTGTTATTATTTCCATTATTTCCATAGGTTGTTCCTCCATCATTTGGACCTCCTCCTGCATTTATACCTCCTGCACGTTCCCTTGCTATCCATTCGAGCCAAGGAGCCATCCAAAAATCCCCTAGTAGCAAAGTGGCCGGATCTGCGGCAGAAAATGAACGGCAAGCTTTTCTTGGATTTATATCGTTTTCTGGGGAATTATTATTTTGTTCATTTTCTTCAACATTTTCTATAAAATATATTTATTTAATTAATTAATTAAAGAACACCACCACTAGTAGTTAATTTGGGGCCAGAAGATTTATTTCTCCTTTCTTCTGGTGATGTTGATGGGCGGCGAGGGAGGCCTAATTGGCGTTGTTTAGCTGGTAGGTTGTGTGCGTTTGGTGGTGCTGAAATGGATGTGATGAAAGGGATGTTTGAAGGGTTGATTAATTAAAGACCCTATTAACTATCAGAATTTTTAAAAATCAGAATTTATGAATTCTTGAACTTTGAAATTGAATATTTTTAAAGTTTTCTATTCGAATTTTGAAATTTCTTCTTAAAATCAAAGAAAAGAATGTCTAATAAATAAAAAACAAAAAATTAAAGGGTTTCAATATGGAATTTTGGAGTTAAAATTTTTTCAAAATGTCAACTATTATCAATGTTGACCATGGAATATTTTTAAAGTTTTCTATTCGAATTTTTTAAATTGTTTCTTAAAAATTAAGTTTGAATTTCTTATACATAAAAAACATAAAATTAAAGGGTAAAAATATGGAATATTTTTAAAAATATTTTTAAAATTTCTTGACCTTGGCCATTGAATATTTACCCTTTAGAATTTTTAAATTATTTCTTAAAATTAAAGAAGAGATAAAAAAAACTAGAAATATTCTAAAAACAAATTTAAAATAAAGAAAGAACAAAAACAAAATTAGATTCAACGCGTTTTTCATCAATTTAGTAAAGGTAATAATTAAATTAAAAAGCTTTTTTCTAATAGCTAAATAGGTTAAAAAAGAGTGCAAAAAAGGAAAAATAAAGCATAAAGGGATAACAAAATAAATTTTATTTTTAGAAACCTGTAAGTGTACCTAACGAAGAACTGTTCCCAACAGGTTTGTGTTGCTGTCCTTGCTCCCCGCTTTCCATTATTGCCGAAGTTGTGGACATAGCCAATGCAGAGATGCTTTTTTTGTGACAATAACTGTGTAAAATTGAAAAGGTTGGAATTATTGAAGAAAAAAGAATTAACTTTATTTACCTTCTTTGTTGACTTTTGCTGCTGCTTTTACGCCAACTTCCAAGTGAAAAACCTAAAGCACCTAAACTTTCAATTTCACTGAGTGTATCTGAAGCTGAAACAATGCTTTAAAAAAATTTAATTAAAATTTAATTTAATTTAATTTAATTACCTTATATTGTCAACAGGTCTATTAGGCACAAATAATGTTTTAACATTAACCCCACAGATTGTATCTGTTGGAGTATCGTCTAAAAAACGAACAATTTAGTTGATTTAAATTGTTTAAAAATTAAAAATTAATTCGCTAACCATCTCCAACAAATTCAGCGTTTACAGGGGGAGGAGGAGGCTTTCTTCTTGCACTTTGCCTGATTCTGCTAATTAAACTGTTGTTTTGTCCATTACCTGGAGCTGATAGGCAAGGCCTTATTCTTCTAAAAAAGTTAAATTTAAGGCCTAAATTAACCGAAAATTGGACTAAAAGTTTAAACATTTATTTGTGCCTTTGAGGTGCTTTTAGTGAAGGTGTGGGCCTTTTCTTTTTTTTAATTTTTTGCCTTACTCGGTTCCATTTAATATTGCCTCAGACTGTTGCCTTAATGAAGCGCTTTTCTTTAAAAGTTTCCCTGATATTAAAGAATTTAAAGTTGAGGCAGTTGATGAGGAAGAAGAGAAAGAAGAAGATGAAGGGGTTAACAACCCTTTTTCCCCTTCCTCTACTGAATTTAATAGTCGTTGTTGTCGCTTAATTCCAAGTTCGATTAAAGGCAATGAAGCCATTACATTTGTTGGAATTTCTGTTGATTCTATTCCTTTGACTTTTGAACGTCTTCTTACTTTGGAAAGACCCCCCTCTTCACCCCCACTCTCCAATGCAACTATTTCAACTTGTTGCGGTCGACTAGACTGTATTAAACCTAGAGAGCGTCTAAGACGTAAAGAAAGGTTGCGACATGAAGTGAATGCTTTAATTGAGGATTGTGTTGATTTTGCTTGTTTGTGTGTTTTGTTGCTAGGACTGAAACAAAGAAAGTGTGTGAAATAGTGAGTGCAGAGTGTGTTTATTTAAACATATAAACATAAATAAAAACAAACATTATTGGAGCAGGTTGCAAATAAACTTTCCATGTTGCTTGACTTCTATTTTCAGGTTGAGCGCTTAAAACAATTGTTTTACAATAAAAATTATTTTGTATTTTTGTTTTAATGTTTTTAAATAGATTGAAGTTTTTAGGATGTTTTTAATGTTTCCTCTGTTTTTGTGTGTTTTTTCAATGTTTTTGTATGTTTTTCAATGTTTTTGTATTTTTTAACATGTTTTTTCAATGTTTTTATGTGTTTACTCAATTGTTTTTGTTTATTTTAACATGTTTTTGTATGTTTTTTCAATGTTTTTGTTTGTTTTTAAATGTTTTTGTATGTTTTTTCAATGTTTTTGTTTGTTTTTAAATGTTTTTGTATGTTTTTTCAATGTTTTTGTTTGTTTTTAAATGTTTTTGTATGTTTTTTCAATGTTTTTGTTTGTTTTTAAATGTTTTTGTATGTTTTTTCAATGTTTTTGTTTGTTTTTCAATGTTTTTGTATTTTTTAACATGTTTTTTCAATGTTTTTATGTGTTTACTCAATTGTTTTTGTTTATTTTAACATGTTTTTGTATGTTTTTTCAATGTTTTTGTTTGTTTTTAAATGTTTTTGTATGTTTTTTCAATGTTTTTGTTTGTTTTTAAATGTTTTTGTATGTTTTTTCAATGTTTTTGTTTGTTTTTAAATGTTTTTGTATGTTTTTTCAATGTTTTTGTTTGTTTTTAAATGTTTTTGTATGTTTTTTCAATGTTTTTGTTTGTTTTTCAATGTTTTTATGTGTTTACTCAATTGTTTTTGTTTGTTTTTCAATGTTTTTGTATGTTTTTTCAATGTTTTTGTTTGTTTTTAAATGTTTTTGTATGTTTTTTCAATGTTTTTGTTTATTTTAACATGTTTTTGTATGTTTTTTCAATGTTTTTGTTTGTTTTTAAATGTTTTTGTATGTTTTTTCAATGTTTTTGTTTGTTTTTAAATGTTTTTGTATGTTTTTTCAATGTTTTTGTTTGTTTTTAAATGTTTTTGTATGTTTTTTCAATGTTTTTGTTTGTTTTTAAATGTTTTTGTATGTTTTTTCAATGTTTTTGTTTGTTTTTAAATGTTTTTATATGTTTCTGAATGTTTTTATTTGTTTTTTCAATGTTTTTACCAATAATGCCTCCATAAACACTGAATTAGCCTTGCAGCAGGCACCCTTCTTCTTATCAAATGTTTTTGTCGTTGATGTTGTTGAACTTTTAATGCAAATCCTGGGCCAAGAATTCCCTTAAATATAAAATTCCTAAAAAAACATGTTTTAAAGAAATACAGCAGGCAGAGCAAAGAATGAGATTCCTAGAAGTGCAGAAACTGCACAAATAATTTTACCAGGCCAAGTTGATGGAGTAACGTCGCCATAACCGACGGTTGAGAGCGTTATCTGTTTATTTAAATTTAATTTAAATTGTTTTAATAAGTTGACTGACCACTCCCCACCATAATGCATCAGCAAATGTAGTGTATTTATCTGAAACTGATTTTAGGTGTTTTGAAAAAATTTTTTTTAATTTTTTCCATACCGTTATAATTTTTTTCACAAAGATAGACCAAAAAAGAAGAGAAAATTAAGCCAAGAAAGCCGATATAAAGGGTAGAAAGAAGTTCTTGGCGATGTGCCCAAACGACTGAACCAAGCAGTTTCCACGTCCCTGCCCTTCTATCAATTCTTAGCATTCTGAGTATTTGGAAAAAGCGAAGGCCACGTATTGCAGAGGCTGCGAAAACCTAAAAAGGGGGAAAACACAAAACAATGTTTGGATTACCTGCCCAGTTGCGCCCATACACAAAACAACAATAGAGGCAGTTATTACTATAATATCTGAAAACACATGTTTTTTTAAACAAAAAGAGAAGTTTACCAATAATGCAGTAAGCAGACGTACCAAATCTGATGCGACCGGCAATACCTGTGGGGGTAATTAATTAATTTAATTAACTACTTTTTCCTTTAATAACCCCTGTATCTGCTTCTACAGCCAGCAGACCATATCCTGCAGACGTACTCAATTGACAACCAGAAAACAAAAATAATTTCCTAAGAAAGGGGACACTAGAGTACAGTAAAAGTGTTGGTTAAAACCTACAGTATAATATAGGGTTAGAGTCGCCTGCTCTTCAAATTCGGGTATTGTGCTGAATACACTCAGGGCTAGGCACATTAGGACCATTACCAATCTATTAAAATTGTGAGACTCAGATGTACATTTTAAACATTTTTAAAGATTAAATCCCTACACTGCCAAATGATAACTAGCAGCCTTCCAACCCCTCGGCCTCTCCAGAAAATTGTGCATTTTTGATTGAACACGTCTAAAGCGTTGATCTGTTCTGTAATTTTTATAAACTAGTGGCTTTCCAACGAGTGACATTTTGCGCACTTCTGTTGTGCGTTGATGTTGTTGATTATTTAAAAGAGGTAATTTTTGTTGAAAATGTGTAGAGGGTGTTGGGGGTTGCAACAAACAAAGATTAGTTGTTTGTGTTTTTAGTGGGGGTGTTGGGTGTTTGGATGTTTCAATGTTTAGTGTTGTTGTTGCCTCTAATGTTTTTGTTTCTACTAAAAAGTTTTATTTTTGTTAAAACTTGGGGAAACAAATAAATTGTTTTATGACTCAAACGTCTGACCCAAATGTCCAACATTAAAAATAATTTTTTACCTTTTTTGCCGTAACCTCCACACTCTTGGAAAGCAACTCTACGGTCACTATTTAAAGGAGATGTAGAACGTCTACCATTTAATGCATTAAAGGCTCCAAATGGCTGAGTAAAAGAGGTGGATTCAATAGAAGGGGAAAAGTCGATTGCATAGGCTTCCTAAAAATAAAGAAAAATAATAAAGGGGATTTTAAAGGATTTAAATATATTAAATAAAAGACTTTTTATCCCCTCTACTTTAGATAATTAAATTTAATAAAAATAAATAACATACAGAATAAAGTGAAACACTTCTTTTTTGGTCAGGCACAAACAAATCAACTGATGTCTTTGTTTCTCTACTGTTAGGCGATGCTGTTGAGGGAGCTGGGGGCAATCTCTTCTGAGTTATATCACCGCTTGTGGGAGCCAATAATGCTTCGCAAAGCTCTGAAGAGCCAGCGGTCAACGATTTCTGAAAATTTTAAATGGGTACATTAGAGTACGAGAAGGAACATTAAATGGACATTAGAGTCTCATTATTAATTTTAATTTTAAATTAAATATTGAGATTGTGGAAACAAAAAAATTAAAATTCAAGTGTTTTGAGAGTTGAAAAAGAGGAAAATACTTCAATTGCCTTTTCTCCATACAAAATACCCAATAAAATAAAAAAAGAAATTAAAAAGGGAATTTATTTAAATAATGAAAAAAGCGGATTTTCTCAAAGAGCCTCTTTTTTAGTCATTTTCTTTTTTATTTTTCCTTTTCTATTTTTTAATAGCATAAAATATCCTCTACCAAATGGCGTCATTCAACGTTTCTATTGAGCTTTTTTCTCTTTAAAAAAGCTGTGGCGCGCAAAAATTCAACCAAAATTAGTAAAATATTTACACACTTTTTACGTCAAAACTAAGCTAATTAATTAAAAGAAAAAAATGGAAAAAGAGGGAGGGAATGAGTAGATAATATAATATATGTATATGCATTGGTTGGAAGATTTTTTTTTAATTTAATAAAAGTGCCCTTGGGCAATGTCCTAGCAGTTATTTAATTTAAATTAAAATGAAGGGGAAATTAAGCATTTATTTTCTTTAATAATTATGACAAAATGTCCAAAGCCTACAAATATACAAAAAGCCATTTGAGAATTCTTAAAATTCCTTAGGGCTTGGTTTTGTGTTTCTTGACATTTTGTCTTTTTGGTATTTTTTCGACTGACATTTTGTCATTTGGCATTTTGTCTTTTTGACATTTTGTCAAATTTTTTCCTAGAGTAGTAGAAAACATTAAATAACAAAAAAATATATTTCAGAAAATTTTTCCTTTTCTTATATTTCCATTAATTTATTTTCCAGAAATAAAATAAAATTTTTATCGCTCAGAAAAAAGATTTGATTTTTGCTTTAAAAGTTATAAAAAAATAAAAAATTTTAAATAGTAAATAAAATACCCAAAAGCTCTGCAAAAGCTAGATAAGAATAAAAAAGCAAAGGCCAGAAAAAGGATAAAAAAATAAAAATAAAAAAGGCGCTGAGTTAATTAACTTTTTTTGAGGGGATAAAATAAAGCAAAGAAATCAACAGATGCAAGAATAAAGAGAAAGGGGGAAATAAATGAAGCATTAATTTGATGGAAAATAAATAAACTTGAATCTTTTATTTTAATTGAAGCCTAAAGAAAATTAAAAAGAAAACTTTTTCAATTATTACACAAGAGTCTAAAGAATTTAAATTCCCTGTTCTACCGTAAATTACAGTAGGGGGGATAAGGCAAAATAATTTACCAAAAATTGTATAAATTAACAAAAGAATAATTGAGAAAATAAAAAAAGAAATACTTAATATATAATTTTACATTTAAAGTTGTATTATTAAAATATGGGAAATTAAGGTAAAAAATAAACTTGTTTTAAAACTTGTAGTATCGAAGGGAAAATAATTGAATTAAAAAATAATTAAATTTTACATTACGGTAAGGTTGTAAAAATGCTTCAAAAAAAGGTTGACATTCCCAGACTTATTTAACTAAATTTTTGGTGTTTTGAAATAATTTTAAATATTTGACATTTTGAAAGAAAATTTAATTTTTTATTTTTTGTAAAATTAGAGCATTCCATGCCCTTCTAATTTTAAAATTTTAATTAACTTCTTTGTCTTAAAAAAAGGGAATTTATTTATTTTAAAGAATAATCCTCTTTTATGAGAGGGAAGAGTTAACTGATTCGTCCAGAAAAATAAAAAAAAAATAAAATAAATTTTCTAATTCATTCCAGATGAGAATTTTTGGCTTTTATATTTAATGTTCTTGGCATTCCATTCATTTTTTTATTTTCTTTTTTTTTTACTCCTTTTTTAACCCTTTTTTCTACTTAAACCCTTTCCCTTCCCTTCTCCTTAGTTTTTCCATAAAACAAAAAATAAAAAAAATGTTGACTTTGTGTGAATAAACACGCGGGAAAGGAGCAACCGAAGGGGAAAATGAGAAGAAAAATATTTTTAAAAAATAAAGGCTGAGAAGGAAGCAAAAAAGGAGGCAAACGCGCAGTTGCTTATGGCAACCGGTCAGAGAGGTAAAAGAAAGGATTGAAGTATTTTCAGTCTTTTTTATTTTTTTTAATTATTTAGAGGTGATCAGGAAGTAATTTAATTGTTTTTTTCTTTTTTTGTGTTATTTAATTTTAATAAAAAATATTTAAATAGAACGGGGGGACGTGCAATTAGAATAGAAAAGAGAACGGAAAATTGAGCGGTGTGAAAATCAGAAAATTTTGAATATTCTGATTTATCAGAATCAGAATTTTCAGTTTACCGTTCATTTTCCGCTTTTTTCAAAACGCCAAAAACCCAATACGTCAAAATACAAAGAAAATGACTCCGCATACCCTTTCACTACAACTTGCACTTTTAATCATCTTTCTGCCTTTGTGATTTAATTTATTAAATTCTTCATTGCAACGGTAAGATTTTTGTCGTCTAAAATTATTTAAAGAATATTTAGAGGAAGAATTAAACATTAAATAAATTTACAAATAAATATTTTTCCTTTTAAATTTAACCTACAAAAAATAAATTAATTAATATTATGCATTTTGTTAAAAATAAAATATTCAAAAATGACTGACATTTTCTTCCAACTTTTTGTATGCGTTAAAAAGGCTTCTTCCTCACGCAATTTATTTTTTTTTATTAATTTATTTATTAAAGTAAAGTAATAAATATAATTCAATAGAAAATTAATTTTTTTTCCCTTTGAAGAAAGGGGAAAATTTTTTTAGTTTAAAGGGATTTTAGTTGAGGCACTTTAAGGACGGGGGAAAAGCTTGAGGGAAAAGGGAAAATTTTAATTTTTATTTTAATTTTTTTCTTCTTTTTGATGTATTTATTAACATAAATTGAACACTTAAAAATAAGGACAAAAAGGTAAAAAAATTTTTTAAAAATGCTTCCTTTCTAAAGGAAAATGTGCTATTGACAGGCTTGCTTTGGGTGAATAAGATGTCTAATTTTGGATTAATTTTTCACTTAAAAATTCAAAAATTGTTTCAGCTGTTGCTTGATGCAATAAAAAATAAGAAAGAAACATTTTAAGGGCAAAAGTAAAATAAAAATTAATAAAAAGGGTAAATTTGTCATGCGGACGCTTCAATGCCGGCCTCATATCTAATCAACTAATAATCCTTTTTGAGTGATTTTGGCATCATTCGATAGAGAATTAAATTAGCTATCGAATGAACTTTAAATTAAAATTTTAAGTTAAATAAAAGAAAAGATATGAAGGAATTTCATTTTCCTACAAATAAAAAATATTATTTAACTGGTTAGACAAAATCTCTTCATTACGCATAGTCTATTCTCACTATCTCTAACATGTAATAATAATTACCCAAAAATTGCTAAAAAATAACCTAAAATTTACATTTTTTCCATAAAAATGATTGAAATGAAAGCAAAAACATTTATAAAAAAATGTAAAAATAAATGGCACTTTCCATTATTTGAATAAGGAAGGGGTTACCGAAGAAATTTGAGATTAGTGCCTTTTTGAGTGCCCAAACACAAACACAAAGAAACAAAGAAAACAGAAAATAATGTTTGGGGTGGGGGTTTTTAATCCCTTAATCAATTTGGGCAATGGCGGGCCATCAAAAAACCTTTTTATTTTTTTTATTTTCGCTCCTTGTATTTAAGTATTATTTTCACATTTTTAAGAGCCTTTTTTAACTGAAAAAGAAGGGGAAAATAAAGAGAGGGGGAAGATGGCTTCTAAGGGGAATTTACTACCCCATCAGAAAGGAATTTGAGCGTGCCGACATAGTCAAAATAGGCAAGGAAATCGAGGTAGAGTAAATTAAATTGAATTTAGACATTTGAGTCTGAAAACTCATTTGAGTCTGGAAAGTTCACTTTGAGTATTCAAATAATCCGAATAAGACTCTAATGTCCCTCTTATAAAAAATATTTCATAACACCTTGTATTAACGAATAATAAAAAAGAATAAATAAAAAAAAGTAGTTAATGTGTGTGTGGGTTGGTAATTAACGTGCCGACACAATTTTCATTAAATATTAAATTTGTTTGTCTACTTTGAAAGGAATAGAATTTCAATAAAAAATAAAAACGTGTTTAATTTAAATAAAAGAGTTTAACTAAATTGTTTGGATTTAAAATTTTTGAGACTCAAATGTCCCTAAGTTAAAAATTGCTGAGACTCAAATGTACCTACACTAACCTTAAGTTTTTGAATTTCCATAAAATTATTTAGGTAAACGTGCAAAAAATGTCCAACAGTATTTCTCCTTTTATTCTGATTTAAAAGTTTGTTGTTAGAAGGAAGACATCTGATGCAATAAAAATGAGAATAATTCTAAAAATAGGGGAAATTAATAATTATTTTTAATAATTAAAAATTAAAATGTATTTTTGACATTTTGAAACATTTTTTCAAACAAATTTAAATTTAAATAAATTTTCTTGCCATGCCTGCCTTATTAATTTTGCATCTGAGAATTTAAATTCTGATGTATTGCAGCAATCCTTCGCTGCCTTCACCCATAAAAAATAACGCTGACTTTGGTTAAGTTGCTCAGTCGTTATTGCATTCCTCAAAGGAACTAAATAATTCAAGTCGCAACTTTCAAGTTTATTTTTCTCTTCAAGTTGGTAACCAAAACTTTGTCTCCTAAGCATTAAAGTTGGTAATTGTTTAAGTTTTATTTAACCAGAAAATAAACCTAAAAATTAATATTAAGCAAATTAAATTTTTCTTTACAATTAAAAATAAATTAAAAAATTAATATTAAGCAAAAAAAATATTTTTAATTATTTATTTTGTCTTTGCTTAATCTCCCCTATTTACACTAATATTAAATTGAACAATATATTAAATTATTAATAATTAATTAAATATAAATATTACTTTTTTTTACATTTATAGTTAAAAACAAAAGAAAATGAATGAAAAAAAAATTTTTTTTAATGTTTACCCACGTCCTTACAATTTCCTTTTTTTATTGAGACAAGGGGAATTTTTTCTAATTTTGTCTGGGTTTCTTTTTTTGGATATATCCATCTTCTAATGATATTTATAAAATAAAAAAAAATTTTTGTTTTGTTTTATTTTATAAAAAAATTAATTTTTCTTTAGTTGACCAAAAGAGGAATTTTAAAAGTTTGAGACTAATTGTCAATAAATTATTTTTTTAAAAATTAAAAATAAAAAATAGAACAAGGAATATTGGACGTGTTATTGATATTACTAAAACAAAAGAATAAAAAAAAATTTAAAAATGTGTTAAGCAAATAAAAAACATTAAAATAGGCGAACAACAAAGGTGAGTAAAATTAAAAATTCATAAGCGTGAGAGCGTCAAAAAAAAAAAGAAAGAAAAAGGCTTGTTGCGTATAAAAATTATTTTATCATTAGAGACCGGAATTTTGAAAAAACCGAGTCCGGGAACCGGGAACGGGATTTGAAACATGACCGGGCGGGACCCGATACCGGGAAAACCGGGAATTCCCGTTCCGGTTTCTATCCCGGTCTAGTAAAAAAAACACGGGAAAGGGACCCGGAAACCGGGAAACGGGCCGGGAACCCGTTCCCGTTCCAGTCTCTATTTATCATTTTTGTTTAAAAAACGCGTTTAATTTAATTTTTGAATTTTTTACAGAATTTCCATGGTCAACCTTGGTAAGATTGTCTTAATTTTTGAGAAATTTCTTCTTAGAATCAAAGAATAGGATGTCTAATCCCTAAAAAATATAAAAATTAGAGGCCACAACATGGAAAATTGGACTTTTAATTTTTTGAATATTTCAAGAATTCCAGGACCTTGACCATGAAATAATTTTTGAGTTTCTCTTAATTTTTGAGAAATTTCTTCTTAGAATCAAAGAATAAGATGTCTAATTCCTAAAAAATATAAAAATTAGAAGCCTCAACATGGAAAATTGGACTTTTAATTTTTTGAATATTTCAAGAATTCCTGGACCTTGACCATGAAATAATTTTTGAGTTTCTCTTAATTTTTGAGAAATTTCTTCTTAGAATCAAAGAATAAGATGTCTAATCCCTAAAAAATATAAAAATTAGAGGCCACAACATGGAAAATTGGACTTTTAATTTTTTGAATATTTCAAGAATTCCAGGACCTTGACCATGAAATAATTTTTGAGTTTCTCTTAATTTTTGAGAAATTTCTTCTTAGAATCAAAGAATAGGATGTCTAATCCCTAAAAAATATAAAAATTAGAAGCCTCAACATGGAAAATTGGACTTTTAATTTTTTGAATATTTCAAGAATTCCAGGACCTTGACCATGAAATAATTTTTGAGTTTCTCTTAATTTTTGAGAAATTTCTTCTTAGAATCAAAGAATAGGATGTCTAATCCCTAAAAAATATAAAAATTAGAGGCCACAACATGGAAAATTGGACTTTTAATTTTTTGAATATTTCAAGAATTCCTGGACCTTGACCATGAAATAATTTTTGAGTTTCTCTTAATTTTTGAGAAATTTCTTCTTAGAATCAAAGAATAGGATGTCTAATCCCTAAAAAATATAAAAATTAGAAGCCTCAACATGGAAAATTGGACTTTTAATTTTTTGAATATTTCAAGAATTCCAGGACCTTGACCATGAAATAATTTTTGAGTTTCTCTTAATTTTTGAGAAATTTCTTCTTAGAATCAAAGAATAAGATGTCTAATCCCTAAAAAATATAAAAATTAGAAGCCTCAACATGGAAAATTGGACTTTTAATTTTTTGAATATTTCAAAAATTCCAGGACCTTGACCATGAAATAATTTTGAGTTTCTCTTAATTTTTGAGAAATTTCTTCTTAGAATCAAAGAATAAGATGTCTAATCCCTAAAAAATATAAAAATTAATGCCACAACATGGAAAATTGGACTTTTAATTTTTTAAATTTTACAAAAATCCCTGGACCTTGACCATGTAATAATTTTGAAACCTCAGGACAAGAGTTTTTTAAATTATTTTAAAATTTATCTTTTAAGTTCTAATACCTAAAAAATATAAACTTAAAGCCCGTTCGTATCAAAAATTTTTTAAAATTTTTTTTAATTTTTAAAAAATCCCTGGACCTTGACCATGGAATAATTTTGAAACCTTCTGGACAAATATTTTTTAAATTTTTTTTAAATTTATCTTTTAGGTTCTAATACCTAAAAAATATAGAATTAAAGGCCTCCCGTATCAAAAATTTTTAAAATTTTTTTTAATTTTTAAAAAATCCCTGGACCTTGACCATGTAATAATTTTGAAACCTTCTGGACAAATATTTTTTAAATTTTTTTTAAATTTATCTTTTAGGTTCTAATACCTAAAAAATATAGAATTAAAGGCCTCCCGTATCAAAAATTTTGAAAATTTTTTTTAATTTTTAAAAAATTCCTGGACCTTGAGCATGGAATAATTTTGAAACCTTCAGGACAAGAGTTTTTTAAATTATTTTAAAATTTATCTTTTAAGTTCTAATACCTAAAAAATATAAACTTAAAGCCCGTTCGTATCAAAAATTTTTTAAAATTTTTTTAATTTTTAAAAATTCCTGGACCTTGACCATGGAATAATTTTGAAACCTTCAGGACAAGAGTTTTTTAAATTATTTTAAAATTTATCTTTTAAGTTCTAATACCTAAAAAATATAAACTTAAAGCCCGTTCGCATCAAAAATTTTGAAAAATTTTTTTTAATTTTTAAAAAATTCCTGGACCTTGAGCATGGAATAATTTTGAAACCTTCAGGACAAGAGTTTTTTAAATTATTTTAAAATTTATCTTTTAAGTTCTAATACCTAAAAAATATAAACTTAAAGCCCGTTCGCATCAAAAATTTTGAAAAATTTTTTTTAATTTTTTAAAAATTCCTAGACCTTGACCATGGAATAATTTTGAAACCTTCTGGACAAATATTTTTTAAATTTTTTTTAAATTTATCTTTTAGGTTCTAATACCTAAAAAATATAGAATTAAAGGCCTCCCGTATCAAAAATTTTGAAAATTTTTTTTTAATTTTTAAAAAATTCCTAGACCTTGACCATGGAATAATTTTGAAACCTCAGGACAAGAGTTTTTTAAATTATTTTTAAATTTATCTTTTAAGTTCTAATACCTAAAAAATATAAACTTAAAGCCCGTTCGTATCAAAAATTTTTTAAAATTTTTTTTAATTTTTAAAAAATCCCTGGACCTTGACCATGTAATAATTTTGAAACCTTCTGGACAAATATTTTTTAAATTTTTTTTAAATTTATCTTTTAGGTTCTAATACCTAAAAAATATAGAATTAAAGGCCTCCCGTATCAAAAATTTTGAAAATTTTTTTTTAATTTTTAAAAAATTCCTAGACCTTGACCATGGAATAATTTTGAAACCTCAGGACAAGAGTTTTTTAAATTATTTTAAAATTTATCTTTTAAGTTCTAATACCTAAAAAATATAAACTTAAAGCCCGTTCGTATCAAAAATTTTTTAAAAATTTTTTTAATTTTTAAAAATCCCTGGACCTTGACCATGTAATAATTTTGAAACCTTCTGGACAAATATTTTTTAAATTTTTTTTAAATTTATCTTTTAGGTTCTAATACCTAAAAAATATAGAATTAAAGGCCTCCCGTATCAAAAATTTTGAAAATTTTTTTTTAATTTTTAAAAAATTCCTAGACCTTGACCATGGAATAATTTTGAAACCTCAGGACAAGAGTTTTTTAAATTATTTTTAAATTTATCTTTTAAGTTCTAATACCTAAAAAATATAAACTTAAAGCCCGTTCGTATCAAAAATTTTTTAAAATTTTTTTTAATTTTTAAAAAATCCCTGGACCTTGACCATGTAATAATTTTGAAACCTTCTGGACTAATATTTTTTAAATTTTTTTTAAATTTATCTTTTAGGTTCTAATACCTAAAAAATATAGAATTAAAGGCCTCCCGTATCAAAAATTTTGAAAATTTTTTTTTAATTTTTAAAAAATTCCTAGACCTTGACCATGGAATAATTTTGAAACCTTCAGGACAAGAGTTTTTTAAATTATTTTAAAATTTATCTTTTAAGTTCTAATACCTAAAAAATATAAACTTAAAGCCCGTTCGTATCAAAAATTTTTTAAAATTTTTTTTAATTTTTAAAAAATTCCTGGACCTTGACCATGGAATAATTTTGAAACCTTCAGGACAAGAGTTTTTTAAATTATTTTAAAATTTATCTTTTAAGTTCTAATACCTAAAAAATATAAACTTAAAGCCCGTTCGCATCAAAAATTTTGAAAAATTTTTTTTAATTTTTAAAAAATTCCTAGACCTTGACCATGGAATAATTTTGAAACCTCAGGACAAGAGTTTTTTAAATTATTTTAAAATTTATCTTTTAAGTTCTAATACCTAAAAAATATAAACTTAAAGCCCGTTCGCATCAAAAATTTTGAAAAATTTTTTTTAATTTTTAAAAAATTCCTAGACCTTGACCATGGAATAATTTTGAAACCTCAGGACAAGAGTTTTTTAAATTATTTTAAAATTTATCTTTTAAGTTCTAATACCTAAAAAATATAAACTTAAAGCCCGTTCGCATCAAAAATTTTGAAAAATTTTTTTTAATTTTTAAAAAATTCCTGGACCTTGACCATGGAATAATTTTGAAACCTTCAGGACAAGAGTTTTTTAAATTATTTTTAAATTTATCTTTTAAGTTCTAATACCTAAAAAATATAAACTTAAAGCCCGTTCGCATCAAAAATTTTGAAAAATTTTTTTTAATTTTTAAAAAATTCCTGGACCTTGACCATGGAATAATTTTGAAACCTTCAGGACAAGAGTTTTTTAAATTATTTTAAAATTTATCTTTAAGTTCTAATACCTAAAAAATATAAACTTAAAGCCCGTTCGTATCAAAAATTTTTTAAAATTTTTTTTAATTTTTAAAAATTCCTAGACCTTGACCATGGAATAATTTTGAAACCTCAGGACAAGAGTTTTTTAAATTATTTTAAAATTTATCTTTTAAGTTCTAATACCTAAAAAATATAAACTTAAAGCCCGTTCGCATCAAAAATTTTGAAAAATTTTTTTTAATTTTTAAAAAATTCCTGGACCTTGACCATGGAATAATTTTGAAACCTTCAGGACAAGAGTTTTTTAAATTATTTTAAAATTTATCTTTAAGTTCTAATACCTAAAAAATATAAACTTAAAGCCCGTTCGTATCAAAAATTTTTTAAAATTTTTTTTAATTTTTTAAAAATTCCTAGACCTTGACCATGGAATAATTTTGAAACCTTCAGGACAAGAGTTTTTTAAATTATTTTAAAATTTATCTTTTAAGTTCTAATACCTAAAAAATATAAACTTAAAGCCCGTTCGCATCAAAAATTTTGAAAAATTTTTTTTAATTTTTAAAAAATTCCTGGACCTTGACCATGGAATAATTTTGAAACCTTCAGGACAAGAGTTTTTTAAATTATTTTAAAATTTATCTTTAAGTTCTAATACCTAAAAAATATAAACTTAAAGCCCGTTCGTATCAAAATTTTTTTAAAATTTTTTTTAATTTTTTAAAAATTCCTAGACCTTGACCATGGAATAATTTTGAAACCTTCAGGACAAGAGTTTTTTAAATTATTTTAAAATTTATCTTTTAAGTTCTAATACCTAAAAAATATAAACTTAAAGCCCGTTCGTATCAAAAATTTTTTAAAATTTTTTTTAATTTTTTAAAAATTCCTAGACCTTGACCATGGAATAATTTTGAAACCTTCAGGACAAGAGTTTTTAAATTATTTTAAAATTTATCTTTTAAGTTCTAATACCTAAAAAATATAAACTTAAAGCCCGTTCGTATCAAAAATTTTTGAAAATTTTTTTTTAATTTTTAAAAAATTCCTGGACCTTGAGCATGGAATAATTTTGAAACCTTCAGGACAAGAGTTTTTTAAATTATTTTAAAATTTATCTTTTAAGTTCTAATACCTAAAAATATAAACTTAAAGCCCGTTCGTATCAAAAATTTTTTAAAATTTTTTTAATTTTTAAAAATTCCTAGACCTTGACCATGGAATAATTTTGAAACCTCAGGACAAGAGTTTTTAAATTATTTTAAAATTTATCTTTTAAGTTCTAATACCTAAAAATATAAACTTAAAGCCCGTTCGTATCAAAAATTTTTTAAAATTTTTTTAATTTTTAAAAATTCCTAGACCTTGACCATGGAATAATTTTGAAACCTTCAGGACAAGAGTTTTTAAATTATTTTAAAATTTATCTTTTAAGTTCTAATACCTCAAAAATATAAACTTAAAGCCCGTTCGTATCAAAAATTTTTGAAAATTTTTTTTTAATTTTTAAAAAATTCCTGGACCTTGAGCATGGAATAATTTTGAAACCTTCAGGACAAGAGTTTTTAAATTATTTTAAAATTTATCTTTTAAGTTCTAATACCTAAAAATATAAACTTAAAGCCCGTTCGTATCAAAAATTTTTTAAAATTTTTTTAATTTTTTAAAAATTCCTAGACCTTGACCATGGAATAATTTTGAAACCTTCAGGACAAGAGTTTTTAAATTATTTTAAAATTTATCTTTTAAGTTCTAATACCTAAAAATATAAACTTAAAGCCCGTTCGTATCAAAAATTTTTTAAAATTTTTTTAATTTTTTAAAAATTCCTAGACCTTGACCATGGAATAATTTTGAAACCTTCAGGACAAGAGTTTTTAAATTATTTTAAAATTTATCTTTAAGTTCTAATACCTAAAAATATAAACTTAAAGCCCGTTCGTATCAAAAATTTTTTAAAATTTTTTTAATTTTTTAAAAATTCCTAGACCTTGACCATGGAATAATTTTGAAACCTTCAGGACAAGAGTTTTTAAATTATTTTAAAATTTATCTTTTAAGTTCTAATACCTAAAAATATAAACTTAAAGCCCGTTCGTATCAAAAATTTTTTTAAAATTTTTTTAATTTTTTAAAAATTCCTAGACCTTGACCATGGAATAATTTTGAAACCTTCAGGACAAGAGTTTTTTAAATTATTTTAAAATTTATCTTTTAAGTTCTAATACCTAAAAATATAAACTTAAAGCCCGTTCGTATCAAAAATTTTTTTAAAATTTTTTTAATTTTTAAAAATTCCTGGACCTTGAGCATGGAATAATTTTGAAACCTTCAGGACAAGAGTTTTTAAATTATTTTAAAATTTATCTTTTAAGTTCTAATACCTAAAAAATATAAACTTAAAGCCCGTTCGTATCAAAAATTTTTTAAAATTTTTTTTAATTTTTAAAAAATTCCTGGACCTTGACCATGGAATAATTTTGAAACCTTCAGGACAAGAGTTTTTTAAATTATTTTAAAATTTATCTTTTAAGTTCTAATACCTAAAAAATATAAACTTAAAGCCCGTTCGCATCAAAAATTTTGAAAAATTTTTTTTAATTTTTAAAAAATTCCTGGACCTTGAGCATGGAATAATTTTGAAACCTTCAGGACAAGAGTTTTTAAATTATTTTAAAATTTATCTTTTAAGTTCTAATACCTAAAAAATATAAACTTAAAGCCCGTTCGCATCAAAAATTTTGAAAAATTTTTTTTAATTTTTTAAAAATTCCTAGACCTTGAGCATGGAATAATTTTGAAACCTTCTGGACAAATATTTTTTAAATTTTTTTTAAATTTATCTTTTAGGTTCTAATACCTAAAAAATATAGAATTAAAGGCCTCCCGTATCAAAAATTTTGAAAATTTTTTTAATTTTTAAAAATTCCTAGACCTTGACCATGGAATAATTTTGAAACCTCAGGACAAGAGTTTTTAAATTATTTTAAAATTTATCTTTTAAGTTCTAATACCTAAAAAATATAAACTTAAAGCCCGTTCGTATCAAAAATTTTTTAAAATTTTTTTTAATTTTTAAAAAATCCCTGGACCTTGACCATGTAATAATTTTGAAACCTTCTGGACAAATATTTTTTAAATTTTTTTTAAATTTATCTTTTAGGTTCTAATACCTAAAAAATATAGAATTAAAGGCCTCCCGTATCAAAAATTTTGAAAATTTTTTTTTAATTTTTCAAAAATTCCTGGACCTTGACCATGGAATAATTTTGAAACCTTCAGGACAAGAGTTTTTTAAATTATTTTAAAATTTATCTTTTAAGTTCTAATACCTAAAAATATAAACTTAAAGCCCGTTCGTATCAAAAATTTTTTAAATTTTTTTTTAATTTTTAAAAATTCCTGGACCTTGACCATGGAATAATTTTGAAACCTTCAGGACAAGAGTTTTTTAAATTATTTTAAAATTTATCTTTTAAGTTCTAATACCTAAAAAATATAAACTTAAAGCCCGTTCGCATCAAAAATTTTGAAAAATTTTTTTTAATTTTTAAAAAATTCCTAGACCTTGACCATGGAATAATTTTGAAACCTCAGGACAAGAGTTTTTTAAATTATTTTAAAATTTATCTTTTAAGTTCTAATACCTAAAAATATAAACTTAAAGCCCGTTCGCATCAAAAATTTTGAAAAATTTTTTTAATTTTTAAAAATTCCTAGACCTTGACCATGGAATAATTTTGAAACCTCAGGACAAGAGTTTTTTAAATTATTTTAAAATTTATCTTTTAAGTTCTAATACCTAAAAAATATAAACTTAAAGCCCGTTCGCATCAAAAATTTTGAAAAATTTTTTTTAATTTTTAAAAAATTCCTAGACCTTGACCATGGAATAATTTTGAAACCTCAGGACAAGAGTTTTTTAAATTATTTTAAAATTTATCTTTTAAGTTCTAATACCTAAAAAATATAAACTTAAAGCCCGTTCGCATCAAAAATTTTGAAAAATTTTTTTAATTTTTAAAAATTCCTAGACCTTGACCATGGAATAATTTTGAAACCTCAGGACAAGAGTTTTTAAATTATTTTAAAATTTATCTTTTAAGTTCTAATACCTAAAAATATAAACTTAAAGCCCGTTCGCATCAAAAATTTTGAAAAATTTTTTTAATTTTTAAAAATTCCTGGACCTTGACCATGGAATAATTTTGAAACCTCAGGACAAGAGTTTTTAAATTATTTTAAAATTTATCTTTTAAGTTCTAATACCTAAAAATATAAACTTAAAGCCCGTTCGTATCAAAAATTTTTTTAAAATTTTTTTAATTTTTTAAAAATTCCTAGACCTTGACCATGGAATAATTTTGAAACCTTCAGGACAAGAGTTTTTATATTATTTTAAAATTTATCTTTTAAGTTCTAATACCTAAAAATATAAACTTAAAGCCCGTTCGTATCAAAAATTTTTTAAAATTTTTTTAATTTTTAAAAATTCCTGGACCTTGAGCATGGAATAATTTTGAAACCTTCAGGACAAGAGTTTTTAAATTATTTTTAAATTTATCTTTTAAGTTCTAATACCTAAAAATATAAACTTAAAGCCCGTTCGTATCAAAAATTTTTTAAAATTTTTTTAATTTTTAAAAATTCCTGGACCTTGACCATGGAATAATTTTGAAACCTTCAGGACAAGAGTTTTTAAATTATTTTAAAATTTATCTTTTAAGTTCTAATACCTAAAAATATAAACTTAAAGCCCGTTCGTATCAAAAATTTTTTAAAATTTTTTTAATTTTTAAAAATTCCTGGACCTTGACCATGGAATAATTTTGAAACCTTCAGGACAAGAGTTTTTAAATTATTTTTAAATTTATCTTTTAAGTTCTAATACCTAAAAATATAAACTTAAAGCCCGTTCGTATCAAAAATTTTTTAAAATTTTTTTAATTTTTAAAAATTCCTGGACCTTGACCATGGAATAATTTTGAAACCTTCAGGACAAGAGTTTTTAAATTATTTTAAAATTTATCTTTTAAGTTCTAATACCTAAAAATATAAACTTAAAGCCCGTTCGCATCAAAAATTTTGAAAAATTTTTTTAATTTTTAAAAATTCCTAGACCTTGACCATGGAATAATTTTGAAACCTCAGGACAAGAGTTTTTAAATTATTTTAAAATTTATCTTTTAAGTTCTAATACCTAAAAATATAAACTTAAAGCCCGTTCGCATCAAAAATTTTTTAAAATTTTTTTAATTTTTTAAAAATTCCTAGACCTTGACCATGGAATAATTTTGAAACCTTCAGGACAAGAGTTTTTAAATTATTTTAAAATTTATCTTTTAAGTTCTAATACCTAAAAATATAAACTTAAAGCCCGTTCGTATCAAAAATTTTTTAAAATTTTTTTAATTTTTAAAAATTCCTGGACCTTGAGCATGGAATAATTTTGAAACCTTCAGGACAAGAGTTTTTAAATTATTTTTAAATTTATCTTTTAAGTTCTAATACCTAAAAATATAAACTTAAAGCCCGTTCGTATCAAAAATTTTTTAAAATTTTTTTAATTTTTTAAAAATTCCTAGACCTTGACCATGGAATAATTTTGAAACCTTCAGGACAAGAGTTTTTAAATTATTTTAAAATTTATCTTTTAAGTTCTAATACCTAAAAATATAAACTTAAAGCCCGTTCGTATCAAAAAAATTTTTGAAAATTTTTTTAATTTTTAAAAAATTCCTGGACCTTGAGCATGGAATAATTTTGAAACCTTCAGGACAAGAGTTTTTAAATTATTTTTAAATTTATCTTTTAAGTTCTAATACCTAAAAATATAAACTTAAAGCCCGTTCGTATCAAAAATTTTTGAAAATTTTTTTAATTTTTAAAAATTCCTGGACCTTGACCATGGAATAATTTTGAAACCTTCAGGACAAGAGTTTTTAAATTATTTTTAAATTTATCTTTTAAGTTCTAATACCTAAAAATATAAACTTAAAGCCCGTTCGTATCAAAAATTTTTTAAAATTTTTTTAATTTTTTAAAAAATTCCTGGACCTTGACCATGGAATAATTTTGAAACCTTCAGGACAAGAGTTTTTAAATTATTTTAAAATTTATCTTTTAAGTTCTAATACCTAAAAATATAAACTTAAAGCCCGTTCGTATCAAAAATTTTTTAAAATTTTTTTTAATTTTTTAAAAATTCCTAGACCTTGACCATGGAATAATTTTGAAACCTTCAGGACAAGAGTTTTTTAAATTATTTTAAAATTTATCTTTTAAGTTCTAATACCTAAAAAATATAAACTTAAAGCCCGTTCGTATCAAAAATTTTTTAAAATTTTTTTAATTTTTAAAAATTCCTGGACCTTGAGCATGGAATAATTTTGAAACCTTCAGGACAAGAGTTTTTAAATTATTTTTAAATTTATCTTTTAAGTTCTAATACCTAAAAAATATAAACTTAAAGCCCGTTCGTATCAAAAATTTTTGAAAATTTTTTTTAATTTTTAAAAAATTCCTGGACCTTGACCATGGAATAATTTTGAAACCTTCAGGACAAGAGTTTTTTAAATTATTTTTAAATTTATCTTTTAAGTTCTAATACCTAAAAAATATAAACTTAAAGCCCGTTCGTATCAAAAATTTTTTAAAATTTTTTTAATTTTTAAAAATTCCTGGACCTTGACCATGGAATAATTTTGAAACCTTCAGGACAAGAGTTTTTTAAATTTTTTTTAAATTTATCTTTTAGGTTCTAATACCTAAAAAATATAGAATTAAAAGCCTCCCGTATCAAAAATTTTGAAAATTTTTTTTTAATTTTTCAAAAATTCCTGGACCTTGACCATGAATAATTTTGAAACCTTCTGGACAAATATTTTTTAAATTTTTTTTAAATTTATCTTTTAGGTTCTAATACCTAAAAAATATAGAATTAAAGGCCTCCCGTATCAAAAATTTTGAAAATTTTTTTTTAATTTTTAAAAAATTCCTGGACCTTGAGCATGGAATAATTTTGAAACCTTCTGGACAAGAGTTTTTTAAATTATTTTTAAATTTATCTTTTAAGTTCTAATACCTAAAAAATATAAACTTAAAGCCCGTTCGTATCAAAATTTTTTAAAATTTTTTTAATTTTTAAAAATTCCTGGACCTTGACCATGGAATAATTTTGAAACCTTCAGGACAAGAGTTTTTAAATTATTTTAAATTTATCTTTTAAGTTCTAATACCTAAAAATATAAACTTAAAGCCCGTTCGTATCAAAATTTTTTAAAATTTTTTTATTTTTTAAAAATTCTTAGACCTTGACCATGGAATAATTTTGAAACCTTCAGGACAAGAGTTTTTAAATTATTTTTAAATTTATCTTTTAAGTTCTAATACCTAAAAATATAAACTTAAAGCCCGTTCGTATCAAAAATTTTTTAAAATTTTTTTAATTTTTTAAAAATTCCTAGACCTTGACCATGGAATAATTTTGAAACCTTCAGGACAAGAGTTTTTAAATTTTTTTAAATTTATCTTTTAGGTTCTAATACCTAAAAATATAAACTTAAAGCCCGTTCGTATCAAAAATTTTTTAAAATTTTTTTAATTTTTTAAAAATTCCTGGACCTTGACCATGGAATAATTTTGAAACCTTCAGGACAAGAGTTTTTTAAATTTTTTTAAATTTATCTTTTAGGTTCTAATACCTAAAAATATAGAATTAAAAGCCTCCCGTATCAAAAATTTTGAAAATTTTTTTAATTTTCAAAAATTCCTGGACCTTGACCATGAATAATTTTGAAACCTTCTGGACAAATATTTTTTAAATTTTTTTAAATTTATCTTTTAGGTTCTAATACCTAAAAAATATAGAATTAAAGGCCTCCCGTATCAAAAATTTTGAAAATTTTTTTTTAATTTTTAAAAAATTCCTGGACCTTGAGCATGGAATAATTTTGAAACCTTCTGGACAAATATTTTTTAAATTATTTTAAAATTTATCTTTTAAGTTCTAATACCTAAAAAATATAAACTTAAAGCCCGTTCGTATCAAAAATTTTTTAAAATTTTTTTTAATTTTTTAAAAATTCCTAGACCTTGACCATGGAATAATTTTGAAACCTTCAGGACAAGAGTTTTTTAAATTATTTTCAAATTTATCTTTTAAGTTCTAATACCTAAAAAATATAAACTTAAAGCCCGTTCGTATCAAAAATTTTTTAAAATTTTTTTTAATTTTTAAAAAATTCCTGGACCTTGACCATGGAATAATTTTGAAACCTTCTGGACAAATATTTTTTAAATTTTTTTTAAATTTATCTTTTAGGTTCTAATACCTAAAAAATATAAACTTAAAGCCCGTTCGTATCAAAAATTTTTTAAAATTTTTTTTAATTTTTTAAAAATTCCTAGACCTTGACCATGGAATAATTTTGAAACCTTCAGGACAAGAGTTTTTTAAATTATTTTAAAATTTATCTTTTAAGTTCTAATACCTAAAAAATATAAACTTAAAGCCCGTTCGTATCAAAAATTTTTTAAAATTTTTTTTAATTTTTTAAAAATTCCTAGACCTTGACCATGGAATAATTTTGAAACCTTCAGGACAAGAGTTTTTTAAATTTTTTTTAAATTTATCTTTTAGGTTCTAATACCTAAAAAATATAGAATTAAAAGCCTCCCGTATCAAAAATTTTGAAAATTTTTTTTTAATTTTTCAAAAATTCCTGGACCTTGACCATGAATAATTTTGAAACCTTCTGTACAAATATTTTTTAAATTATTTTTAAATTTATCTTTTAAGTTCTAATACCTAAAAAATATAAACTTAAAGCCCGTTCGTATCAAAAATTTTTTAAAATTTTTTTTAATTTTTAAAAATTCCTGGACCTTGACCATGGAATAATTTTGAAACCTTCAGGACAAGAGTTTTTAAATTATTTTTAAATTTATCTTTTAAGTTCTAATACCTAAAAAATATAAACTTAAAGCCCGTTCGTATCAAAAATTTTTTAAAATTTTTTTTAATTTTTAAAAAATTCCTGGACCTTGACCATGGAATAATTTTGAAACCTTCTGGACAAATATTTTTTAAATTTTTTTTAAATTTATCTTTTAGGTTCTAATACCTAAAAAATATAGAATTAAAGGCCTCCCGTATCAAAAATTTTGAAAATTTTTTTTTAATTTTTAAAAAATTCCTGGACCTTGAGCATGGAATAATTTTGAAACCTTCAGACAAAAGTTTTTTAAATTATTTTTAAATTTATCTTTTAAGTTCTAATACCTAAAAATATAAACTTAAAGCCCGTTCGTATCAAAAATTTTTTAAAATTTTTTTAATTTTTAAAAATTCCTGGACCTTGACCATGGAATAATTTTGAAACCTTCAGGACAAGAGTTTTTAAATTTTTTTAAATTTATCTTTTAGGTTCTAATACCTAAAAAATATAGAATTAAAAGCCTCCCGTATCAAAAATTTTGAAAATTTTTTTTTAATTTTTCAAAAATTCCTGGACCTTGACCATGAATAATTTTGAAACCTTCTGGACAAATATTTTTTAAATTTTTTTTAAATTTATCTTTTAGGTTCTAATACCTAAAAAATATAGAATTAAAGGCCTCCCGTATCAAAAATTTTGAAAATTTTTTTTTAATTTTTAAAAAATTCCTGGACCTTGAGCATGGAATAATTTTGAAACCTTCTGGACAAATATTTTTTAAATTATTTTAAAATTTATCTTTTAAGTTCTAATACCTAAAAAATATAAACTTAAAGCCCGTTCGTATCAAAAATTTTTTAAAATTTTTTTTAATTTTTTAAAAATTCCTAGACCTTGACCATGGAATAATTTTGAAACCTTCAGGACAAGAGTTTTTTAAATTATTTTTAAATTTATCTTTTAAGTTCTAATACCTAAAAAATATAAACTTAAAGCCCGTTCGTATCAAAAATTTTTTAAAATTTTTTTTAATTTTTAAAAAATTCCTGGACCTTGACCATGGAATAATTTTGAAACCTTCAGGACAAGAGTTTTTAAATTTTTTAAAATTTATCTTTTAAGTTCTAATACCTAAAAAATATAAACTTAAAGCCCGTTTATCAAAAATTTTTTAAAATTTTTCCTAGACCTTGACCATGGAATAATTTTGAAACCTTCAGGACAAGAGTTTTTAAATTATTTTTAAATTTATCTTTTAAGTTCTAATACCTAAAAATATAAACTTAAAGCCCGTTCGTATCAAAAATTTTTTTAAAATTTTTTTAATTTTTTAAAAATTCCTAGACCTTGACCATGGAATAATTTTGAAACCTTCAGGACAAGAGTTTTTAAATTTTTTTAAATTTATCTTTTAGGTTCTAATACCTAAAAAATATTCCCGTATCAAAAATTTTGAAAATTTTTTTAATTTTTCAAAAATTCCTGGACCTTGACCATGAATAATTTTGAAACCTTCTGGACAAATATTTTTTAAATTTTTTTAAATTTATCTTTTAGGTTCTAATACCTAAAAATATAGAATTAAAGGCCGTTCCCGTATCAAAAATTTTTTAAAATTTTTTTAATTTTTAAAAATTCCTGGACCTTGAGCATGGAATAATTTTGAAACCTTCAGGACAAGAGTTTTTTAAATTATTTTAAAATTTATCTTTTAAGTTCTAATACCTAAAAATATAAACTTAAAGCCCGTTCGTATCAAAAAATTTTTAAAATTTTTTTAATTTTTAAAAATTCCTGGACCTTGAGCATGGAATAATTTTGAAACCTTCAGGACAAGAGTTTTTTAAATTATTTTTAAATTTATCTTTTAAGTTCTAATACCTAAAAAATATAAACTTAAAGCCCGTTCGTATCAAAAATTTTTTAAAATTTTTTTTAATTTTTTAAAAATTCCTGGACCTTGACCATGGAATAATTTTGAAACCTTCAGGACAAGAGTTTTTAAATTTTTTTAAATTTATCTTTTAGGTTCTAATACCTAAAAATATAGAATTAAAAGCCTCCCGTATCAAAAATTTTGAAAATTTTTTTTTAATTTTTCAAAAATTCCTGGACCTTGACCATGAATAATTTTGAAACCTTCTGGACAAATATTTTTTAAATTTTTTTTAAATTTATCTTTTAGGTTCTAATACCTAAAAAATATAGAATTAAAGGCCTCCCGTATCAAAAATTTTTTAAAATTTTTTTTAATTTTTTAAAAATTCCTGGACCTTGAGCATGGAATAATTTTGAAACCTTCAGGACAAGAGTTTTTAAATTATTTTAAAATTTATCTTTTAAGTTCTAATACCTAAAAAATATAAACTTAAAGCCCGTTCGTATCAAAAATTTTTTAAAATTTTTTTTAAATTTATCTTTTAGGTTCTAATACCTAAAAAATATAGAATTAAAGGCCTCCCGTATCAAAAATTTTTTAAAATTTTTTTTAATTTTTCAAAAATTCCTGGACCTTGACCATGAATAATTTTGAAACCTTCTGGACAAATATTTTTTAAATTTTTTTTAAATTTATCTTTTAGGTTCTAATACCTAAAAAATATAGAATTAAAGGCCTCCCGTATCAAAAATTTTTAAAATTTTTTTTAATTTTTAAAAATTCCTGGACCTTGAGCATGGAATAATTTTGAAACCTTCAGGACAAAGAGTTTTTAAATTATTTTAAAATTTATCTTTTAAGTTCTAATACCTAAAAATATAAACTTAAAGCCCGTTCGTATCAAAAATTTTGAAAATTTTTTTAATTTTTAAAAATTCCTGGACCTTGACCATGGAATAATTTTGAAACCTTCAGGACAAGAGTTTTTTAAATTATTTTTAAATTTATCTTTTAAGTTCTAATACCTAAAAAATATAAACTTAAAGCCCGTTCGTATCAAAAATTTTTTAAAATTTTTTTTAATTTTTCAAAAATTCCTGGACCTTGACCATGAATAATTTTGAAACCTTCTGGACAAATATTTTTAAATTTTTTTAAATTTATCTTTTAGGTTCTAATACCTAAAAATATAAAATTAAAGGCCTCCCGTATCAAAAATTTTTAAAATTTTTTTAATTTTTTTAAAAATTCCTGGACCTTGAGCATGGAATAATTTTGAAACCTTCAGGACAAGAGTTTTTAAATTATTTTAAAATTTATCTTTTAAGTTCTAATACCTAAAAATATAAACTTAAAGCCCGTTCGTATCAAAAATTTTTTAAAATTTTTTTTAATTTTTTAAAAATTCCTGGACCTTGACCATGGAATAATTTTGAAACCTTCAGGACAAGAGTTTTTTAAATTTTTTTTAAATTTATCTTTTAGGTTCTAATACCTAAAAAATATAGAATTAAAAGCCTCCCGTATCAAAAATTTTGAAAAATTTTTTTTTAATTTTCAAAAATTCCTGGACCTTGACCATGAATAATTTTGAAACCTTCTGGACAAATATTTTTTAAATTTTTTTTAAATTTATCTTTTAGGTTCTAATACCTAAAAAATATAGAATTAAAGGCCTCCCGTATCAAAAATTTTTAAAAATTTTTTTTAATTTTTAAAAAATTCCTGGACCTTGAGCATGGAATAATTTTGAAACCTTCAGGACAAGAGTTTTTAAATTATTTTTAAAATTTATCTTTTAAGTTCTAATACCTAAAAATATAAACTTACCTAAAAAAATTAAAGCCCGTTCGTATCAAAAATTTTTTTAAAATTTTTTTAATTTTTAAAAATTCCTGGACCTTGACCATGGAATAATTTTGAAACCTTCAGGACAAGAGTTTTTAAATTATTTTAAAATTTATCTTTTAAGTTCTAATACAAAAAAAAATATAAACTTAAAGCCCGTTCGTATCAAAAATTTTTTAAAATTTTTTTTAAATTTATCTTTTAGGTTCTAATACCTAAAAAATATAGAATTAAAGGCCTCCCGTATCAAAAATTTTTTAAAAATTTTTTTTAATTTTCAAAAATTCCTGGACCTTGACCATGGAATAATTTTGAAACCTTCAGGACAAATATTTTTTAAATTTTTTTAAATTTATCTTTTAGGTTCTAATACCTAAAAATATAAAATTAAAGGCCTCCCGTATCAAAAATTTTTTAAAATTTTTTTTTTAATTTTTAAAAATTCCTGGACCTTGAGCATGGAATAATTTTGAAACCTTCAGGACAAGAGTTTTTAAATTATTTTAAAATTTATCTTTTAAGTTCTAATACCTAAAAATATAAACTTAAAGCCCGTTCGTATCAAAATTTGAAAAAATTTTTTTAATTTTTAAAAATTCCTGGACCTTGACCATGGAATAATTTTGAAACCTTCAGGACAAGAGTTTTTTAAATTATTTTTAAATTTATCTTTTAAGTTCTAATACCTAAAAATATAAACTTAAAGCCCGTTCGTATCAAAATTTTTTAAAATTTTTTTAATTTTTAAAAATTCCTGGACCTTGACCATGGAATAATTTTGAAACCTTCAGGACAAGAGTTTTTAAATTTTTTTAAATTTATCTTTTAAGTTCTAATACCTAAAAATATAAAATTAAAAGCCTCCCGTATCAAAAATTTTGAAAATTTTTTTTAATTTTTCAAAAATTCCTGGACCTTGACCATGGAATAATTTTGAAACCTTCAGGACAAATATTTTTTAAATTTTTTTAAATTTATCTTTTAAGTTCTAATACCTAAAAATATAAACTTAAAGCCCGTTCGTATCAAAAATTTTTTAAAATTTTTTTAATTTTTTAAAAATTCCTAGACCTTGACCATGGAATAATTTTGAAACCTTCAGGACAAGAGTTTTTTAAATTTTTTTTAAATTTATCTTTTAGGTTCTAATACCTAAAAAATATAGAATTAAAAGCCTCCCGTATCAAAAATTTTGAAAATTTTTTTTTAATTTTTCAAAAATTCCTGGACCTTGACCATGAATAATTTTGAAACCTTCTGGACAAATATTTTTTAAATTTTTTTTAAATTTATCTTTTAGGTTCTAATACCTAAAAAATATAGAATTAAAGGCCTCCCGTATCAAAAATTTTTAAAATTTTTTTAATTTTTAAAAATTCCTGGACCTTGAGCATGGAATAATTTTGAAACCTTCAGGACAAGAGTTTTTTAAATTATTTTTAAATTTATCTTTTAAGTTCTAATACCTAAAAAATATAAACTTAAAGCCCGTTCGTATCAAAAATTTTTTAAAATTTTTTTTAATTTTTAAAAATTCCTAGACCTTGACCATGGAATAATTTTGAAACCTTCAGGACAAGAGTTTTTTAAATTTTTTTTAAATTTATCTTTTTAGGTTCTAATACCTAAAAATATAGAATTAAAAGCCTCCCGTATCAAAAATTTTGAAAATTTTTTTTTAATTTTTCAAAAATTCCTGGACCTTGACCATGAATAATTTTGAAACCTTCTGGACAAATATTTTTTAAATTTTTTTTAAATTTATCTTTTAAGTTCTAATACCTAAAAAATATAAACTTAAAGCCCGTTCGTATCAAAAATTTTTTAAAATTTTTTTTAATTTTTTAAAAATTCCTAGACCTTGACCATGGAATAATTTTGAAACCTTCAGGACAAGAGTTTTTTAAATTTTTTTTAAATTTATCTTTTAGGTTCTAATACCTAAAAATATAGAATTAAAAGCCTCCCGTATCAAAAATTTTGAAAATTTTTTTTAATTTTCAAAAATTCCTGGACCTTGACCATGAATAATTTTGAAACCTTCTGGACAAATATTTTTTAAATTTTTTTTAAATTTATCTTTTAGGTTCTAATACCTAAAAAATATAGAATTAAAGGCCTCCCGTATCAAAAATTTTGAAAATTTTTTTTTAATTTTTAAAAAATTCCTGGACCTTGAGCATGGAATAATTTTGAAACCTTCAGGACAAGAGTTTTTTAAATTATTTTTAAATTTATCTTTTAAGTTCTAATACCTAAAAAATATAAACTTAAAGCCCGTTCGTATCAAAAATTTTTAAAATTTTTTTAATTTTTTAAAAATTCCTGGACCTTGACCATGGAATAATTTTGAAACCTTCAGGACAAGAGTTTTTAAATTATTTTAAAATTTATCTTTTAAGTTCTAATACCTAAAAAATATAAACTTAAAGCCCGTTCGTATCAAAAATTTTTTAAAATTTTTTTTAATTTTTTAAAAATTCCTAGACCTTGACCATGGAATAATTTTGAAACCTTCAGGACAAGAGTTTTTTAAATTTTTTTTAAATTTATCTTTTAGGTTCTAATACCTAAAAAATATAGAATTAAAAGCCTCCCGTATCAAAAATTTTGAAAATTTTTTTTTAATTTTTCAAAAATTCCTGGACCTTGACCATGAATAATTTTGAAACCTTCTGGACAAATATTTTTTAAATTTTTTTTAAATTTATCTTTTAGGTTCTAATACCTAAAAAATATAGAATTAAAGGCCTCCCGTATCAAAAATTTTTTAAAATTTTTTTTAATTTTTAAAAAATTCCTGGACCTTGAGCATGGAATAATTTTGAAACCTTCAGGACAAGAGTTTTTTAAATTATTTTTAAATTTATCTTTTAAGTTCTAATACCTAAAAAATATAAACTTAAAGCCCGTTCGTATCAAAAATTTTCAAAAATTTTTTTAATTTTTAAAAAATTCCTGGACCTTGAGCATGGAATAATTTTGAAACCTTCAGGACAAGAGTTTTTAAATTATTTTAAAATTTATCTTTTAAGTTCTAATACCTAAAAAATATAAACTTAAAGCCCGTTCGTATCAAAAATTTTTTAAAATTTTTTTTAATTTTTTAAAAATTCCTAGACCTTGACCATGGAATAATTTTGAAACCTTCAGGACAAGAGTTTTTTAAATTTTTTTTAAATTTATCTTTTAGGTTCTAATACCTAAAAATATAGAATTAAAGGCCTCCCGTATCAAAAATTTTTTAAAATTTTTTTAATTTTCAAAAATTCCTAGACCTTGACCATGGAATAATTTTGAAACCTTCAGGACAAGAGTTTTTTAAATTATTTTTAAATTTATCTTTTAAGTTCTAATACCTAAAAAATATAAACTTAAAGCCCGTTCGTATCAAAAATTTTTTAAAATTTTTTTAATTTTTAAAAATTCCTGGACCTTGACCATGGAATAATTTTGAAACCTTCAGGACAAGAGTTTTTAAATTATTTTAAAATTTATCTTTTAAGTTCTAATACCTAAAAATATAAACTTAAAGCCCGTTCGTATCAAAAATTTTTTAAAATTTTTTTAATTTTTTAAAAATTCCTAGACCTTGACCATGGAATAATTTTGAAACCTTCAGGACAAGAGTTTTTAAATTATTTTAAAATTTATCTTTTAAGTTCTAATACCTAAAAATATAAACTTAAAGCCCGTTCGTATCAAAAATTTTTTTAAAATTTTTTTAATTTTTTAAAAATTCCTAGACCTTGACCATGGAATAATTTTGAAACCTTCAGGACAAGAGTTTTTTAAATTTTTTTTAAATTTATCTTTTAGGTTCTAATACCTAAAAAATATAGAATTAAAAGCCTCCCGTATCAAAAATTTTGAAAATTTTTTTTTAATTTTTCAAAAATTCCTGGACCTTGACCATGAATAATTTTGAAACCTTCTGGACAAATATTTTTTAAATTTTTTTTAAATTTATCTTTTAGGTTCTAATACCTAAAAAATATAAAATTAAAGGCCTCCCGTATCAAAAATTTTTAAAATTTTTTTTAATTTTTAAAAAATTCCTGGACCTTGAGCATGGAATAATTTTGAAACCTTCAGGACAAGAGTTTTTAAATTATTTTTAAATTTATCTTTTAAGTTCTAATACCTAAAAAATATAAACTTAAAGCCCGTTCGTATCAAAAATTTTTTAAAATTTTTTTTAATTTTTTAAAAATTCCTAGACCTTGACCATGGAATAATTTTGAAACCTTCAGGACAAGAGTTTTTTAAATTTTTTTTAAATTTATCTTTTAGGTTCTAATACCTAAAAAATATAGAATTAAAAGCCTCCCGTATCAAAAATTTTGAAAATTTTTTTTTAATTTTTCAAAAATTCCTGGACCTTGACCATGAATAATTTTGAAACCTTCTGGACAAATATTTTTTAAATTTTTTTTAAATTTATCTTTTAGGTTCTAATACCTAAAAAATATAGAATTAAAGGCCTCCCGTATCAAAAATTTTTTAAAATTTTTTTTAATTTTTAAAAAATTCCTGGACCTTGAGCATGGAATAATTTTGAAACCTTCAGGACAAGAGTTTTTAAATTATTTTTAAATTTATCTTTTAAGTTCTAATACCTAAAAAATATAAACTTAAAGCCCGTTCGTATCAAAATTTTTTTAAAATTTTTTTAATTTTTTAAAAATTCCTAGACCTTGACCATGGAATAATTTTGAAACCTTCAGGACAAGAGTTTTTAAATTTTTTTAAATTTATCTTTTAGGTTCTAATACCTAAAAATATAAATTAAAAGCCTCCCGTATCAAAAATTTTGAAAATTTTTTTAATTTTTCAAAAATTCCTGGACCTTGACCATGAATAATTTTGAAACCTTCTGGACAAATATTTTTTAAATTTTTTTAAATTTATCTTTTAGGTTCTAATACCTAAAAATATAAATTAAAGCCCGTTCGTATCAAAAATTTTTTAAAATTTTTTTAATTTTTTAAAAATTCCTAGACCTTGACCATGGAATAATTTTGAAACCTTCAGGACAAGAGTTTTTAAATTTTTTTAAATTTATCTTTTAGGTTCTAATACCTAAAAATATAGAATTAAAAGCCTCCCGTATCAAAAATTTTGAAAATTTTTTTAATTTTCAAAAATTCCTGGACCTTGACCATGAATAATTTTGAAACCTTCTGGACAAATATTTTTTAAATTTTTTTTAAATTTATCTTTTAGGTTCTAATACCTAAAAAATATAGAATTAAAGGCCTCCCGTATCAAAAATTTTTTAAAATTTTTTTAATTTTTAAAAAATTCCTGGACCTTGAGCATGGAATAATTTTGAAACCTTCAGGACAAAGAGTTTTTAAATTATTTTTAAATTTATCTTTTAAGTTCTAATACCTAAAAATATAAACTTAAAGCCCGTTCGTATCAAAAATTTTTTTAAAATTTTTTTAATTTTTAAAAATTCCTGGACCTTGAGCATGGAATAATTTTGAAACCTTCAGGACAAGAGTTTTTAAATTATTTTAAAATTTATCTTTTAAGTTCTAATACCTAAAAATATAAACTTAAAGCCCGTTCGTATCAAAATTTTTTAAAATTTTTTTAATTTTTTAAAAATTCCTAGACCTTGACCATGGAATAATTTTGAAACCTTCAGGACAAGAGTTTTTTAAATTTTTTTTAAATTTATCTTTTAGGTTCTAATACCTAAAAAATATAGAATTAAAGGCCTCCCGTATCAAAAATTTTTTAAAATTTTTTTTAATTTTTCAAAAATTCCTAGACCTTGACCATGGAATAATTTTGAAACCTTCAGGACAAGAGTTTTTTAAATTATTTTTAAATTTATCTTTTAAGTTCTAATACCTAAAAATATAAACTTAAAGCCCGTTCGTATCAAAAATTTTTTAAAATTTTTTTAATTTTTAAAAATTCCTGGACCTTGACCATGGAATAATTTTGAAACCTTCAGGACAAGAGTTTTTAAATTATTTTAAAATTTATCTTTTAAGTTCTAATACCTAAAAAATATAAACTTAAAGCCCGTTCGTATCAAAAATTTTTTAAAATTTTTTTTAATTTTTTAAAAATTCCTAGACCTTGACCATGGAATAATTTTGAAACCTTCAGGACAAGAGTTTTTTAAATTTTTTTTAAATTTATCTTTTAGGTTCTAATACCTAAAAATATAAAATTAAAAGCCCCGTTCGTATCAAAAATTTTTTAAAATTTTTTTAATTTTTCAAAAATTCCTAGACCTTGACCATGGAATAATTTTGAAACCTTCAGGACAAGAGTTTTTAAATTATTTTTAAATTTATCTTTTAGGTTCTAATACCTAAAAATATAGAATTAAAAGCCTCCCGTATCAAAAATTTTGAAAATTTTTTTTTAATTTTTCAAAAATTCCTGGACCTTGACCATGAATAATTTTGAAACCTTCTGGACAAATATTTTTTAAATTTTTTTTAAATTTATCTTTTAGGTTCTAATACCTAAAAAATATAGAATTAAAGGCCTCCCGTATCAAAAATTTTGAAAATTTTTTTTTAATTTTTAAAAAATTCCTGGACCTTGAGCATGGAATAATTTTGAAACCTTCAGGACAAGAGTTTTTAAATTATTTTTAAATTTATCTTTTAAGTTCTAATACCTAAAAATATAAACTTAAAGCCCGTTCGTATCAAAAATTTTTTAAAATTTTTTTAATTTTTTAAAAATTCCTAGACCTTGACCATGGAATAATTTTGAAACCTTCAGGACAAGAGTTTTTAAATTATTTTAAAATTTATCTTTTAAGTTCTAATACCTAAAAATATAAACTTAAAGCCCGTTCGTATCAAAAATTTTTTAAAATTTTTTTAATTTTTTAAAAATTCCTAGACCTTGACCATGGAATAATTTTGAAACCTTCAGGACAAGAGTTTTTAAATTATTTTAAAATTTATCTTTTAAGTTCTAATACCTAAAAATATAAACTTAAAGCCCGTTCGTATCAAAAATTTTTTAAAATTTTTTTAATTTTTAAAAATTCCTGGACCTTGACCATGGAATAATTTTGAAACCTTCAGGACAAAGAGTTTTTAAATTATTTTAAAATTTATCTTTTAAGTTCTAATACCTAAAAATATAAACTTAAAGCCCGTTCGTATCAAAAATTTTTTAAAATTTTTTTAATTTTTTAAAAATTCCTAGACCTTGACCATGGAATAATTTTGAAACCTTCAGGACAAGAGTTTTTAAATTATTTTAAAATTTATCTTTTAAGTTCTAATACCTAAAAAATATAAACTTAAAGCCCGTTCGTATCAAAAATTTTTTTAAAATTTTTTTAATTTTTAAAAATTCCTGGACCTTGACCATGGAATAATTTTGAAACCTTCAGGACAAGAGTTTTTTAAATTATTTTAAAATTTATCTTTTAAGTTCTAATACCTAAAAAATATAAACTTAAAGCCCGTTCGTATCAAAAATTTTTTAAAATTTTTTTAATTTTTAAAAATTCCTAGACCTTGACCATGGAATAATTTTGAAACCTTCAGGACAAGAGTTTTTAAATTTTTTTAAATTTATCTTTTAGGTTCTAATACCTAAAAAATATAGAATTAAAGGCCTCCCGTATCAAAAATTTTTTAAAATTTTTTTTAATTTTTAAAAAATTCCTGGACCTTGAGCATGGAATAATTTTGAAACCTTCAGGACAAGAGTTTTTTAAATTATTTTTAAATTTATCTTTTAAGTTCTAATACCTAAAAAATATAAACTTAAAGCCCGTTCGTATCAAAAATTTTTTAAAATTTTTTTTAATTTTTAAAAAATTCCTGGACCTTGAGCATGGAATAATTTTGAAACCTTCAGGACAAGAGTTTTTTAAATTATTTTAAAATTTATCTTTTAAGTTCTAATACCTAAAAAATATAAACTTAAAGCCCGTTCGTATCAAAAATTTTTTAAAATTTTTTTTAATTTTTTAAAAATTCCTAGACCTTGACCATGGAATAATTTTGAAACCTTCAGGACAAGAGTTTTTTAAATTTTTTTTAAATTTATCTTTTAGGTTCTAATACCTAAAAAATATAGAATTAAAGGCCTCCCGTATCAAAAATTTTTTAAAATTTTTTTTAATTTTTCAAAAATTCCTAGACCTTGACCATGGAATAATTTTGAAACCTTCAGGACAAGAGTTTTTTAAATTATTTTTAAATTTATCTTTTAAGTTCTAATACCTAAAAAATATAAACTTAAAGCCCGTTCGTATCAAAAATTTTTTAAAATTTTTTTAATTTTAAAAAAATTCCTGGACCTTGACCATGGAATAATTTTGAAACCTTCAGGACAAGAGTTTTTAAATTATTTTTAAATTTATCTTTTAAGTTCTAATACCTAAAAATATAAACTTAAAGCCCGTTCGTATCAAAAATTTTTTAAAATTTTTTTAATTTTTAAAAATTCCTGGACCTTGACCATGGAATAATTTTGAAACCTTCAGGACAAGAGTTTTTTAAATTATTTTAAAATTTATCTTTTAAGTTCTAATACCTAAAAAATATAAACTTAAAGCCCGTTCGTATCAAAAATTTTTTAAAATTTTTTTTAATTTTTTAAAAATTCCTAGACCTTGACCATGGAATAATTTTGAAACCTTCAGGACAAGAGTTTTTTAAATTTTTTTTAAATTTATCTTTTAGGTTCTAATACCTAAAAAATATAGAATTAAAGGCCTCCCGTATCAAAAATTTTTTAAAATTTTTTTTAATTTTTCAAAAATTCCTAGACCTTGACCATGGAATAATTTTGAAACCTTCAGGACAAGAGTTTTTTAAATTATTTTTAAATTTATCTTTTAAGTTCTAATACCTAAAAAATATAAACTTAAATCCCGTTCGTATCAAAAATTTTTTAAAATTTTTTTTAATTTTTTAAAAATTCCTGGACCTTGACCATGAATAATTTTGAAACCTTCTGGACAAATATTTTTTAAATTTTTTTTAAATTTATCTTTTAGGTTCTAGACCTAAAAAATATAGAATTAAAGGCCTCCCGTATCAAAAATTTTGAAAATTTTTTTTTAATTTTTAAAAAATTCCTGGACCTTGACCATGGAATAATTTTGAAACCTTCAGGACAAGAGTTTTTTAAATTATTTTAAAATTTATCTTTTAAGTTCTAATACCTAAAAAATATAAACTTAAAGCCCGTTCGTATCAAAAATTTTTTAAAATTTTTTTTAATTTTTTAAAAATTCCTAGACCTTGACCATGGAATAATTTTGAAACCTTCAGGACAAGAGTTTTTTAAATTTTTTTTAAATTTATCTTTTAGGTTCTAATACCTAAAAAATATAGAATTAAAGGCCTCCCGTATCAAAAATTTTTTAAAATTTTTTTTAATTTTTCAAAAATTCCTAGACCTTGACCATGGAATAATTTTGAAACCTTCAGGACAAGAGTTTTTTAAATTATTTTAAAATTTATCTTTTAAGTTCTAATACCTAAAAATATAAACTTAAAGCCCGTTCGTATCAAAAATTTTTAAAATTTTTTTTAATTTTTTAAAAATTCCTAGACCTTGACCATGGAATAATTTTGAAACCTTCAGGACAAGAGTTTTTTAAATTATTTTAAAATTTATCTTTTAAGTTCTAATACCTAAAAAATATAAACTTAAAGCCCGTTCGTATCAAAAATTTTTTAAAATTTTTTTTAATTTTTTAAAAATTCCTAGACCTTGACCATGGAATAATTTTGAAACCTTCAGGACAAGAGTTTTTTAAATTTTTTTTAAATTTATCTTTTAGGTTCTAATACCTAAAAAATATAGAATTAAAAGCCTCCCGTATCAAAAATTTTGAAAATTTTTTTTTAATTTTTCAAAAATTCCTGGACCTTGACCATGAATAATTTTGAAACCTTCTGGACAAATATTTTTTAAATTTTTTTTAAATTTATCTTTTAGGTTCTAATACCTAAAAAATATAGAATTAAAGCCCGTTCGTATCAAAAATTTTTTAAAATTTTTTTTAATTTTTTAAAAATTCCTAGACCTTGACCATGGAATAATTTTGAAACCTTCAGGACAAGAGTTTTTAAATTTTTTTAAATTTATCTTTTAGGTTCTAATACCTAAAAAATATAGAATTAAAAGCCTCCCGTATCAAAAATTTTGAAAATTTTTTTTTAATTTTTCAAAAATTCCTGGACCTTGACCATGAATAATTTTGAAACCTTCTGGACAAATATTTTTTAAATTTTTTTTAAATTTATCTTTTAGGTTCTAATACCTAAAAAATATAGAATTAAAGGCCTCCCGTATCAAAAATTTTTTAAAATTTTTTTTAATTTTTAAAAAATTCCTGGACCTTGAGCATGGAATAATTTTGAAACCTTCAGGACAAGAGTTTTTTAAATTATTTTTAAATTTATCTTTTAAGTTCTAATACCTAAAAAATATAAACTTAAAGCCCGTTCGTATCAAAAATTTTTAAAATTTTTTTTAATTTTAAAAATTCCTAGACCTTGACCATGGAATAATTTTGAAACCTTCAGGACAAGAGTTTTTAAATTTTTTTTAAATTTATCTTTTAGGTTCTAATACCTAAAAAATATAAATTAAAGCCCGTTCGTATCAAAAATTTTGAAAAATTTTTTTAATTTTCAAAAATTCCTGGACCTTGACCATGAATAATTTTGAAACCTTCTGGACAAATATTTTTTAAATTTTTTTAAATTTATCTTTTAAGTTCTAATACCTAAAAAATATAAACTTAAAGCCCGTTCGTATCAAAAATTTTTTAAAATTTTTTTTAATTTTTTAAAAATTCCTAGACCTTGACCATGGAATAATTTTGAAACCTTCAGGACAAGAGTTTTTAAATTTTTTTAAATTTATCTTTTAGGTTCTAATACCTAAAAAATATAGAATTAAAAGCCTCCCGTATCAAAAATTTTGAAAATTTTTTTTTAATTTTTCAAAAATTCCTGGACCTTGACCATGAATAATTTTGAAACCTTCTGGACAAATATTTTTTAAATTTTTTTTAAATTTATCTTTTAGGTTCTAATACCTAAAAAATATAGAATTAAAGGCCTCCCGTATCAAAAATTTTTTAAAATTTTTTTTAATTTTTCAAAAATTCCTAGACCTTGACCATGGAATAATTTTGAAACCTTCAGGACAAGAGTTTTTAAATTATTTTAAAATTTATCTTTTAAGTTCTAATACCTAAAAAATATAAACTTAAAGCCCGTTCGTATCAAAAATTTTTTAAAATTTTTTTTAATTTTTTAAAAATTCCTAGACCTTGACCATGGAATAATTTTGAAACCTTCAGGACAAGAGTTTTTAAATTTTTTTAAATTTATCTTTTAGGTTCTAATACCTAAAAAATATAGAATTAAAAGCCTCCCGTATCAAAAATTTTGAAAATTTTTTTTAATTTTTCAAAAATTCCTGGACCTTGACCATGGAATAATTTTGAAACCTTCAGGACAAGAGTTTTTTAAATTATTTTTAAATTTATCTTTTAAGTTCTAATACCTAAAAAATATAAACTTAAAGCCCGTTCGTATCAAAAATTTTTTAAAATTTTTTTTAAATTTTAAAAAATTCCTGGACCTTGACCATGGAATAATTTTGAAACCTTCAGGACAAGAGTTTTTTAAATTATTTTAAAATTTATCTTTTAAGTTCTAATACCTAAAAAATATAAACTTAAAGCCCGTTCGTATCAAAAATTTTAAAATTTTTTTTAATTTTTTAAAAATTCCTAGACCTTGACCATGGAATAATTTTGAAACCTTCAGGACAAGAGTTTTTTAAATTTTTTTTAAATTTATCTTTTAGGTTCTAATACCTAAAAAATATAGAATTAAAGGCCTCCCGTATCAAAAATTTTTTAAAATTTTTTTTAATTTTTCAAAAATTCCTAGACCTTGACCATGGAATAATTTTGAAACCTTCAGGACAAGAGTTTTTTAAATTATTTTTAAATTTATCTTTTAAGTTCTAATACCTAAAAAATATAAACTTAAAGCCCGTTCGTATCAAAAATTTTTTAAAATTTTTTTTAATTTTTAAAAAATTCCTGGACCTTGACCATGGAATAATTTTGAAACCTTCAGGACAAGAGTTTTTAAATTATTTTAAAATTTATCTTTTAAGTTCTAATACCTAAAAATATAAACTTAAAGCCCGTTCGTATCAAAAATTTTTTAAAATTTTTTTAATTTTTTAAAAATTCCTAGACCTTGACCATGGAATAATTTTGAAACCTTCAGGACAAGAGTTTTTAAATTATTTTAAAATTTATCTTTTAAGTTCTAATACCTAAAAATATAAACTTAAAGCCCGTTCGTATCAAAAATTTTTTAAAATTTTTTTAATTTTTTAAAAATTCCTAGACCTTGACCATGGAATAATTTTGAAACCTTCAGGACAAGAGTTTTTAAATTTTTTTAAATTTATCTTTTAGGTTCTAATACCTAAAAATATAGAATTAAAAGCCTCCCGTATCAAAAATTTTGAAAATTTTTTTAATTTTCAAAAATTCCTGGACCTTGACCATGAATAATTTTGAAACCTTCTGGACAAATATTTT